>JARHVA010002536.1:1992500-2501185 GCA_037957365.1 Torreya grandis | reverse complement strand
AGGATGGTTATTTATGTTGTGGTAATATTTATATGGAAAAAATTAGTTATATAGTATTAATATTAGTTTAAAATCTATTTTTAAAATAATAGGTTAATTTTATAAATGGAGGTAAAGTTATGATGGTTTTTCTAGCTATAGTTTGGCTTTAAAATGTCACTTGAATGTGTTATCTAGTCTACGACACTTGGTAAGTTTGTTATCCTTGTGTGGTAAGAATAAAAATGATTTTTTTTGGTGATATGAAATTTAGTTTAATTTTTTTAAAAATTTAAGGATAATTGGATAAATTTTTATAAATTTATGGTTTTTATAACTATTGTCTAGTTTGAAATGTCACTAGATAACTAATAGTAATCAGGTAATGATATTTAAAACTAAAGGCCACCTGAATATTGTATATTATGTTGATGTGAGATAATTTGAATATATACCACATTAATATTGGTATTTTAAGAATAATAATACATTATTTTCATGGGAAGTAAAGTTTTGGATAGAAGGACAAGCTATGAAGGAGCATAACTCTCCAAGAGAAGAATAAATAATTATATCAATTTAGGAGGAACTGTATGAGAGTATAAAACTCTTTAATCTAATAGAATAATCATTTATATTTATGTGTGAGTGTGTTTGATAATTTGAATTTATTCCACTATAAAATATTTAATATTAATGAAATGAAAATATGTTAAGTGTGCCAAGTCTGAGTATGTGTTGAATATGTGTCCATGAGTGAATGTTCACATCAAGCAATATAGAGATAAATGAAAACCTTAATCGGTCACCCTCTATTTTATTTAGATAAATTGGTATAATATCAAGGTTTTTAATTATATTTTATGTATATGAAACCCTTATATGAGTTATTTATAGGCTGATAAAGAGAAGTCTATTGAGTGTGATGCAAGTTGTGAAAGAGAAGCTTGCATAAGTTGTTAAAATTGTGAGAGAAGTCCTAAAAGTTGAGATGGAGTTTTAGAGTCTCTATTTTTATTCCATTGTAGGTTTTGAAATATAATCCCACTTATTTTGGTGATATATGGCACACAAAAGAAAAGCATGAGAGGTGGATGACTTTATAGAGATGTTGTAGGAATTCTAGTCAATATTAGGTATGATGGAGATGACTACACAAATTGGAGTTGTTGTAGATATGAGTGAATATGATGAAGAAGAAATAATGGAAGGGTTTATGTCCCTATAATTAATATTATATGCTTTGGAAAGATTCCAAAAAATTGGAGGAAAAAATTCCAACAGAAGGAAAATACCAACAAAGGTCATAGTGAAGGAAAGAGATAAGTCTATTTGTGATATTAAATTTGTATGTGGTAAAGTGAACCCTAATAATTTAATGAAAGGGGTAGTGGAGTTATAATTTTATTATGAATATGAGAATATTAAATACCCTATGGGTAAATATTACAAGTAATAAACTATGTGGAAGTGTATTTGTGTATTGGAAAGATCTCCTAGCAAGGAAATGCTAAAAGGTAAGAAGAAGATGAGTGGATGGGAACATATTATTTCCAACATCTTGGATCATTTTCTACACCTAAAATTATAGAAAGAATGGCTAATCAAGATTCATATGGGGAGGCTTGATAGATATAATAATAAGAAGATTGCCATAAAAGGAAATGTGAAGAGTAAATTTCCATGTGAAGAGCTCAAGTCTAATTTTAGAAGTATCAAGAATAAGTATATGTATGTAGAAAAAAGTTTGTCTTGGAATAAAATAAGAAGGTGAGGTTTCCATGTGATAATCCCAAGTCTATTTTGTAAAATAGAAATCTCAAAGAGAGTTATGAGGAGCCCATAGAGAAAAAAACCATTATATAAGAGGATATGGAAGTGATATTATTTGAATCGGAATAATGATACCCATTTTTTGATGATGGGAAAGAGTTTTTCTTATCCTATAAGTGGGAAGAATCAGAACCATCCTTGGTGAATGAAGGTAGTGAATTTTTATTCTATATTTTGGAGGTTAGAAGGGTTAGGAAAAACCAAATAAAGATATAGGTATATGCAAATGATATAACATGGGTGAATGAAAAGAGAATCCATGAGGATTTTAATGTTTCTATTAAGGAAACATTAGTATTTGAATAAGTGTAAGAAAATACACATGAGGAGAGTATGGTTTCATATCATACATTTGGAGAAGACAAAAATAAAAATAAGAATGAGGAGAGGACAGCCATAAAGGTTGTTAAAATTGACCTTTGAGAGTCCACCATGAAGGATAAATATATGATAATATTTTGAGTAGCAGAGAAGACATGGACAACTTATCCTTGTAATGTGAAGAAGATATGCAAGAACTGATTGGGAAAACTATTGATTCCATTAATATATTTGTTCAATGTGTAGGTATATAAAATGATATGGAGATAAATATGGTGGACAAGTATATACCAAGAGGATTGAAGGTTGAAATTGTTGTAGGATATGTGGGATCAACCCATATAGATGTTGGAGGGGAGACCCTTATGATTCAAGGTTTACATTATTCTAAAATTTACAAGGAGAATGTAATATCCTTTGAACATGACATGGAGGAATTAAAATAATAAGATATCAATCATCTTAACACTAATATAAATAGTTTGAGAAGCAAATAGGAGTTTTCAAAAGAATAATGACATATAAATATAGGCTTTGAGGAGCCCATGATTTATGAGAATCAAGACACTAGTGTGAAGATAGAGGAAACACCAATAGATAATATTAGGTCTCATGTTTATAAATTAATTTATGACTATATCTAGTGTGTAGGTGTAGAAATGGAAAGAGAGGAGGCATTAAAAGAGGAATTATAAGGTGAAGATTTGAATTTATAAGTGTAAAAATATTCATTCAAGAATGAAAGTGAAGAGGAGAAATTGATTTACATATTAGCCCAAACATGAGGAGGAGAAGAGGATGTTATAATAAATATTGAGAGGTTACTTAACATAATAATTGATACAATGGAAGATGAGGATGTAAATACTATACTTGAGGTGGTGATAGAGGCTATGGTTTATCATTTAGATGCCAAAATATATGTTGAGTCTATTTCAATGATATTGATCATGAAATAGTAGATGGTACCCATAAGAAAAAAAAGAGATAAAAAATAAGATTAAGATGCAAGAATAATTATCTTGGTGGAAATTGTTGGATTAAGGTGGATTCAGCCCACAAGAAGATGGAGGGTAGAAAAGATGAGCCTTTGGGTAGAGGAGGATGAACTATTATGGGTATAATCCCAAAAATTTGGGATATTATGGTTGGTTTAACCCCATAAAATGAGGAATAAAGAGAGATAAGAAAGAGAGGGAAATAAAGAGTAGAGAAGAGAAAAGTAAAAACAAGGGTAAGAGGAGGAGAATTAGATTAAAACTAGCAAGAAGAAGCTAGAGATGGAAGAAAATCACAACAATCAGCTAAATTAATTAGTGTGTTAGGATTAAAAAACATGACCACTACACTTCATGTTAAAAAGAGTGGTTTTACACTTATTCCATTTATGTTAATAAGAGCTCACATTTTATAAACCTTGAGTGTTTGATTCAGGATCATGCAAAGGTTCATACAATCTTGCAACAACCAAAAACAAAGTGCATGTGTTTGCTTTAGTTTTTTTGTTGTATTTTAAATGTGATATTTTTAACCTCTTAGTTTCATTTTTCAAAAGTATTCCTTTACCATGGGAAAAGTTCAAAGACATTTTATTTATTTTTGCTAGTCTACATGGACTACTAAGTCAAACGTTTGTTAGAAATGGTTCTTTAACTAAGGTAATAATTAGATGATGAAATTGTGTGTGGTAACATTAATTGATAATTTAAAACCTCTCTACCAAATTTTATATCATTTGGTTTCACCTTGGAAGTGTATCACATATTTTTGTCAGACTATGTCATCTATCTAATCTATGACACTTGGCAAGATTGTTATTTGGATTCGATAAGAATTGGATTTTTCAAAATTTATAGGTGATATAAACTATAGTATAAAATATTTATTTTGAGAGGAAATTGATGTAGACAGAGCGGTGGGAGGTAGATGGAATGTGCGAGTGCGTGGGAGTTCTGAGCAGTCCCATGACCTATAGCAAGTCGTGGTCTACAAGTTTTTAAGCTCTATGGCCCATGGATTTTATCTACAAATCGGGCCCTATGGGGCCATTTCCAAAAAAGGGGTGGGGTCTTCAGCTTTTAGGGGGGGTTTCTACATGTATGTTGTTCCAACGCTAGTGTGGGTGTGAAGGATTTAGGGTTTCTCTAATGGTAGGGTCTGTGCTTTTGGGTGAGACATCTGGGGTTGCTGTTATGGCTGGGGTTGGTGATGGGTTTCCTCATCCATCCCCACCTAATGTTAGAGTTTTTAGCATTGGTTCTTTGAAATTGCACAAGATAAATGGATGCTTGGAAAGAGCTCAAGTTCATCTAAAAATGGTGATTCAAACAGAGGCAGAGCTGAGGACCTAGAGTATTATAGAAAACATGCTTTAATCTACAAATTTATTGGATTAAGGGTTTCGATGCCTTTTTTAGAACCTTGGATTTGCAAGTCATGAAATCTAGACAGTGATTTTGAAATCTTACTAGCTACGAATAACTTCTTTTTGGTGGTCTTTTCATGTATCTCTGATCGTAATAAGATTTTTGAGGGAGGGCCTCACTTTTATAATCAGGTTGGCCTCTTCATGAAGCCTTGGCATGCATGATTTAATTTGGTAGAGGAGTTACCCTCGAAGGTGCCGATGTGGGTATGTTTTCCTCGATTGCCATTGGAATGTTGGAGACAAGATATTCTACAATCAATTGCATTACTACTAGGGAAGCCTATTAGCCTATCTTAGCAAACTCTGGAGAAGCAATTTTTTTCCTATGCTTGGGTCTATGTGGAGATTGACCTAAGCCAGCTTCTCCCAGATTTTATTGATCTCACGATTGGGTCTAGCTCTTAGACTCAATAGATAGACTATGAGACTTTACCTTTTTGGTGTCGGCTATGCCATGAGTATGGCCATCTTCTAAGCAGATGCCCTCGTGCCTCAGGTGCTTGTGGTTTAGATAATGTGAAGGCTCTGTCTATTCCAAGGGTAGAAAATGGTAAAGCACCCATGTAGGGGGTGGTACCAGATAAAGATGGTTTTGTGCTAGTTAAGGCATGAAACAGGAATCGGGGTCAGAAGAGGACTCTTTAAGATCTTCAAGAGGAGGAGTCTTTTAACAAGTTTGAGGCTTTAAATGAGTTAGCCCATGAGGAGGGGGTTTCTTCTAACATGCATGTTGAAGCCTCTCCTTTAGTTGATCTTAACTCTAGGTCTTTACCTGTCACTACCTCAGCCCTTGATCTTGTGGTGGATTCTAGGGTGGTGATGGATTAAGTTACTTCTCTCCCTAATGCTAGGTTTAGGGATTCTTGTGGTTTGGTGGAAACCCCCATGGCCTCTTTGGATGAAAGGATGAGTTTAGTGAATGGACTGGGTTTAGAAGACCTTGGTAAGAAAAAATCCATCTCTTCTTCATCTATTCTGGGTCTACAGCAAAAATCTTTGAAAAAGGGCACCCCTAATAAGCCCTAGAAGGTGGGGAGGAAGAAGGATCAAGAGAAAGTTAAGTTAGCTAGAGAGACATTGGTGGAATCTGGGTTGGTGAAGACATTGGATACTCACTTCTCTCACCCTTCGTGATGATAGTGTTATCTTGGAATGTAAGGGGTATGAATAACATCCCTAGACAAAAGGCTATTCTGGATTTGGTTAGTGCTCATTCTCTGGATGTGGTTTTCCTATAGGAGACAAAGTTATCTATGGACATTATGATGCAATGTGTTTCTATGATTTGGAATAGAGGGGGTTGCTAGTGTGTGGGTACGCAAGGCAGCTTAGGGGGTCTTGCTTGCCTCTGGGATCCTCGATGAATTTTCCCTATTTGGTGGATCTCAAGTAGATCTTCCATCTCTTTGGTTGTAATTATTTTGGAGACGGGGGAAAAAAATCTTCTTTCTAACATTTATGCTCTAACGGATGTCCCTAGAAAGACTCTCCTATGGTCACATATCAATTTTTTGAGATCGTTGGATCCTTTCCTCCCTTAGATTATGGTAGGTGACTTCAATGCAATTGCCTCCCTTGAGGAAAAAGGGGAGGCATGCCTCATTTGGACCCCTCTTCAAATATTCTAAGGGAGAATTTGGCTCAGCTCTGGCTGGTGGATATTAAACCTTCAAATGGCATGTTTACTTGGAATAATAGGAGGCTTGGAGATAATACCATCTCTAAACAGTTAGACAGGTTTCTTGTGTCTTGTTTTTGGGTGGGTGACAAGTGGCTGTCACATTTTGAAATTTAAGATTTGAAAGGATCAGACCATTGGCTGATTAAATTCTCTACCCACTTGGCTAATCATCCTAAGAAATAAACTTTTAGATTTCATCTTATGTGGCTCTGGGAGGAGAGTCTTCTTGACTTGGTTTCTAGCTAGTGGATTGTAGGATGACTTGCTTTTGGTACAATGATGTACTCTTTTGTGAAGAGGCTTCAATATGTGAAGTATAAATTGAAACATTGGAATAAATCTCAGTTCAACAACGTGTTTCAATGGAAAAGGGTTGCCTAAGAGCGCTTATATTCTATTACTAGGCAGATTCAGGACCAAGGTTTGGATGTGAATCTAAGTAGACTTGAGGTCAGTGTGGTGAAAGACCTCAAGGAATGGGAGCTCCATGAGGAAATTTTTTGTAAATAGAAGGCTCGTGTTGATTGGCTTTATGAAGGGGATAGGAACACCTCATTCTTCCATAAATTGGTGAAGGTATGCAGACAAGGTAATTTTATCTCTCCTCTCTGCTCTCCTAAGGGCTCTGTTCTTTCTTCCTCTTCAAGGATCTCTAGTGAAGCGGTTCATTTTTTCTCTACTCTCTTTTTTGAAGATACCCTACCTGCTCATGAGGAGGAAGCCTCTATCGTGGCTTGTATTCCCTCTCTAGTGACTACGGATATGAATGCTTCTCTTCTTAAACCTATTTCTTTGAGGGAGTTGGAGGATGTGGTGTTTCAGTTGAAAAAAAAAAGGCTCTTGGCCGTGATGGCTTCCCAGCTGAGTTCCTTCAGGAATTTTGGGAAGTCATCAACGTTGATCTTTTGGAGGTGGTGCAGGAGTCTTTTAGGAATAAGCAAATGTTGTAAGCTATGAATGCCATGTTTCTTGCTCTTATACCAAAATGCAAGGGTGTTGATTCGCTGTATCTTTTTCAACTAATTTCTCTATGCAATGTGGTGTATAAAATCATTAAAAAGCTAATTGATGAACGTTTGAAGCCATGCCTAGATAAGTTGATTTTAGAGGAACAAGGGGGCTTTGTTGCGGGTAGATAGATTTTGGATGGAGTAGTTATTGCAGCTAAGACTATTCACTCTATGGCCTCTTCTAAAGAAAAGGCTATGTTTATAAAGTTGGATATGGCTAAAGCTTATGACAGAGTTAACTGGGGCTTTTTAATCAAAATTCTTAGTGCCTTCAGGTTTAGTTGTGAGTGGATTGATTGGGTCATGAGTTGTGTGAGGACTTCTTAATTTTATGTCCTCATAAATTGGGAGTCTTTGAATCTTTTTGGTGCCTCTAGAGGCCTTTGACAAGGGGACCCCTTATCCCCATATTTGTTCATCTTGATGGCTGAAGGCTTAGGGAGATTCATTAAGTCCCATGTTAGGGATGGGCTCTTTCAGGGTTGGAAATGGAGCAATCCTCTTCCTCCTCAAACACATCTATATTTTATGGATGATATAGCTATGATGGGTATCACTAAGGTGGCTGAAGCAGTTGCGTGTCAGATTTTAGATTATTCCCTGGTTGCCTCAGGTCAAAGCATTAATGAAAGTAAGTATTGTATTTATTTCTTTAATACCCCCAAGCTTATTCAGTAGTATATTGCCAGGATCTTAAGGTTTCAAATAGGGAAACTTCCCTTTATATACCTTAGCATCCCTCTAGATGTGTGCCCACTTCCCTGGTGTTTTTGGCATGATGTGATGGATAAATTGCGTAGGCTCATTTGTCATTGGACCTACAGATGGTTATCTACTACTGGAAGAGTTACTCTGTTGAAGTCTATGGTTTAGGCGCTTCTTATATACAAGTGTTTTGTGTTGACATATCCCTCAAGTTTTATCAAAGATTTTGAGGGCCTCTATCAGTAGTTTCTTTGGTCTAGAAATCTCTTTTCAAAGAAGTGGAGCTTAATTAAGTGGGAAGTTATTTGTCAGCGAAAACAAAATGGGGGTCTGGGTTTGTGTAGAACTTATTGGAATGGTCAAGATTTGGATGCTAAGCTATATTGGAGATGGTGTTCATATCATCATCAGTATTGGGCCAGGGTCCTTACCTTCAAATACCTTGGTGAGGTGGAGGACACTGAGGTGCCTCATTTTAGCCTTTCGGGGAAAGGTTCTATGATCTAGGATACTCTCAAGAGGGGGGTGGTGCTAGTTAAACAAGGCCTATTTTGGATCTGCAATAGAGGCTATGATGCTCTTTTTTGGCATGACTCCTAAGATGGCTTCCCTCCTAGCCTCTCCTCACACCCTCACTTGGGGGACCTATGTAATATTTTTGTTTAGGCTTGTTGGAGCAGAGTCATGGATTTCAAAGCCCCTTAGGCTTTAGGATAGACTATTGTCTATCAGTGGAAGGATATGTAGGATTGGCCCTGGGTGGATCTTTAGAGGATAGGAGGGAGTTGGGCTCCATTTTGGTTGATAGAGTCTGTTATTCTCTCCCAGAGCAGGATGTGTTGGCTTGGGGTCTAGATCCAAAAGGGAAGTTCACTGTTGCCTCAGGGTATCAGGTTTTGGAAAAATGAGCTTGGGGTAGTGTTGAGGTTCCTTGGTGGAAAAATATTTGGAATAAATTCTCTTGGCCAAAATGCAATTTATTTTCTTAGCTAGTGGTCTATGGTAGGTGTTTGACTTGGGATAACCTTTGTAAGCATGGCTTCCAAGGCCCTTCCTTATGCTTCTTATGTCGAAAAGATGTTGAGATGATTTCACATCTTTTCTTCCAGTGCCCTTTTGCTCAAACTATTTGGCATTTTTGGTGGGGAGCCTAGAGTTGGTAGTGCATGCACCCTTCTTCTCTGGAGGAGTTTTGGCAAAAATTTGGGCCTATTCCAGTGAGGACTTCATTTCTACACATAGCTTGGCCAATTGGCCCTAGTATGATTATATGGCATATATGGTTGGATCACAACCATAGGGTCTTTTTAGATAAGAAGTTACTATTGGGTCAAGTGTGGTCTCACATTCTTGGGGCTTTGTAGGAGACCTTGTATGCTAAATGTGATCTATCAGCTCTGGTGGATCTTAGGGATATTTGAATAACTCATAATCTGGGGATTCTGGTTAGGGATCTCGAAAGGCCAATGAATGGGTAGAGTAGGTGTTCCAGAAGGAAGGTTTCTAGGGAAGGGCACTAGTTACCCCCTCCCACTAGAGTCTTAAAAATCAATACTGATGGGTCTTCAAGGGGCAACCCTGGGCACACTGGTATTGGTGGGGTGGGTAGAGACAATTCTGGGGTGGTTGTGTTTTTCTTCTAAGAGTATAAGGGGTTGCACTCTAATAATCTTATGGAGGCCTTGGCTATTCTTTTAGCTTTGAAGAGGGCATATGCCCATGGCTGGAATAAGATTATCTATGAGTTAGATTCTCAGGTGGTGATAGACTTGATAAATAGAAGGTAGTTTGATGATGTTAGTTGGCAGCTTGCGGTGGTGGCTGATGGGTTGGCCAAATGGGCTTTTGAGAAGAATGGGGCTTGGCTAGTGGATGATTGGGACATTTTACTTGGGGATCTTGCTCAGGATTTGGTGGATTTGGTCACAGAGGATATGAGATGTTGCATGACAACTACTTGATTTCTAGTTTGTGGTTTCTTGCCTCGTTTGGGCATTTTGTTGCTTTTATGTTTTGTACTTCTCTCTTGGATTAATAAAGTTTTTGCCCTCTTTTATTAAAAAAATAAATAAATAAAATAAAATATTTATTTCAAATTTAATCTCAATTTTATAAATATATATAAATTTATGATAGTTCTTGTAACTATCATTTAGCCTGAAAATGTCATTTATTTAGTCTGTGACACTTCATAAGATAGTTCTTTGGGCTTTGGTAATACTTAGGTAATAGTTAGATGGAAAATTTTATTGAGATAGTATTAATAGTAGTTTAAAATATTTTATTTCAAATTTAATGTCAATTACATAAGCAAAGTTAAAGTTATGATGGTTTTTCTAGTTATTATTTTGCTTGAAAATTATCACCTGAGTACCATGTCTAGTCTGCAACACTTGGAAAGATGGATATATTTGTGCAATAACAATTGGAATGCCATTTTTTAGGTGATATAAAATTTATTTTACAATGTATGTTTTAAATTCTAGTAAAATTGAATAATTTTTGGTAAATTTATTATGGTTTTTAAAACTATCATTCATCCTAAAACATCACCTAACAATTACTGATAGTTAGGTGTTGATTTTGAAAACTTAAGGTCATTTGAATTTTGTATGTTATTTTGTCATCAAGGAAGTTAAAGAGACACCCCATAAATATTGGTATGTTATGAATATTAATATGTGATTTGGATGGGAGGTCAAGTTTTGGAGAGAATGATGATTGAAGGAGCAAAACTCTCTAAGAGTATAACAGAGAGAAATATCAGTTTAGGAGGAACTATATGAGAGTCTAGAACTCTTTTATGTAATTTAGTAATCCTATAAATGTATGTGTGAGTTCATGAGTGTGTTTAGAGTGTTAATTCATTCCACTATAATGTTTTTAAGATTAATGCAATAAAAATATGTTAAGTTTTTCTAGTTTGAGTATGTGTTGAATTTGTGTCCATGAGTGAATGTTTAGCATGAACAACATAGAGATAAAGTCATACCTTAATTGGTCCCCCTCTCTCGTGTTTTTACAATATAAACTAAGTAATAAAGTGTAGTTTAATTATGATTGTTTTAGTCATCTATCAATCATTGGTGAAATGTGTGTGTTTCTCATAGTAGTGTTTACACTATTTCTATTATGTTGAGTTTGCATACAAAAAAAACTATCATAGTATGATTAGCATGTAGCTCTACAAGGTTTTAATTAGTAGAGACTGTAGAACACCATTGATCTAGGAAAAAATTAATGATAAGAGTTACCATTTATCCTTATACATTATAGGATATGTAGTATTAGGCTATCCTTATTTGACAATGCCTTCAAGAGGATAAATGTTTCTAGAAGAATCGTGTCGATGAAAATATGATAGATCAACAATTTTTATTAAATAATAATGTTTCCTTAAGAGAGTGATTACACAATATATAATATTTTATATAAATGGTTCTAAAATTTCACCTCATTTATTATGACATTTTTAGATCTTATATACTAAAATTCCATTTATGTACCTTTTATATTTTCCACCCAATGTATCTCATGTTCATATCTTTTTCAATGTTTTTGTTATATATAAATCTATACATGACATTTTACATGTTTTTAATTAGGAAACCTTAAGGTAAAGGTAGATGGTTAGAACTATTTAGATGCCATTCACATTTTAACATGAAGGATGTTAGGTCTTCAAAATAGTGAGATTGACTAAGTTCATGTCCAATGGAATTGATATGAAGAGACAACTACTACTTGGGAGGATGTAATACCTTTTCATCTAATGTATCCACACATTTTAGTGACTTTCAAGAGGAAATATAAATAATGGGAGGGGATATAAGGCCTAAATTTTACCTTGCTCATATTTTACCCTAATGCATTGTTCCCATATTATGTGATGCACTTATTATTCCGTTAACTTTAAGCACAAAGTGTTGTTATTAACTTGTATATTTACATCATTTGATTTGGTATATGGATACTATGGATGTTTTGAATAGTTGAGATAGCATACTTATATCATTTGGTTTTATATATGAATAATGTGGATGTATTATTATTTGATAGAATTATTATTTATTTCATGTGATGAATTTTATAATGTTGAGATCATTTTTAAATTCATATAAATATATTATGTGATTTGGGTTCAATGCTTGAGATATAGATTATGATGTATTGAGTAATAAATTTATAATATTATGTAATAGACTTAATAGAAATAAATTGATAAAATTATTTAATAAATTAATAGAATTAAATTGATTAAAAAAATAATTAATGGATGTTTATTGATGAGCACACAATTATGGTGAGAAATTGTGATTGACTTATGGGGTCAAGCTATGAGGAAAAGTGAGCGATGAGGAACAGTTGGCATGCTGTAGTTACTGGTGAGTGGAATAGTCAAATTGGAATCGGTGATTTGGGGAAATTTAAGGGGTTAAATCAAGGCTTGGGTAAAAGGAATAGATCCATACTTAATTACATGGATAGGGTTTGGTATGATGTGGAGAAGTTTTTAGTGTATTTTTCTCTAGTGACAGGGAAATCAAATTCTCTAGTGGTTGGCACATAGTTTTTAAGGATTGCTCTAACTTGATAAATCCTTATCATAAGTGTAATGATTATTATTTGGAGTGGATTACCTTTTTTAATCCTCCTTACATCCATGATAAGGGTTTAATATCCTCAAATGTGATCTAAGGGGGGATTGTCGATCCTTCTTTAGATAATTTTGATGCTCCTGTTAAAACAAATTTTAACTTTGGTCAGTCTTGTTTGGATGTAGATATTTATGTTAAAGTCAAATTAAAATTCTCATCAATATATAAATAATTTTATAGGTTATATAGGCTTGCTATTATAGGTAAATTCCTCAAAAAATGGGCATCTCAAGAGGATATTAAGAGTCGATGCTCTGAAAATTGGGGAGCAGAGCTCTCATTGCATGTTTTACCCAATGGGTTTTTGTGGTGTATTTTGCACAAGATGAGTGAAGATAGGTCATTTTAAATGATCATGTAAAGCTTATGGAATTAGATGGCATCCTTATTTAGCCTTAGATCCCTAATTTCAATACCTTGCACATTATGATTAAGCCTTATCCTATATAGATTCACCTCTTTGATTTATCGCTCAAATTTTGGGAGGAAAGTGTCTTGTTGAGATGATCCAAAACTCATAGGTTTTTGTTGAAAGATAATTCAAGAAAACAAAATAACACAATCATGTAATGATATCTTTGGGAGGAGATGTTTTATTTCTCAAAAAATTGTAGAAAACATATGCTTATCTCTTGGAAGAGATGTTTGATCCCCTTCTTGGGCTAAATCTATTTTTATACATACTTTGAAGGTAGGAGGAGGATGTGGAAGGTCACCAATATTGAGGGAGATGAAGTGGTTCTACTTCCATGATTTAAAACAACACAAAATTTGAGAATTTACTATTTTTAGAAACTTTCTATTTTTAGATAGAACTATTAAAATTGAAATTGTAGGCACTTCCATTGGGTTTTCAAGGTTAAAACCCACTAAGAATATCTCTATGCCATCTCATAAAATTATCCTCACTCTTATATTTATAATGGTTTGAACAAAGTGTCAAATGGAGCTATGGTTCAAAAGTTATGGCTCCTGGAATTTTTGCCACCAATTGGGGTAGAACCGTCACCCAAATTGTCACCTAAAGTGTCACCTGAAGTGTTGCTCAGATCATGAGAATCGATAGTTGTATTGGTAAAGTGATTAAAATAAATAATAGGTATAAATAATTACTAAAAAAATAAGTAATAAAATTAATTAATTTATTAATATTTTTGGTAAAAAAATTATATAATAAAAATCTATGAGTAAATTATATTTATAAATATAAAATGTTGAAGACTTTAGCTACCAAATTTTATAGGGTTTATGATGAGAACAACATAAATTAATAATTTGAAAATTTAAAAAGGGTTTCTAGGAAGAATGGTTATAAAGGAAAGCAAATCACTAGGGTTATAAAATAAACCAATGATTATATTGACAAGTAAATACTGAGAGAGATTTTAATTAGAGGCCAATAACATTCTTACCTTATTTTGAATGGGTTTCCAAATTTCTAAAAATATTTCAAGAATATTTAAGCTCCATAATATCAAAACTAACTTTTTATTTATTAATAAGTTAATAATGTCTTTAGGGTATGTCAATGAGCCTTTAGACACTAGATTGTGTAAAAGAGTCTACTTAATTAATTTTTATTGTATAATCCTTTACATCAAATAGTTATTAAGCCTAAGGGAAAGATATTTTTGGATCATTAAGACTTTTGGGTGTCCAAGTACCCTATTTAATTCATTGAAAATAGATTAAATTAATGAGGGTGTAGGATGAGTAATTAGAGTTGTAAGATGGGCATTGATGTCCATGTGATATCGAAGGAAAGGTTTGTAATATTTATGGAGAAAGTATTTAAGAAGGAAGGAGATAAGCGTTATGTTTTTTTGGGTGAGAATATACCTTTCAATAAAGTAGGATTTCATGCCTTTGGAAATTTTTATTTTTTCTTATTTTGTCAAGTATTAGTTTTAGTTAACTTCAAAATTGGACTAAAATAAGGGAAATCTTAGAAAGGGATAACATATTTTATTAAGTGATAAATTTAAGGTATGGTAATTATCATGAAACTCTCTCATTCCTTGTGGTAATTTTTTTTTATTTACATATTTATTTATATTAATTTAAAAATGATGTTTTGTTTTGGTTATGAAGCCCTCTTTGATTTTCAACTTACGTATCATCAATTGAAAAAAAAAGGATTGAACGATGTTTATTTCAACCTTTATTATAGAATTTTTAGAAGGTTTATTACACCTTAGACTTTCCTAATTATTTTATTTTTATTTAATTAAATTGGTAATGTCACGTTTCCCAAATTAAACTAGCCTCATCTTTATGTGTTGTGTGGGAGTCTTAGAGGGTTGGGGTCATGTGAGAAATTATAAATATTGGAATAAGCTTAGGGTTAAGATTGGGTCTTTTAGAGAAATGGTAAAACTAATTATCCCCTATTTTCATAGGTATTTTAATAGGGTAGCTAGAAAAATTATCCCCTATTATAATAGTGATATTTTATGTTCTTTCTATAAAATATAAATAGAGGTTTATGTGCATGATTACTTTTTATACATGAATTTCCTTTTCCTCCTTTATTGTTATATCTTGCATGATTACCTAGGTGATTTATGTAAGGATTTTTCTTACATATTATCATTTGAGATACAAATGATGCAAACCCTTTAATCTAAGTTTAGGGGTGACAAATTGAGACCAACCTACACCCTATTCTCAAGTTTATTTGGCATTCCTTATTTTAACCCTTGTTTCAATTTAGTCAATTGCTTGGAATATGTTTATTGATATTTATTCGATTAGAGGTTGACTATAATACCATAATTTATGAAGTTAATATTGTTGGCAACTGAGCACTTCTTCCCTTGGTCATTTGAATACTTAACTATGAGTATGTATTGGATGTCACTTATTAATTTGGATTTATGTATTTATATGTCTAGTGTATTGATTCTTGATAATGTTTTAAATACTCAACAATCTCATTTTGGAAAGTTATGAAGAATATTTATTTGAATTTCATGAGTTATTATGTAAATTTTATGCAAATTAAAATTAGAAAAATAATGTAATACTTATATTTGAAAGGAATTCAAATATTTAAATATAATTCATTAATGATTTATATGATATTTGTCAAAATTTATTTAAATGGTTTAAATACCTATAAGTTTGTTTTAAAAATGGAGTTATACTATAAAATTGCATCAAAATTTACATAATTAATTTATGTATGAATTTCATTGATTTTATATTTTTCATAAATCCACAATTTAATTATTTTAAGTTTATTAATTATGAATACCTTATTTAAATATAATAAGTACTATAATTTTTGACATTTATTTCTATTTTTTTACTCATCCTAAATTCAAAAAAAAAAATTGTAATTATAAAAATTCAAATTTATAACACCCATACATTTTAAAAAAACATTTATATGTCAATCTTATTTTTATAATTAATTTAGAAATATAAACTTAGTTTGGTTTTCAAGAATCACCATCCCAAATTATAGTATAAAATATTTAAAAAAAAAAATAAATAAATAAATAAATTAAAAAAAAAAAAAAATAAAAATAAAAAAATAAATAAAAAATAAAAAAATAAAAAATAAAAAATAAAAAATAAAAAATAAATTTTCAATCTTGGAGGTTTTTCCACACAACCTAAAAACAAGAGTGAAAAATTAAAATTATGCACAAAGCTTAAAAAATCCATTAATAGACACCAACAAAAGTTTTACTTTTCAAAAAAAAAGGTGGGGTCACAACCTAACATGACCTTGAGGGCCATGTGGATGCCATTAATGGTTATAGGAGTTTTTTTTGGATCTTGAGAAGTTTATTTTTAAAACCATGGCCTTGGGGCCATGAGGCAACCATTAATGGCCACTATGAGCTTGAGATTGAAGTCCTTATATACTTTTGAAAATCTTGAGCCTTCAGGTGACTTAAAAAATATATTAAAAACTAATTTACTTTAAAAATTAAAAAAATAAGTATCTTGAGGGCCACATGGTAGTCATTAATAGCTACTACAATATTTTTTTCTTGTAAACTTTTTTCATCAATATGAGGCCTAATGGCTTGCCAAGAATATTGTGAAGAGAGACGATCCTTATAACATACCGAACCACACTTTGAACCCATTAGTTAATCAAAATGAGACTAACATTAATAATTATAATAAACTAATAAATATTATAGACTTGATTATTAGAATTCATCTATAGCTTTAATTTGAAGAGGAAATACTATGGATAAGTCTTCCTCAAATTCCTTACCTCTTCTTTAAAACTATTTTGGAAACCTTAATTTTTAGACCCTTTACAAAAGTTTATAACGATTCTTCGGAATTTTTAGATTTGGTAGATCTAGTTTTTCAGATATACTAGATCCCATGGTAGAGATGGGATACTCCACTCTCTTAGAGCTAGCTATAGATATTTTAGGAAATTTTAGGGTTGTTGTTAGGTCTAGTATATATTACAGTATTCCTTTTTAATAAATAAACTCAATAGTAAATTAGAATCAATGAAATGATATATGGAGATGGTATGTTTAGGATTATATAATGTTCTAGTATAGATTAGTATGATCTAAATAGGTAATCTTATAGATATTGTTTGGTAAAATAATAGGTGAGTAGAAAGATAGAGGTAAAACATGCAAAATATTAAACTATGAATGTAATGTCTAAATATGTGAAAATGTGTTAAAGTTGGTATTTCAAAAATGTCTAATACCAAAATTAATTGTCTATAGGATCTTACAAGAAAATATGGTAAAAATACTTCTGTATTCTCATATGGCTTGTAATATGATGTTAGAAACCAAATTAATTATATTTACATTTAGTAGCATGGTAAATATGATGCCTTAATCAATTTAGTAAATTATTAGAAGAAATATAATAATCTATAATATAGACACATGGTCATTCAAAATTATAAGAGATTGAATTTGATTGGAAAGTTAAAAAAAATTTAAATTCATGTAGGTGATTTAATATTGAGAGGATACTTTGAATGATTCAACTGTAGATGTAAAAAACACATTATAAAATTATCATAGGAAATAAATGAGTATATAATATAAAAATAAAATAAATAAAATTTATAATCAACTTGAATCCTATCATCTACAAAAATCCATTGTAAGTCCAATGAGAAAAGTGAAAGGGAAGTTATTTAAAATCTTAGGGAACATACACGTGTGTGTGTGTGTGTGTGTGTGTGTGTGTGTGTGTGTGTGTAGAGAGAGAGAGAGAGAGAGAGAGAGAGAGTCTCATTAATGATGAGAAGAGATAAGGATGCACATGAGAATGATAATATTTCAAGGGCATAATTAAATTCACTAAGAAATGTTGAGTACACATATTAAGAGTTGGAAATGAATGAAAGATTCATAAAATTTCACATCGATGTATAGGAAAAAAATTAATATAATATTAATATATCCAAATTGAAATAATCTATGATGCAAAAGTGGTAAAATAATATTAAAATAATCCCATAAAAGATAGAATAATACTAAGTAATATTACATCATTAGTAAGTGGAGTTATCTAATTTATCAAAATAACAATAAGAGCATACTAATAGTTATAATCTAGAGACATTTCATGATAATTTGTATAGATTTAGCCTTTTAAATTTTTTTTCTTATTTGAAAAATATAAAAACATAACAATGCATATACCAAAAGTAAATTATTTCAAATTAAAATCAAATAAACTAAGCATACCAAGGGAAAAAAAAAACATAAATTTAATAAAAAAATGTTATCATACATTAGTTTAAAGATTATTATATTATAAAATTATTAATGATGTTACAAAAAATTTAAGATCAATTTGAGATATATGTGACATTTAAATAGCCAATTACTAATTGAAATTGTCATATTTCTTTGTTAAATTATCTATTCACATCCATTACAATGTTAGTTTTATTTATATTCTAAATTTTCTCACACATATATCATTGTTTACTTCTTTGATTCAACATAATCCATTAAAATTATTATATATATAATAACATATTAACAAAATAAAGTATAATACTTACTCCCAATATACATATATAAAGTTAGAGTGAGTGTATGTTTGTTAGGTTCAATAAAGTTCACTCATAATTTTTCCTTATGTTCATATCACTTGTATGTAGTTGAACTTTACATTTAAATCCCACATGATACTAGAGATTAGGACTTAAAATATTGTTTTTTTTTTTTTTTTTTTTGGTGTAATAACCATAATTGACTATAACATATGAGGTTTTTTGGTTTTATTTTCTATTTTTAGGGTCATTTTCTTAAATATAATAAGAGATCTAAAAATCTAATAAATAAAATGAACTTTTGGTGGCTTTTTGAGTATTCCAAATTTTCTAAGGTGAAAATAATATTTTTTCTAAATAGAATATCTCAATGAATGTAGGGCATGTGATGCTAATTTATATATGAAGTTGGATCACTCATATTTATGATATATGAATCATTTATCTCTTTCATTTTGTAATGAATTTTTTATAAGCATGGGTTTAATTATGTGAAAATAAAACTTCTTCTTACATAAATGTTCATTGGGTGTGACTATTTGATTCATAGTTATTTTGGTAAATTTTTAAAGTGTTTGAGATTGGATAGGAATGGTGAATATTTTAACCATGATTTAGAAAACTTATTTCATATAAAAGTATTATATGGTAGATAAATATTGATTCTTATACCCCTTAAGAGAATGGTATGCTTAAGTGGAGGAATAGGAATTTTGTTGCAATTGAAAGGTATATTATACAATCCAATTTTAGGCATGACATATTTTTATTTGATGGTGTTTTTTGTTTTAATTATAGTTGGAAAAAAATAATTAATTATAAAATGGTAATTTCACCCAAGTTCAAAGTATATAATCATATCCTCTAGTGTTTTATTCTATAACAATTCTATAACAATTTATATAAAATATTTTCCCCTCTATCCTAACTGTTCATAACACTTTGTAAGGAAAATATGGAAATAAAAAAAACTAAAAGCATAAAATAATGATATGCCAAGATATATTTTACCATTACTTAAATAAAATAATAACACAAAATAAGAATGATTGACTTTATGTATAAATAATAAGTAAATGTTTAAATCATAACTTATAGATTGATTCATTTTCATGAAACTTCATGCCAAATTATTAGCTAAAAATCTTGATTAAACATGCTTCAAAAGTATGTGGGTGTATACAACCTCAAATGTTTATTAGTATCAAACTTTTGAAAATATACATTCTAAGACCATGAAAAATTCAAAATTGAAAATGACCAAAAACAAGAAAAACTAGAAGCTACAATAAATGTTAAAAATTCAAAGAACAAATAACCCTCTTGATTGAGATATGTGAAATATTTATCCTAAATTAAGGCAGTGTAAAATGATTGTGCCACATGCACAAATCCAAACTATTGAAAATAAAATAATAACCTTAACTAAATACATGTTAAATCTTCATAACTAGTTAAGGTGAGTTATCCTCCTTTGATCAAGTATCAACATCCTTTTTTCATGTCCAAAATAATGAACTAGAAAATCTGAAGATAAAAAAAAAAAATTATCTTATCAAAATGAATATAATTAATTTCTAAGATAGATAAACTTATCTACATTTATATAAATATCTAGAGGAAAATTGTATAAAATAGTTGAATACATAACCATGTATTTATATTTCTCATCCACCCATAGTTGTCTTCCACAAAAATATTCATTTCTAAATTAGAATAGAAAGTAGGGATATCCTAAATTAAAGATTTCAAGGACATTAAAACTTCCATGGTATCACCAAATTTAATAAAATTTATTTGTTTAAATTGGATGACCAATGTGATTTGGCCAACATACCCCCTTTTTTAGAAATGGGGACCCCTCTTTAAAAATACAAAAATAGAGTTTCCAAACCTATTCTGTCATTCTAGCTGGCTCCACCTGAACCAATTATTTAAAATCTCATGTCACCCTAGTTTTATCAAGTATGTGGTATTTTTAATGACTAATTGATCTGACTTGAAAACCTCAAAGTTCTATGAGAGAAATAATGCCAAGCCCTGATGATACTCTATGGTTGAGATAGATTTTCTTGTTTTGAAGGTTTAATGGGCTAACTTTATAGGCTTAGCCTCACTATGAATTCCTAGTGTCTCAATCCTATTACCAAATTATCCTATCTTAGAGTCCTATGTGTCATTTTATAACCTAGTTGGTATCCAGGTGAGTAATTAATTAGTCACAATTCTTTTCTCTCACTTAGTCATTTTTTGTGTTTTCTCAAAGGTTCTTCCATGTTTCAAAATTACAGCATTGTGAAACTTTAGGATACTCATAAAAAGAGTATTCAAAGGTTTTTCATGAGTAAAGTTACAAAAAAAAGTTAGAATATAATATAATATTGATGTAATGATAAATTACCACATAACTTATTTTCAGACACGTAAGTCTCCCAAACCTGACATAAACGTTACATCCTGAGATAACCAAATATAAATAGTAAGCACCACATAGTTTGTTGCCAGAAGCATTAATATCTTGGTCCTAATAAAGATGTCATATCTTGAGAGATCTTGATGTAATATGGAATTACCACATGGACTAGAGTTAGAGGCTATCAATATTCTACCAATCACCCCATGCCAAAGAATAATGGATAGTCTCCCAAACCTAATAAAAATTTCAGATCCTAAGAGACTCTAGCCTAACTAGAAAGTGACATGTCAAAAAGAGGTAGAGTGGTCACTCTCCTATCCTTAATAGATATTTTAGAGCTTTTGAGACTATGACCAACTCAAAGGATGACATGTGCCCTATAGGTGAGAAGTGCCCAGTTCCAACTAATGAACTCTCACTATTGTTAGATGCATCAGCCTATGAGACCTGAGAGAAATGTCAGAGCTTGGGAGACCCTAATGAAATTAGTGAGGATGATGTAAATTGTTATTATAAGTGTTATTCTCTTGATCCTAACAAAGATATCAGATCTAGGGAGAGATCAATGCAATAAAAAATCACCATGCATCCTAGAGTTAGAGGTCATTAGTATTATAGTAAATCACCCCATGCCAAAGAAGAATGACCAATCTCCTAGACTTGATAGAAATTTTAGAACCCAAGAGAGCTTGACTAAATCAAAGGATGCCACATTCTCAAGTGCCCAAATCTAACCAATGAGATCTCACTATTTTCATATGCATTAGTCTCTCAATCATAATAGAAATGGTAGATCTTAAGAGATCTTGACATAATGAAGAAACACCACATAGGATATTATTAGAATAGTCAGTCTCCTTGGTCTAAAAAAAGTTAGAGCCTAAGATAACTCAACATATCACATCAAGACATGTGTCATACCTTGACATTTTAGCAGGTGGGCCCTTAAAGGTTTTGGGATGGATGGAATAAAGTATAGGTGGAATTGTAAGGGCTAATAAGAGGGCACCACATATCCCCAACTGACATCTCATACCTCAAAAGGTTATAATAATGAAGAAATAGGATATGCCTAGGTATCAACCATTGACATGAGGACCAATTCATAGGTGACAAGTGGTATGAAGTAAGAGCTCTTGGGAAGATTTAAAGATATGGTGTTCATTTACTTATAATAATTTAAACATTGATGAATTGGGAAAATGGACCCCAATTGAATAATTTAAATAATCACATCACTTTAACTAGATCTAGTAAGTGACATGTAATCATATGCTCTAAAGCTAACTTTGGATTGGGAAATCAAGTGGAAGATTGAGCCACCCACTAAAATTTGAATCCATGATAACTGATATTCCAAATGCCATTAATGTAGGGGGATGAATGTGAATTTCCATAATTATCCCAAGGAAATATCATTAGTCATTATATCTATAGTCTCCCAAATTTAGACTCCTTCCTTTCTTCTCCAAACTAGTGCCTTCCACACATTCTCTTTTGCCTAGAGCTCTTACACCAAATTACATTTTACTGTAACAACCACTTCATCTAAAAATCCCAAAGCCAAATCTAGATATAGAGAAATTATGTTCCTATATGGCTTGACCCAATTTAAACATTACAACTAAGTATTCAAATCCATTGACCAAATACCCAAGGATTCAATTATCAATGATGATGATCAAGCCAAATTTGAAGATGCCCTCTAAGCATATGAGAAGTTTGGCCTACCTAGAACCATGACCAATCTTGAGGTGTTTCCCTGCACCAAATTATTCATAAATTTTCTCCTCACTACTAGGAGGGTATAAGACAATGCCCACTATTGGGTCTGCTCAGACAACTCCTAACATCAAATTGTTGACATCTCAAGAATCACATACAAAGGAAATTATAATCTCCTAGAGTTCACCATTATGTATAACTCAATAATGGTTAGACTCAGACTAACACCTTATAAATCTATGATGTCCTGAGGGATTAGCTAAGAACCTAAATTCTAAGTGGGTAAAAAAGAATGACAACAATGCATACACTATCTACACCTTGACGGAGGAGGTCTAGATTGGTATTATTCTACCAAACTGATTATTTGGGGCCAAAAATTACCTACATGTCAACATATTATGGGTGCCCTTGCTTCACATGATTCTGCATGGCTTTTGAGTCCTTGACTTGGGAGGAAGGGTCAATTTCAACATGGTCAAGGCCATAAAATATGCCCAGGCAGGTGGGAAGTTATACATGATGAGTTATATCATAGATGTAGTTTATGGTACACTCACTTTCAAGCCATCTACTTTTCCTACATAGGTTCCTATAGGAGTGGTATTTCATGTAGTTTTTTACAAGTAATATGGCCACTAGTATAAAAATAGTATATGGGATATCTACAAGTATTTTTATCCAAAGGTATAAAACATGATCAATAAAGCCCCTATGCCTCATTTATTAAAGGAAATTAGAGACTCTCTATCTCCCATTAGAGACTAATTCTATTTCAAAGAGGATACCATCATTTGATTTGTGGGTATTCTTAATAATCCCCTACACTTTTCCTATCATGTCATAAATCACCCTACAAAGATGGAAATTGCTTACCAATTGGTGGAGGGTGTTTTTAGGTATTATATTAGTCACCATAAAAATTATTTTCCACCACTTTTGATCATCATCAGGCACCATGTATACTACTCCTTCCCTCCCCTTTAGAAGTGGGAAATTAGTAGGGACTATTTGGCCTTAGGGAGAGTTAAGCCATGAGACTAGGTTCCACAAGGCATGATTCAAGCCCAATTGGATAAGTAATCATCTCACCTCAAAATCAATTATGGACATTAGATCGAGGATGATGAAAAAATATATTTCAATGTGGAAGATGACCAAGAGTTACTCATATATATTGAGGTCTATAGGAAGGAGGGTTATAAGATTTAGACCAGACCATCTTCAACCCCATCTAAATCTACTTAGCATTCAAGATATATCACCTTAACTTCCCCCATTATTTATATTAGAATTATATAAGGGATCCCATCACCTTATCCCCCATAATTAATATCTCCTTAAACTATGGCTCCACCTCTTCTACCTCTATTAACTCAAGTATCTCAGTCCTAGCTAAGTCAAACCCATGTGACTTGACAATAGGTTACCCATACATAATCAGATCCCTAGCATGCACCTTAACCCCAAGCCACACAATCTTTAAGGCTAAACATTATAATTATCCTAAAAATAATCCCAAAGTAAGACCAAAAATAATCACTAGTGTAAGTTCCTCCCCTCACTCCTACTTTCTAGCATCCCCTCATAATGCCTCTTAGTTCCTTACCCCTTAAAAAACCATTCAATTGGTACCACCTCTCTTACATATTATATCCCCTCTACTTTTAACCTAAGCACCCATGGCCTTAACCATCCATAGTATCCTTCATTCTTTATTTCCATCTACCCCATCCATTCCCTAACCTGTAAATTTTTGGGTGGCCCCATTGGCCATTCATTAGAATCAAATGCCTATGAGTGACCTATGTTTGATAATTTCCCCAACTATTCTAGGAGTGGGTACACCCATATGCACATCACTAGTGTCTAAGACCATCTTAATTATTCTTATAATGACTAGGTAGATCCCATATTTGACCCATATGTCCCTCACTACTTATACTCCTATAGTGATGTTTATAATTGACCCAGGCAAAATATCAAAAAAAAAAGCAAAAGGCAACTCATGCTCAGCCTTCAATACAGGTATTGGCTACTCCAATTACACCTCCTCTACCATTTTATATGGATCTTCCAACACTAATCCTAGTGTCTCCCTTTTTACATCACCTTAGATACCTAGGGATTTAGTTTTAATTAGCTAATCTCTTCCCTTATACTAAATACCCTTCTCAAGGGTCATTTCCTATCAAGTGAGAATGAACCAAATTCAATGACAAGCACAAATGTTCCCTTAGGCCTATCTATTCATATTTCCCTTATGACCCTATGCCTCCTCCTATAATTTTTTCATCATTCACACCCTCTAATTCCTCCATACCCCCCTCCACCTCATCTTCTACCTATAACTACCATCTCTATCAACCCACAAACACCTCCTAAAACCCATGGAGTGGTCCCAGTATTACATGTGCCATAAATGATGATGCAAGGTGAATTAAACATGTAGTGGGATTTTGACCATACTAGTAAAAGTATGAAAAATATCCTTACATATAAATTCATGTAAGAGGGAAACCCTAAGGTCTAATAGACCCAACAATACTTGTTCTCTCTCACCAAGTGAGGACTCTTGTGGGAGAATATAATATAGTGTAGGACCCACTCTTAATTCTCTAGTAAACCCATGACATTTAGATAAAATTATTAAATACATATATAGAAAGGTATAAACTCTCAAAACATAATTAAAGAGCCCCTTCCCCATTAGGATAATTAGGTAGGTCAAGGGTACCCTCCTATAATTTTTCTTAACTATGGGAAGGTGGAAGGGACTATGGTAGAGACCCAAATACTCATCTAACAGACACAATCAATTTGAAGAGGATATTTATGATCGATGAGAAGTGTATGGAGATAATGATTATGATTAATAAGGGAATGTTTTTTTATCTAAAATTGATGCCCACTATAGACTTGGGCTTATATCATACCTACACTAAGAGAATGAAGATTACTATGGAGGAGTGTCTTGACTTAGCCCAAAATATAATAGGACCCCTAGAAGATGGTAAAAAGAAGATATTAGCTAATTTCAAGGAATTCAATATCTTGATGGTATTCCATTTGGATGGAAATATGTCAAAAATGGGTGAATTTGGAATCCACCTAGGTCACTTTGAATAGGTTATGAGGAGAGAGGTGGTTAAGGTTAACAAAGAGGGATCACAATTAGTACTCAAGCTCTCGACCTAATCCATAATGAACATCAACCAAGTGTCCAAAGTCTAGGTGTCTATGGAGGCTCCCATCTAGGTATACCAAATACTCATGGACCAAGCATAGATTATAATATAGATTTGTATTTTAATGAATGCAATTATAGCTTTCATGCAATTCATATTCTATTTGTCAAAGTATCCCTCATTTTAGTTTTGAATGAATGTTAGTTCTCATATTTTTTTTAAGGATCTATCATTTTATAAATGTGATGATTCTGATGTGATTTTTTGTTATAACCTCTTTGTAAACTCATTTCATTTTCCTTACAATAATGATAACATGTGCGTTAGTCTACAAGTTATCTTGGAAGTATATTTGATACTTACTATGGCCTTATAGTATTGATATTTAGTGAGGGTTCATTAATAAAGTGTTCTTCAATACTTCCATAAACTCTCCCCATTGTGTAGTATTAGATTTAAAACCTTTGGTGAGACTCAATACATAGTGGTATAATTATGATAGATTCACTTAGCTCGATTATTGAATCATTAATACTATCTTATTCTAGAAACACTCTTTCTTATCTTACTCTTCCCTCTTTTTGTGTTTATTTTGGATGTTGAACCACCCCTCCCTATCATTTATAAAATGGTAAATCAAAGTGCATGAGCATTAACAACAGACTCAAGTAATTAACTCATTAAATCATAGTAATCAAAATTTAACCTCAGATGATGGCATTTCATCTCTTTGAGATTATTCCATGTAGGCTCCATTATGAAACCAAATACTTGAAACCATTCCCTAGGCTAATCTCAGATCAGTCCTAAAATGAAAGATGAAATTCTATCATTGTTCCCATTATTCTCTCTAAAAATACCCAATCTCATGAGTATTTTGGATCAGGACCTTAAACTGAACAATAGATGGAACTAGAAGGAGGGCACATTTAAAGTATTTCAAACTTAATATTGGTTTTAAATTTGACAAGTCCTCTCCTTTTCATTCTCTCCATTATTTTGTGCTTCCAACACACATAATAATAGCTAAAAAAAAGGAAGGCATTAAGAATTTATATATTGAGTGCTGACTTATTTAGGATTATGCTTGTTGATGGTAACATACTAACTATTATTTATCTATAAAATACCCTAGAGTCTAATTCACCCATGACCAGAGCTAGGTCCCATCGCAACCATTATATGGTTTCACCCTTGGAATTCCATAGAATACCTAGGCTCTATAGACTTAGACCTATTGTAGTTCCCACTAGCTCATCTTCTTATCTTCCCCTAAATGGATTACCCAAGATGTTTTGGTTAGCTAGCTTGACGTATAATGTCTTAGAAGTTTTCCATGACTTACCATAAACTTTGATATATATCTTCACCATTTCACTCCTAATATAGGATGGATTGTTGAAGAACATGTGACCTCCTATAAGACCACCCTAAGGCTTATGAATTTGTAACACAAGGACATATTGTGTAAGATTTTCCCCTTCATATTGATGGACTCAACCTATGAGTGGTTCCTCAACCTCTCTAAGGACTTGATTCCTAGTTGAAACCATTTTAGTACTACCTTCCTCACCTATTTTGGGAAATTTATTGACCCTAGTGTCCTTTACCAATAATTTTCCTATATTAAATGAGAACCTAATGAGCCAATTAATAACTTCAATAATATATTTTAGAATATGTACAACTAAATTACTATGATCTACCAACCATACCCCAAACTAGCACTTGAAATGTATAAATATGTCTTAGACCCTTGGACAACTATGTTACTAAGATGAGATCTAGGATAGTGGACCTACCCCTAGATTATAAAGGGGCCATCAAGGTAGACAAATAATTGAACCCACAAGTTCAGATGATGGACCTCATTCTTAATGTGTTACCATAGATGCCCATGTAAATAATCTTGCCTAATGCTAATAAGAATATCCCAATGTTTTAGATGTTCCCCATAAAAAATAAACTCCCTCTAAGTCATGCTACACCAAACCAACACTTGGGTTTTCTTAACCCAAAAAACCATGAAATGACTCTTTAGTTTTAACACTAAGTAACACTAAAATTACCTAAAAATACATAGACCATACCCCAAGAGTCCATAAATAAAGAGTTAGAGGTCATTTAATGAATGGTACATAATCTCAATAATAACTAGATTGTTTGGAAAAAACTTACACCATCATATTATTTAGAAAAATCCTACATAATTTCCTAGTATATTTATAAGCCTCAACTAACATAATGACATCAAGCATATACAAAAATTTAGGGTTAATCCATATCACGTTGGATAAGTTAGTATTTTAATTGGACAAATATGAGGTTAAAGTGGTAGGTGAACTTTTCAATGTCCACATACAACTAGAATCCAATCCTAGGATTCAACACTTAATAGACATCTAGGTGGTAGATATTATTGAGGCCTATGTCCTGCTCCTTAATAGAGATTGATATAAATACCTAAATGGGTATATGGCCACAAACTTATCTCATATGTAGGATTTCAAACTTATAAGTCATGTACTATTAAACTAAGTTCCAAATCATGAGGGACATAATTCACCTCATAAGGATTCAATTTTTTGGACTTATATGCTACAAGTAAACCATCTTGCATAAAAAATCCTCCAAATCCATCCCTAGATTCATCTATGATCACTAAGAAATGACCATTATAATCAAGAAATCTTAGCACTACTACTAAATTAAGCCTCCTTTTCAGTTCCTTAAAGGCTTTCTCATACTTTTATGACTACATAAAACTCTGATTCTTTCACTGAAGAGAGGTAATTGGATTAACTATCTTCAAGAAATTTGGAAAAAAAATTGGAAATATCCTACTAATCCCATGAAACTTCTTATGTGATGCACATTATTAGGCATTATCCATTCCATTATGTCTCTTATCTTTTTTGGATCCACTAAAATTCCATCCACAAAGATAATACGTACTAGATATTGCACTTTCTTTTGTAAAAATGCATACTTAGATAACTTACCATACAACTTATGCTTCTGGAAACACTACAAAATTAGTTATAGATGATGAAGTTGTTATTCCTCATCCTTAAAATATATGAGGATGTCATCTAGAAATATAAATACAAAATAGTCCAGATGATCTCTAAACACAATGTTCATGAGATTCATAAATGTCATCAAAGCATTTGTCAACCCAAAAGGTAACACTATGAATTCATAGTGACCATATCCAGTTTTGAATGCTATTTTTAGAATATCCTCATCTTGAATTCTTAATTGATGATACCTTGCTCTAAGATTAATATTATAAAATATGATTACCCCTCACATATGATCAAAGAGATCATCAATGTGAGGCAATGGATATCTATTCTTGATTGTTGCTTTGTTCAACATCTTGTAATCGATACACAAGTGAAGATGGACTATTTTAGATAATCTGGACTTATGTCCCTAAATTGGATGATAAATAATCTTTTAAAATTAATATTTTTAGGTTTTATGCATGTTTCACATGTAGAGTATGGTAATAATTTGGATCTATTACCCATTCATTATATTAGAGAGAATTTATAATTATAACATTTTGAATAATGTAGGCATATTATTGATATTTGTTTTTCAGTTGGACTATAGATACGTCCAAATTATTTTAAATAGTCCTTGAAGAGTACCATATTTCTTCTTGATGAAGACTATTGATACACCCCATGGTGACACACTTAGTTGAATCAACCCTTTTGATAACAATTCCTAAAGTTAAGCCTTCAAATTAACTAGTTTGGTACTTTTCATCTTGTATGGTGCCTTAGACTACGGTTATGATCTAGGTTGATGTTAATTGATAAATCAAACTCAAATTTGGATGATAATGTAGATAATTCCTTTTGAAACACATCTTAAAAGTTCCTTGGAAAAGGATAATCCTTTATAGATGGTTCCTTAGATTCTTCCATCTCATTTATCTTAATAATAAATGCTTGGCATACCTTCCTCTAAGTTTTCATGAGTTAAATTGCATAAATTTGCCTAAGATTCAACTCTTTTTTCCTTACCTTAAAATTGTATTTAATTTTTAGAATCATCTTGACACTCAACCTTATTCAGATAGAAATCAACCTTAGCTTTATGCTTTGCAAAGCTAATTGAATTTTAGGATGACATCATATGACCCTAATGGTGAAGCATATAGATCCACTAATATAGTGAATTAAAGCAACCTAAACTTAGCTTCCACTAAACACATGTCAACCTTGACCTTTAACTCATTCCCATACTACTTATGACTTCAGAGTAATTCTAAATCTCAAAATATTTATCCATGTCTATCATCCACACTTTAGCTCCATCCCCTAAAATAGTTCCATTAAACTTGGAAAGATTTACGTGTTTCATATCTTGTGCCAAATATATAGCTAATCGAGCTCTTGCATCTTATGTCACTTCATCATTCCTCTAATCTTAAGGATTTTCTTGCTCAATCGGATTCTCTTTAAGTTCTTGATTGTTCTCCTCAACATGCCCATGCACTTCCTACTCTAGGGCCATGATTCGGTCTTTAGTTTATTACATGGTTTTTAGGGTCTAATTCAACTTCATACCTTACTTAGTGATGAACTACTTTGGATCAATGAGACAATTGGTATTTGAGGTACCCACAGCTCCTAGTCTAGCACATACCATTCTTCTTCCTACTTAACATGAAAATAAGTTTACATTAATGCACACATTAAGTCTTAGACTTTAAGCCTCATATCTGATACCATAATGTAACAACCCCACTAGGTTTTATTATAATAGGTAATTTTTTTAAAAATAAATTAATTACACAATTTCATCTAATATATTTCACCACGATGAAACCTACCAAAGTGATCTTTAACTAAATGTATTATTTTTAGTTAACCTTATTAAAGGTCTATAGCTAATCTATTTAGTTAATGATCACCACACCAATAATATATCAAGAATAGGTACAATGCTAAATATATAAATAAATATTGCATTTATTTCATAGAAGTAGTATTACAAATTCAACCATGGATAATACATTATAACCACTACTGTAAATGTATGTATGAATAAAAAGTATAGTTTCATCAATAATAATGTCTCCATAATAATAATAATAATAATAATAATAATAATAATAATAATAATAATAATAATAATAATAATAATAATAATAATAATAATAATAATCTTCTAGCAGTAGATTCACAATCATATGTACTTCTCTTGATTCAAATGAATAAGGAGAGTTACCATAGATCTGTATCTTCTACTTTTATTTAATTGTTAACCTAAGGATGTAAACTTGACAGGATGATGTCACTATATGTGTACACTTAATCCATCTAGTTTGACATTCTACTGGTTATAGTTTAAGATGTTTGAAATTATGCAAGAAATGAAATTCTGAATTTAAAACTTAGACAAATTCTTGAATCAAATAATTACACTAATTTATATTCATAAGCTTCCTTAAAACAATCACATACAAAGTTGAAAATCACACAACTAGAAATTGAACACTCAACACATAAATACAATAAGTAATATGCTTAGCTAATTAATGAGTTAGATTTTTGTTACAAGAATTTAAAAGGGTGCCATTCCTCCTTCCAACTCGAGATTTAATCCTTCCTCTTAAAACAATAAAATTGACTCAGAAGTAGTTACTCATATTAATCAAATGTAGTAAAGAATTGCTATAATAAAATTACGATAGATGTCTTACAAAATATGCTTATGCCCCCTTCTCTCCTAAGCTTCTCCATTTTTATGGGAGAGATAGGTGCCTTATTTTTAGAATAAAAAAATTATGAGGTGTCAAAAAAATAAAAAAATGTAACAATCTTTTTACAATAATTATGCATAAATAAATAATACATATGAATAATCTGTGAGAAGGATTTGGTTTGAGAGAATCACTCCTTCCTATTTTCATGGCACTATTCTTGCTCATAAAATCATGAAAGATATTATTTATCCAAGTTTATAACTTGTTTCCAACCATTTAAACTATTTTCTACATCCGACTAAATCAACTAGAAGTGGTTATATGATGATAGTTGGATGCTACCTTAAATTGTCGCTTACATCCATAGTTGTAGGATGCACACAACCAATTACTGTAGGATAATTCTAAGAGCCATAAATTTTACATATGGACTCAAAATTAGATGATATATTTTTTGAAATTATATAATATTTCAAGGGAAATATAAATATGAAATAATATTCAATATTAAAAAACTTCTTGCTATCACTTTTACTGATATTTGTAAACTGGTATGCTCTAAAAAATTTGGGTAGTTGTTGCAAGATGTCCAAACATGATGAATATTGAATAACATAAATTATTCTTTAACCATTAATATAAACAAAATTAAATAACAAAAAATCATACTATTTCATCTAAAAATAATCATTCCTTAAACCATAACAATGAATATAGGCACCATAAACTTATATGGTACTAATATAGATAATTATGGATGGAATGGTATTATGGGTATATGAAATGGTGGATTATGAAATGGGTAAAGGATAAACATATAGTAATATTAGTACCATTTATTGGACTCATCACACCCCCCAACTTAAGCAATTGCACATCCTTTGTGCAATAAAATAAGGTAAGTTCTGAGAAGGAAGGTATGTAATATGTATAATGACTGAAAGCACAAAGAATGCATCTTGTTTGTCCTTATGGATAGACATAGCTATTTTAAATCATTTAAGAGCATGTGTATTTTTAATGTAATTATTTTTCAAGATATTTGTTGGTCTAATATGATCTAAAACCATGAGTTAAAGTAGGCAATTTTTATTTCTCTCTTTCTATTTTTTTATTTTATTTTATTTTATGTCATACTTCATAATTGTTGAACCTCCCAAAAATAGTAATGATTAATATTAAAACTTATTCATATGGAACTATTAATATTCATGTGAATTTCATGATTAGAGGATTATCTGTTAATCATGTGAAGCTATAATAACCAGAAATAACATTATTTATTTGCATAAGACCTCATGAAATCACTCCCCCTAACTCTATTATTGATGCCATGTAATCTTAAGGACATAGATGTAGATATATGGACCATTCTCCCCCCCAAATTAAGGTATACACTTATCCTCAAGTGGAAGATCCCCCAACTAAGTGTGGAAGAAGGCACTATATAGATTATGTGATTCAACCAAAGAAAATTTGGGTGATAGGATGGTGAGGAACATGAAATGGAGGAATGAATTAGGATATGAAATATATAATGTATGAAGATAGATAGGTGATAGAATATTATTGAAAGGCATGCTATATATAGCATAGAAAAAAATAGATGATTATATAAAACATTGCTAGTGAATAAATAAATGAGTAATCTAGAGAAAAAATATAATACCTTGAATGTAGAATGGTTTACCAATCATAGTAAATGTTGTAGAAGATCCATGTAGTAATCTTAGAAGATCATGTGATCCAAAAATCATGTAGTTGAAGTGAAAAATTCAGCAACCAAATATCTTGAATGATGTAGCAAACTAAAAGTTTGCAGCCAAGACATGTAGCAAATGTAGTGATGAAAAATCAAAATGTCCTCTAGGTAGTGTGAGCAAGTGGAGATATCATCAATCCATAATGATAAAAAGAATGTGTAAGAAGACTGAAATCTATAAAAACAACTATCAAAATAAATGGAACTTGTGAAGTCTGATAGTAGAGTGGATGTTCAACTAAATGAACATGAAATACAAACATCCTATGTTGGAGAAATTAATTCTATAAAGCATAAATAATCTTGTTGAATTGTCATGAGAATGTGACAAAGAGAAAAAGCATAAGCAAAGTGAATAAGACAAGGATTCAATAACTTATAAAAAAAATTGATACTATACTTTTCACCCAATGAAAGTGGTTACCTAAAAAATCATCCTTTTAAAAAATAAAAAATTCAACCTCTAGTGACTGTCAATTAGCCGATAGGATTGAAATATACATACTATAGCATAGATTTTGCATCCTATAACACAAAATATACATCCTATAGCATAAATTTTGTAGATGAAAGCTACCAAAGAAGGCTAGAATATCTAGTTCAAATTATAAGAAGGGATGATGATGAAAAAGAAGAGCAAAAAATACATAGTTATTGCTTGATTTTTTATTTTTTTAAGAATTTTTTAGAAATGATAACATGGCAGAGAGGTTAATAATAATTTGTACCATAGACACTAAATCAACCCAATTAGCTGCATATAATTCACCATAGTGATGCAACAAGAAGTGATATTTGATAATAAAGAATAACTCTTGATAAAATTAACAATGCATGACTTATGTATTCTTGTTGACCAATTATCTAGTCACTTATTAAACAAGATCTGGAGAATGTAGATTGGTAATCTTCTGGTGTGAAATAATGTCCATTTTTTTTAGAAATCTCATTTGGTGTACCCATCATGTTACAATATTTTTTGTGAAATGGCCTTCAAGTAATATGAAAATACTTGAAATGTGCATCAAAAGTGTAGGTTTTGCCATAAACTAACATGTATTATATTGGTGGGCGTATGTTGTATCAAAAAAGGAAATTATCTACAAAAAATTTGTTATAAATCTAGGAGATTTTATAGAAAACATCATTAGTCACTTGTAAACTTGTAAAATATAATATTAGTTTTGAAAAATGAAAGTATCTATCTAGGTTCTTGTTATAATACGTAAAAGTAGTTCCTAAGATAATAAAGACTAGATAATAGTAAAACCATTAGGACTTTAGTTGGTTCTTTGGATAGAATATGATAATGCACACAACATGAAATATGCCAATGTAAAAAATGATTACTAGTCTAGACAATCATAACAAATACAATGAAAGTTACCCATTAGTTGATCACATATGCCAACACATTATTCTAATATTGTCAATGACATGGATCAAGACATTTGTTTGGTACATGAAAATTAATAAATCTTCAATTGTCATGAAAGCATTCTATAATAACCTAAAAAATATCTATTACATCAAATCAATACATAACATTTTGTCAATGGAGGTGTGAATAATTTCAGTTTAATCGACCTCAAGGTAATTAATGTGAAATTTATTACTGATGTGAATTTGTATTTTATTGATGTTTCAATTGGATGCTAACAAATATTCTTGGTTTTACTTCAAAAAATTCCCAAAATAAATGTAGTGAAATATGACAAAAATCAATAGCATCCTTAATAGGATCTAAGAATCCTAAAGTTGGGATGTCTATTTAAGAGGACAATTTGTTGAAGAATATGAGATATGGATTATTTTTACCATGTATTTTGTATATGTGATGATTAATGTGTCTATAATGATGCTTGTGACATTTGGTAAATAGTGAAATATGTGATTGATGGCTTAAAAATCAATGTTCTTGGCTAAAAGAATAAAAACCAAATATCTCATAAATGAGAGGTTTTTTGAAAAATTTTAAAGTGATTTTTAATTAAGAGTTCATAATAAACCAAAAAATCTCTCAGACTTTAATTTTGAGCAATTTGAGTTATTTTTTTTCTTTTTTTGGTTGCTATAGGATACAACTCTTAGTTGCTATAGGATAGAAGATAACAATATATCTAATAAAATTTTGCTGCTAGAATTTTTTTGAAAGAGGTTTATTTTTGTCATATCAATGTACACAAAAAAATATCTTAGAATTTAATTTTGATCAACTAAAAATATTATTCTTTGATTTCATGTTTTCTCTTTTATCGATAGCTTTAAAGGTAAATATCTGACAAATGGTGAGAGATGTACAAAAACTAAAAGAGGGTTTTTTACAAAAGACTATTATTCATAAAAACTTCTTTCATATTTGTAATCTAAGATTTTTTTTTAATTTTATGATGGTTCACCACCTGTAGATTTCCTTAACCAAGAATTTTGACCACTTTTCACCATAAGGACCAAAAAATTACAAAATTATGGACATAAATATACAAATTTTCTATTTGAAAATCAATTATACATAAGTTGGATATGATACAAGTTATTATGAGTGAGGCAGAACAAATATTGGCTCTTTATTAATGATGGAATGTGGTTGTGAAGACATCTTCGTAGGTCATTTTATTATGGGTGGTAGGTGTGGTTTACAATCATTGAGTGGATATTAAATAATGGGGTGTGTTATCATTTTTTTATTACATTCTCATTATAAAATTTGGGTTGAGTTATTGGGTATTTTTTACCAACAAAACATGGATGGTTTGTTGAAACCCAACCTTTTAGTGTGGTTGTCAGTTTTAGGGTGGTGGCTCCCTTGACTAGCCTTGATACTAAGGTCAATGGATGTGTGGTTTTTGGTAATGCATTGAATAATATGGAGGTGGTGGTGGGATGCAATTTAAAATATACAATGTGTAATAAATATGGACAAAATAATAAAATACTAAGAATTCAAGAGGCATACCTCAATTTATATGTATTGGTGGCCAAAGTCTTGTTTGAGTTGCAAACAAGCCTGGTTCATTTTCATCCACAACTTACATCTTATTATTTATGTTGTCTTCTTATAGCCAACCACTTTAACATCCATGCTTAATCTTTTTCCTATAATAATCAAGGTGAGAAATAGTAAAATATTCTTTTGTGAGTTGCATTTGAAAATTTATTCTTTCCTATAAAAATCATCAATTATTCTTTCTAAAACATAAATAATTTTTACAAGTAATTTCATGATTTTTTATAAGAAATAAAAATATATAAACTGTAAAAAGTCATGAAAATAGAATTTTTTCCTATAATCAATCCTCCTTCATCAACATGTACAAGGGGGATTGTTGTAGATTCAATATTTTCTTTTTGAGGAGTTATTGTTGTAGGTGCCTCTTCTTTTTTTATTTTGTTGACTAAAGATGACAAGATGGTGTTCTTCTCTTTAAACTCTTCAATCATAACTTTAAGGGATACTACATTAACTTACCCTTCATTTTATTTTTCATTACCAATTGAATTCCCCCAATTTTCTATGTATCAGCCATTACTCTTACATGCACAGAGTTAGTATTTTTGAAGAGATTTTTTCCTAATTAATGATATATCACATAGAGACAAATGAAGGTATGAGCTAACCTTGTTTATATTTAATAGTGAAAGGTGACGAATATTAATATTTTAAATTTTTTTAATTACATAAAGGAAATTACTCTAGGCAAGCAATAAACATCCAGAAACAACCACTATCGAGATCGAGGATTTCGAGTGTGTGACACCCTTTCCCAGTAATGGCATAAAAATTGACTAGCAATAGATTTATAATCAGATATACTTCTCTTGATTCAAATTAATGAAGATATTTATCATAGACATGTATCTTCTAATTTCATTTAATTATCAACTTGAGGATGTAAATTTGATAGGATGACATCACTGTATGTGTACACTTCATCTATCTAATTTGACATTCTGATAGCTATAGTTTAAGATGTTGTAAATTATGCAAGAAATTAAATGTTAAATTGAAAAATCATAAAAAATCATAAATCAAATAATTACACTATTTTATATTTGAATGCTTCTTTAAAATAATCACATACAAAGCTGAAAATCACACAACTAGAAATTAAACACTCAACACATAAATGAAATAAGTAACATGCTTAGCTAATTGATGGGTCAAATTATTGTTAAAGACTTCCAAAGGGGGCTCTTCCTCCTTCCAACTTGATCTTCAATCTTTCCTCTTAAAAAAATAAAATTAACTCAAAATTAATTACTCATATTATTCAAATGTAGCAGAAAATTGCTACAATAAAATTACAATAGTTGTCTTACAAAATATGCTTATGCTCCCCCTTCTCTCCTAAACTTCTCCATTTTTATAGGAGAGATAGGTGACTTATTTGGATAATAACAAATCTATGAGGTTGAAACCAAATAACAAAATGCAATAATATTATTACAACAACTATGCATAAAACAAAATAATATATATGAATAATCTGTGAGAAGGATTTGGTTTGAGAGAATCACTCCTTCCTACTTTCATGGCAATATTATTGCTCCTAAAATTATAGAAGAGATTTTTTCTCCAAGTTTCTAATTTTTTTCCAAAATTTCAAACTATTTTATATGTTCAACTAAATCAAATAGAAGTGGTTATATGATGACAGTTGGATGTTACCTCAAATTGTCACTTATAGTCATCGATGTATGATAAATATAACTAGTTGTTGCAGGATACTTCTGAGAGCCATAAATTTTACATATGGACTCGAAATGAGATGCCATATTATTTTAAAGTGTATAATATTTCAATAGAAATCTAAATATGAAATAATATTCAATATTAAAAATCTCTTTGATATTACTTTTACTGATATTTACAAACTGGTATGCTTTGAGAAATCTGGGTAGTTTTTGCAAGATGTCCAAACATAATGACTATTGAATAACCTGCATTCTTATTTAGCCATTAGTAACACTAAATATAAATAACAAAAAATCATACTATTTCATCTAGAAATAATTATTCCTTAAACCATAACAATGAATATATGCATCATAAACTTATATTATGCTAATATGGATAATTACAGATGGAATGGTATTATGGGTATATGAAATGGTGGATTATGCAATAGATAAATATTGAATATATAGTAATATGAGTACCATTTATTGGACTCATCACAATGATACAAATATCTAAAAAGCATGAGTCTCAATTAACTCAAAGTATCCATCAATAATCTCAAGTATAGCCTTAGTGTAGTACTATTTCATGGAGGGATAACATCATCTGAGTGCTTTACCATGCCAACCATAAACCATTGATCCCCCACACTATCTCCAAAAAAGAGAATGGACCTCCCTTCATAGATGGGTAGATAATAATGGTGTGTCAATCTAGATTGACAAACTAGAACCTATGTGCTATAAGATAACTAATACATGATGTATACCATAATTAAATATATTCTAACATGATATCATATAAACAAGTAAACTATATCACATATATGAAATGACAATGTTTAATTATAAACATTAATTTAGATAAATTTTTCATATAGTTATTAATCTCTAGGATCAGTCAATTACATACACACCACTCAATTGGATTATACCTCATTTATGCTTTATGACACTAATTGAGTGGAATTTGTCACACTTCTTATTTAGGGTCATTAATGCAAGATTTGGTTAAATATATAATAATATAAAAACTAATAGATTCAAATAGAATATTCTCTATTAGTAGATATAAAATATGCTAAGTACAAAAATATCAAATACATACATTTAATCCATAAAATGAAATGCAAGGAATATTAAATCATCAAATTTATTACATAATAATTGTTAACAAATTCTTAAATAGTCATTAATAGAATCATACCATCTGAGTAAGAAACATATCTAGACATCAAAGTATAGAATAATAACATGTAACTCTTAATGTTATTTCATGCATATAATAACACTAATTAACAACATATTTCTTTGTTCCATATTTCACAAATATATTAATAAACTAATCATATAACAACATAATATAATCTATATTTAATATTTTAGATACCTTATATTTAATGCTTCAACAAAACATTAAACATATAAAAAATCACCCATAATGCTTTGCCAAATAATGTAACTACAACTATTATTTCATCTAAATAATGTTTATTTCCAGCTTAGTGTTTACTTATCAAAAGTATAATCATAGGCCAATTCAAACACCAATAATTATCACATGTTTAGTAATTAATCCTCAATACTACACAATTGAATGTTTCATCAAAGTAATCAAACACATTCATTACTCAACCATGATACCTAAATACACCTATATGTATTTGTTTTATCATGTAATGTTCATTAACTAAATGTGTGTGTGTGTGTGTGTGTGTGGGGTATACACATGTTATATTTATACTGATAACAGTAAATCTTATGTATTACATATATTTATATAGCTGCCAATAACTCAACTATATAAATAAATAAGTCAACCACCATTATAAATAGGCATATTATACGCTATACTCCAATTAAATCAACTTTCCATTTATAAACTAGAGTATTCTGTATACTATATAATTCAAACTTATTAATTATATCAAACTAATTTAGATTATAAGTAACATTATGTATAGAACATAACTATGTTTTAAATCTGTATAACCCATAGTCCCTAATTGGCATATCCAATTTTTACTCAAACTTATATACAACTCAGCCACATCTTAAAGTAAAAAAATTCTATAAAAAGAAGAGTCTATTCCCAAAAACACACAATCATGTTTATAAACTTACCCTATTATAGTTAGTTAAGTTCAAGCGTATGTGAATATATTATTTTCATAGTATAAAATGACTCAGACTTAAGTACATAGTCTATATACTTTATCATTATACCATTAATAATGTTTTTCATGGAAAATGTATACAACCATAAATGGTTTTTATTAATTTGACAACATAATCAACTCATAACCTACCCATAACTTATTAGAATCATAACAAACTTAGTTGAATGCTTATATAATATTTTTTCTATATAGTTGAAATGACACTCAACATTCAACCACCTCTAAAGATATAGTCATTTTTCATTATATTAAGATATGTTTCTAAAATCACTACTTATGGCCTATTACAATCACATCACTTTTATAAATATATCTTAATAGGATTGACATTATACTCATGTTCTAATAGTTTATGAAGAATCATTCCATATTACTACCATATACATCTATGGTAGAATGAATAAAATGTAATGAAAATTATTTCATTTCTTCATCATATATGAATGAAACTTAATAAATAACCACATAGAATACCCATTCATATTTCAAGTTCTTTATATGGTTCTAAAACAATACAAAATAGTAATATGTTTATGTTCATAACTGTAACCTAGTTATTTATTTATATATACACAAACATTTATTTATAAGCCTTTAGGGATATGAATAAGCCTTTGTATATATTTATACTATTCTAGTCTCCCTATAATAATAAATTATGTTTTATGACTACTTGGGTAGATTTAACCCTTCACACTTGTCATGCTCTATGTGGGTTTCCCCATTTTTAAACCAAAAACCATTTATATAGGCTAGGTGATACTATATCTAATGAAATAATTGGTCTAAGAGTTTTATAAAAGACTTAGTTTTAAATAAAAATATCCATATGTTACAACTTCAAGAGAAATACAAGTTTCTAAGACTATGTTCAATCTATATATACCTATTCAAACTTTACCTAATTTTTTAAATAAAATATAGACCTATAAATGAGATATAATCCCCTTAAATCAATCAGGGTTTTAAATTTAAACCACTAAATTTACACATAATTTAAATTTAAATCCAAACCCTAGGGTTTAGGGTTATATGTTCAAATTTGCGGATGGTCAAGCCATCCACAGGCTCAAATATTTAGCCATTTTTATTAATTTCATAAAAATGAAACAACCAAAACCCTAAGATAATATTTACTAGATTCATCATAACATATTCATGAATTTTAAAATAGAACCAACCTAGTAATTAACACCAAAATGATAATATTTGCAATCAATCTCCCAATTTCTCAAACCTCTTTCCTTATTCTCATTTTACCATGTTGAGCCGTCATGTGATATGCCCTCACAGGCTTTTATTCTCCTCATTATATCTATTTACATGATATTTTCTTGCCCCCAAAGTCCCCCAATATCTCTGGTAGAACAATGACTAAATGAATGTATGTAACCCACAACTAATAGAACTAACAATCCATGATAGTTTCTTCACGTAAATAACTTCAAATAGAATGATGGGTTTTCTAATTATTTGTTAACTCAAGTAAACACCATTGAAAACCCTAATATCTTAAACCTTCTCATAATTAAAAATAAAAAAATTACTTAAACTTTATGTATGAACATTGAATTCACCAAACCTAATGATCACTTTTATTATCAACAAATAGTCAACCCTTTTAACTCATTGTGAACATTATTGAATAAATAACATAATCATGCAATCAAATTAGAAAAATTCATCCAACATTATAGCGTCAAATGACAATGTTAACTAGTATAATGTTAATAACTAAACCTTCAACCACATAATAAAATTTAATCAAAGTAGGTTTATCAATAAGAATAACAATATTATGAACAAGCTCTGCAGATAAAATTTGAAACTGGTTTTTTCCCACCTAGTAGGGTCCTCTGAGTGTGACCGAAGTGATCATGGATCCAATGGAGGCTACGGATAGTGGCAATGCCTCTAGGGACTTGAATTAGAATTTGATAAAGGACATTCCCTCTAATAGATGGAAGAAAGCGCTAACAGGTGAAAAGACGTGTTCCACTAAAAACATGTCTAGCCTCCCTATCAAAAATGATTCCACTAAGGGTACGGCCCTGACTATCCTAGATGATCTAGTTGAGTAAATTGTGGCATCCATGGACCTTGTGTTGGTAGGTAAGTTTTTCTCCTTCCGTCCTAATATTGAGATGGTCAGGAAATGGGTTTTGTCTAGGTGGAAAATTAAAGGTAGTGTTTCAATCACTGCTATGGCATGAGGCTTATTCTTATTTAGATTTACTAATAGGGAGGATATGATAGCTATTCTTACTAGAGGACCATGGCTGTATGGCCCACATTCTCTTGCCTTGTGTTCATGGAAACCAAGATTTGACCCCAACTTGGACCTTAGTAAGTTTGCTCTCACTTGGGTAAGATTACCAGGGTTCCCATTGGAATTCTGGGATGATTGTTTTTTTATGGTTATTGGAAATTATATTGGCCAATACATCACTATAGATCATATAACTAGAACATAGTCTAGATGTGTGTATGCTCGATTATGTGTCAATGTTGAGATTAATCAGACCCTCCCTATGTCTATAGAGCTAAACTCTAAATATGGGACTTAGACTCAGCCAATCATATATGAAAATGCTACCACTTTATATCAAATATGTAAAAAAAAGGGACATATAATGACACAATGCAAGGTGAAGCAAATGGGAAGGAAAGATGATTCCCCGATTGAAGGTGAGGATTAGTCTCACAATCCTAGAAATCTTGGCAATCAAGGAATGGAGGGTAATGCAAAAAACCCTGAAAATACTAAAAAGGTAAGGGATGAGGCTGGCAAGGAGGAGATCCCTGGTAATGGGGGAAAAGCTATCCTAGAGGAAAATAACAAGAAGGTATCGAACAATGATAGTCAGAAGGCTATAATAGACACTGATAACCCTTTAGATCAATATACCAATATGTCTGAGGAAGGAGAAATAGGTGTCCAACTGATAGAGGAGGATAATGTAGAAGGAAAAGTTTCAAGAGATGGGTAGGTAAAATTAATTCCAAAAATATTATTTACTAAAGGAGAAGTAGCCTTACAGTTAAACACAGATATTTTCCTGCTCTAGAAGTTGGTGACCAAGCAGGCAATTATTTAGCAACAGGTGAAACAGGACAAAATGGTAGTAGCAATGAACAAGATGAATGGGTTACCCCAAAGAAAAAAAATTAAAAAGGCAAAAAATTTACAGATGTTGGCACCGATCTAAAATAAGGGAGACCAACCCTAAGAGAAATAAGACAAAGAGAGATTACCAGGGAGATTGCTAGTGGTAAATAAAAAACACTAGAGACCCATCCCCTCAAATCTTCTAAATGAGAATTTTATCTTGGAACCTGAGGGGCTTTAACAGTCATTCAAAAAATTTTGAGGTTAAAAACTAAATTTTAGATAATAAATTAGATATTTTATTACTCCAAGAATTCAAGATGAATGAGGAGAGTTTTAAGAAAATTGCTGACTACATATGGCCTAAGGCTACTTTTTGCATCAGTCCAACTGAAGGGGCTTCAGGTGGGATTGTAACTATGTGGAATAGTGCTAAAATTTAGGGATCTCTTATGGTTTATAATAAGCATTTCTTGATTATCAACTTCTCTTTGTACTCTTTGAACTAGTCATTGATCAATGTCTACGGCCCGAATAATAGAGCATTGAGGCAAAATTTATGGATAGACTTGAGTAGTTTTAGGATTAACTCCTAGAACACTAGATGGATGCTAGTTGGAGATTTTAACACTCCACTATACCCTTTTAAAAAATAGGGTGGGATTTTTGATTACTCAGACAACATGTTTGACTTTGCTAAATTTATAAATGATTGGGGACTGTTGGATATCAAATTGCAAAATCAAAATATTACCTGGTCCAATAGAAGAAGAGGAGATCAAATGATTCAAGTTAAGTTAGATAGATTTTTTATCTCAAGTAACTGGAATGATTATCATAATATGCATGTGTAGGCTTTTCCTAGAACCATGTTTGATCATTGCCCAATCTTCCTCAGTTAGAGAGATCAGGGACAACATGGTCCTTTCCCATTCAATTTTGAAGCTATGTGGATCAAACACAAAGACTTTAGACAAATGGTGGCGCAGTGGTGGAAAATTCCTATTTAGGGCACTCCTATGTTCAGAATAGTCAAAAAACTTCAGCATATCAAACAAGAATTTCATGGATGGAATAGATACAGCTTTGGTCAGGTCTTTCAAGAGAAGAAAAACATAGTCAAAAAGCTTACAGATATTCAGCAACGAATGGCTCAAGGTCACAATTCAGAAACCACTTCTAAAGAAGATAACGCCCTATCTTCTGAATGGAAGAATCTTATGGAAAGAGAAGAGGTTTTCTAGAAACAAAAATCTTGAGTTCAGTGGCTTAAAGAGGGGGACAGGAACACTACCTTCTTTCATCTCTTGACCATGAAACATAGGAAGGCCAACTCCATAACAAAGTTATTCTTGGGTAATGGCAATGTTATAACTAAAGATAATGAGATAGGGGAACAAGCCAGGGTTTTCTTTTAGAATTTACTCACTGAATAAAACAATGATGATGGGAACGATAGATCTATGAACCAATTCATTGATAAAATCCCCTATTTGATAACTAAATAAGATAATCTGGAGATGATAAGGCCTATATCTGAGGAGGAAGCCCATGCTATTTTATTTTCCATGGGTGCATTCAAAGCTCTACGTCCTAATGGCTTCCATCTTATATTCTTTTAGGAATATTGGGAGATCATGGGAGCAGATCTTACTGATATTGTACGTGACTTTTTTAGATCAGGTAAACTTTTGAAACAAGCTAATAATATTAACATAGTACTTGTTCCTAAAAAGTCACAGCCCACACACCTTACAAATTTTAGACCTATTAGTATATGTAACACTATTTATAAGCTCTACACTAAAGTGTTGGTTATGAGGATTCAACCTTTATTAGACAAAATTATTTCCCCTGTACAAAAAGGCTTTGTCCTAGGCCAGTAGATTCTTGATGTAGTGATCACCACACATGAGACTATTCACTCCATGGACAAGAGCAGAATCCCTGGTATGACTCTTAAGCTAGATATTTCTAAAGCATATGATAGGGTCTCATGGACTTTTCTATTCCAAGTCATCAAAAAATTTGGGTTTAATGATAAAATGTCTCACTTGATATGGAACATTGTCTCTTCTACAAAATTTTTGGTTCTAGTAAATGGGGTCCCTAGAGGGTTCTTCTCTTCTTCGAGAGGAATCCACCAAGGGGACCCTCTCTCCCCTTACTTATTCATCATAATGGTGGAGGCACTGGCTAGATACATACAAGCAGATATAGCCTCTAAAAATTTAGTGGGCATCAAACTTGCCTCCTCCCTTTATCCTATGGTAGTGCAACAGTTTGTGGATGATACCATTATTTTTAGCATCTCCTCAATGATTGAAGCTAGGAGATGGAAGAATATTTTAAATAATTATGCCATAGAGTCTGGGCAAAGGAAAAATCTCTAAAAAATCAATGTGTACTTATTTAATACTCCTAATGACCTTAGACAAATAATCATTGACATACTTGAGTGTGCTGAAGCTGTTCTACCAACTACCTATCTGGGTCTTCCCCTCATAGTCAAAGAGGTATCTCCTAGTTTTGGGAATGGAATTTTGGAAAGAAATCAGAAGAAACTTCTTGGTTGGAAAGGGAAAATCCTCAACAATGCTGGAAAACTATAGCTTCTTCAGGCCTCTCTTCAAGGGATTCCTACCTACTTCCTATCTCTCTTTAAAATTCTTGCATATTTTGCTAACAAATTGGAATATATTTAAAGAAAATTCTTATGGATGGGACTGGAAGATAAATAGAGAATGTCTTTAGTTAGATGGAAAAAAGTGTGTCTTCCAAAATCACATGGTGGCCTCAATATTAGGTCTATCAGGAATATGAACAAAGTGCTTCTCACAAAAATTAATTGGAACCTGATCCATAAAAATAATGATTAGGGGGAAATAATGTATGCCAAATATATGCATAGCACTGATGGTTCCAAATTTCTTCAATAGATGGGGTTACCACAAGGATCTGTGATATGGAATAAAATGCTAAAAAGTAGAAGCCTTCTTAAGTAAGGAATTAGATGGAAACTGGGAAATGACTGGCGTATTAAATTCTAGGATGATATTTGGTTAAAGGACAAGGCTCTCATCACACAAGGAAACTATGGAGAGATTGCTGACATTGCTACTCAATTTTTTGGAGATAGAGTCAGTGATTACATGGATAATAACAATGGTATGCGGAGCTGGAAAAATCTATTAGATTGTTGTGATCATCAGCCTGAGCTTTTCCCTAGAGTTCTAGAGATTTAGCAGTTGATTTAGGGGACCAGAACCCCTCTCTTCCCCTATGAAGATGAATAGTATTAGTGGCCAGATAAGAACGGATGGTTTTCTATCAACTCTGCTTATCAATTGCTGATTCCTAAGGCTTAGAATAAAGGTTATGGAAAAAGGTTTGGAATTATAAACTTATACCAAAAATTAACATGTTTTGGTGGGCTACTATTCATAACAAAATCTTAACACATGACAACCTTCAAAAGAGAGGGTTTACCTTGGTCAACAAATGTTATTTATGTGTTTCAAAAGAGGAAACAAATTCACACCTTTTCATTCACTATGATTTTGCCTAGGAATTATGGGGCATAATTCTAAATAACTTTGGTATTGAATGGGTCTATAACTCTAACCTTAAAGAAGTAATCCTCAATTGGAATCCTACCTTTAATCATCCCTGGCTCATGGAATTATGGAATCAAACTCTACCCTATTTGAGTTGGATTTTATGGAAAGAGTGCAACCACATAATTTTTAAGGACACTGCTAGAAATGCATCTCAGGTGTTTCATTATTTTGTTAAGACTCTTATGGAAAGTGTCACCACTGCCCATATTCATTATGTGGAGAAACCCCTAACTCAGTTTGAAAATCAAATTGTAGCTAAATGGAAGGTTTTAAACCATATCCCTGATTATAATAACTCCAAAATTCTATAGAGACTTAATACTAAATGGATTCCCCCAAAGCATAACTGGATGAAACTTAACTTTGATGGGGCCTCCAAGTTTGATGGTAAAGCTAGTGGAGGAGGAATTATAAGAAATGATAAAGGATGGATGATTACTTTCTATGCTAGTGGAATATGATTCCAGAGTAATAATTATGCTGAAGCAATGGCTCTCCTATGGGGGTTAAAATTGGCTATATCCCTAGGTATAAGGAACTTGAGTATATAGGGAGACTCTAAAATGGTCATTGATGTAGTTAATAAAGTATCAAATGTGGGAATTAAGCTAAAATATATCATTAGGGATATCTAATTTCTTTTGCAAAATTTTTCTGGAGTGGATATTTCACATATTTATAGAGAGGGAAATAGTGTTGTTGATGCATGTGCCAATCTCGGCTAGCAATTTTCAAATTGGCAAGTTGGGTGCCAAGTTGCTCATATTCCTTTAAACATTAGGGATATTATTCAAAAGGAGATGACTTATCAAGGATGAGTTAAACTTATGAGAAGGATAGCTCTCATAGGTGGTCCATTTGGAGGGTGTCATCATGGATATTATAACTTGATAACTATTGTACTCTTTTGATAATCATTCATGATTTATTGTATCAAGATGTTAAGGCGCAAGGGTTTCATTATGAAGATCACTAGGAAATGATTTCCAAGCATGGGAGGATCAAACATCATCTATGCATGGTATTTTGAATCATGAGCCATCACATTATCATTATGCATAATCGGGAGCAAGGGTTTGTAACCACTTCAATGACGAAGGTTAAAATTGGGAACTCTATGGGTTTAGTCTGTAAATCCAAAATGGGAGGAGATAGAATTCAAAGAGAACCAGTCTCCTACTATGAGTTCAAAGATAATCTGCTGGTTTGGCACTACTATAAAAAGGGGGGATTAGCCCATATCTAGAAAGGCTCAATGGGTTCGATGAAAACTTGTCTGAGTAATTTGTGAGGTCTTGGTTAAATAGGTGAGTCACTATTAGAGGAATTAGTTTTGAGATTTTTGGAAAGTTGATTATTATGGCTATATGAATGTCCATGTAGGGGATAAAGCTATAAAGGAAAACAAAAATAATGGATCTCTCAAGCCATAAACTATTCTTGGAAGAGGGCAAAGAACTTTTTACTTACTAAGGAGGATTCAAACATGCTAAACTACCTAAGCCATGGGATGGAGTGTGCTTCATCCTCATGAAGTACTTCATGCTCGAAGGATGATTTACCAAGTTCTATAATTACTGTCTCCCCCTTTTAAATCACTTCAGGTGTAATGCTCTTATCAGTTTTTGTTTTTACCTGCTCTCCTCTCTAGAACATTCTGTCCTTAGGGTGAGAGCAAAAATGACTAAAAAACTAGATATGAATCCTATCCCCCTACATCAGGGCCTCATTTTCTATTTGTATAATTTTAACTATGCCCTTGAGCCATTCAAGACTATCATAATTGATAGTGTGGATATTTCTTCTAATCTTTTGGCTAGTGATGCTGTCGATGAGTCCTATCTTTCCCCTATTCCTACCAAAACTAAAGAAGTCTCCTTCTCTACTCTTGAGGAGATCCTTGTTGACACCCCTAGCTCCTTTACGAGAAAGAAGGGTAAGAAGAGGAAGGTTTATGTGGAGGAAGATAATATTGGGGGGATCACTGTGGGGACCCATAAAAATCTTGGTGGGACCACAGGGGGTCAAGGTGGTAAATCCTATATGTCTTCTAAGGTTAATAAGGAGGGCTTCTCCTCTAGAGTTCGAAGGTCAGGGTGGATTGCTAGCAAACCCAATCCTAAGACTAGGCTTATTGACTATTCAGAGAGTGCCTCAGAGGAAGCCACCTATGAGGAAGAGTCTAAGGAATTGGAAGTCCAAGAAACTTTTGAGGATACAGAAGGGAAGCAGGAGACTAGGGAATTTGAGGCTACTGAGGAGGATGGTGCTGACATTACAAAAACTAATGACAAAGAGGGTAAAATGTATGTGGAGGAAGATGATGAGGGAATCAAGAATGAGATTGGTTTGAAATATAAAATTGATGCCCTGAAGAATCATATTCAGAAGCTGGAGCAGAACTTCACCACGGGGATCCATAATTCTATTCTCCTGAACATGTCTATGATGAAGGAAGTGGGTAATAATGGGCTTGCTGTCAATGCAGAGAATACTAAGAAACTAAATAATCTTCTCAAATCAATGTTTATGTAAGGAGAGATCTCTCTGAATCTCATCTTTTTGTTTCTTGTTTTTTGTTTGTTGTGTCTGTTGGTACTTTGCTAGTGTTGTCTCTTCTTAGAAGGCATATTTTGTTTAATTGAATTCTTGTCTTCTCTGCTCAGTAAGAGTTTTGCCCCTAGTTTGGCCCCTTACTTTATCAAAAACATTTAATCAAAGTAATGATATTTACCAATTATCATTTAAATAATGAAACTTCTAAATTCACTAATGATTCAATACTAGGTTATTCAACTATTATAAACAATACTAATAACCTTTTAAGCATGACATATTTAGTATTCAATCTCAACATATAAAGTAAACTGAGTAATAAATTTTGTCCTATCCATTAGTAATATATTAAGACATTTTTAAGACATTCATATACATCCATACATAGTAGCAAGTAATGTTAAAACATAATCAGATTCACTTATTCATTAAAGCAACATCATAATTGAGATATATTACTTAAGATAATTATAAGTTCAATCACACAACCATATTAGTGTAAGCATCAAACATCAATAAAAATCACAACATAAATATATAATCAATCAAAGACATGCTAAATCTATCTAAAACAAACACTAATTAAAACATATTAATCTACTTATGGTGTATGAATGGGTTTCTAGTCTTTCCTTCTATCATCCCCCAATGCTTCCATCCATGCCACCCTCTCTAATGATGCCCTCCCTCCATCACACTCTAAGAGATAGATCTATCCTACATCCACCTCATAATAGTGAAGGTATTTATCCTAAGACATATATAATCCATAATATACTACTATAATAATTAACAAATATGATCATCATGTACAAAATATAGAAGTATAACTAACTCCATATCTAATCACTCATATAAATTAAGCAATATATAACTGCCCATAATCAACATATGAAATTAAACTTAATCAAAATAGTATTTAGTCAAATAATAACCATAAAAATCCATGAACCAATATGTTATTAGGATTAGAGAGAAATCAAGATGTAACATCCTTCCCCTTAAAGCTAGTCATCATCTCGATTACACTTATTCAAACATAAGTTCTGAATTTAAACATTATTTAGTAGAAAATAAAATAATATGCAACATCATGTCAAGTAAAAAAATATAGAAAAAGCCTATAAAACTCATCATAATCCTCTCAAGTGGAACCATCTTCAAAATATTGGTCCAAATATACCTTATACTATGACACTTCTCTATTATACAAACTGAGTTTATGAGTGTCAATTATTTTGATTGGTTTTACCATGACCGCTCCAAGATCTAAAACCTACAAAGCATTACAATCCAACATATGTGAAGGATAAACAAAATACTTTTTAAGATAAGATATATGGAAGACATTATGTAAAATATCTAGATATGGTGGCAATAGAAGCCTATACACTACAAGATTGACCACTTCCAAAACCTCAAAGGGTCCCACATATCTAGGTGAAAGTTTCACTAACTTCCCAAACTTAATCAAGATTTTCTAAGGCTTAACTAGTAGAAACACTTTATCATCTATATAAAACTACCTTGTCATTCTCTTCAAATCAACATAATTTTTTTTCTATCATTAGACTTAGCCAAACTCCACCTGATTTTTCTAAATTTCTATTCCATTTCTAAAAATATCTTAGGTTCAAAGACTATCCTATCTTCTAACTTGTCCTAACTGATTGGTGTTCTACAACTCCTTCTATATAATGCCCCAAATGGATCCATCTTTAAAATTTATTGGTATGATTTGTTGTAATCAAAATAAACCAATGGAAGGTATTCCTTCCACTTGTGTTGTTGATCCATGTAATACATATGAAGGAGATATTTTAAAACTTGGTTAACTCTCTCTGTCTATCCATTAGTTTTTGGGATATGCAATGCTAAAATTAAACTGCATACCCAAATCTAAATTAAAATTCAACCAAAATCTAAAATTCATTCTTAGATCTTGACTTGAAATAATCTTTTTAAAAATCCATGCAATAAATACACCTCTTTCATGAATCTCTTTATAAGTATAGGTACATCATCTATCAATTTTCTTGTTATAAAGTGAGATACCTTGGTTATTTTGTCAATTACAACCAAGATCATATCATTTTGGTTTTATGATAATAGAAATCCTTGGACAAAGTCCATCCTAATCACCTACCACTTCCAAATTTTAGTATATCATGAACAATCCTATCAGATGCACATGTTCAAATTTCACATGCTGACATTCCAAACAATGAGACATAAAATCTATTACATCCCTCTTGATTCCTTTCTAGAAATAAAAAGGTATTAGCTTAGCCATGAGCTTGGTTACATTTAGATGTCCTGAATATGGGATATTGTGTAATTATTTTAGTACCATGCTCTTCAAATTCCCTCTATTAGGCACATACATCCTATTATTATTTCTCAAAAGTCCATCACTATCTAACTTGAGTCCTTTATACCTAGGATTCTGAGCATTATTTGATAATGCTTTCTTGACCTGATCATAGAATTCATCTCTTGGTGAGAATTTGATTACCTAATCATAAATGGTACTCTTGATAGTATCCATAACTTCTATGTACCTTATATGGCTTAGAGCATAAACAAATATATTCTCCTTACCCTTAGTATAGTTAATATTAAAATCATAATCATATAATAATTATAACTAATTTATATGATGTGTATTTAGGTTTGATTTAGTGAAGATGTACTTGATTCCCAAGCTATCAGTCTTGAGCTTAAATAGTTTCCCTAATAGATAATGCCTCCAAACATGCAAGGCATGAACTATTGCAGCATGTTTCAAATCATGAGGGGTATAATTCACCTCATAAGGTTTCAATTTTCTAGACTCGTATAATAAAACTAAACTACATTTTATAATAAATCCTCTAATTCCATCCCTAGATGCATCTGTGATCATTGATAATTGACCATTAAGATCTAGAACTCTTAGCACTAATGCTAAATTATGCCTCCTTTTCAGTTCTTGAAAGGCTTTCTCACACTTGTTTGACTAGACAAAACTCTGATTCTTTCATAGAAGAGAGGTAATTGGATTAGCTGTCTTTGATAAATTTGGAACAAATTTCTTATAATATCCTACTAATTTCATGAAACTTCTTACCTCATGAACATTCTTAAGCATTGTCAATTCTATTATGGCTCTTACCTTCATTGGATGCACTAAAATTCAATTTTCATAGATAATATGTCCCATATATTGTATTTTATTTTGGAAAAATGTAGACTTGGACAACTTACCATATAACTTGTGCTTCCATAAACACTACAAAAATAGTTCTAAATATTGAAGTTATTCTTCCTCATCCTTAGAATATATGAGTATGTCATATAGAAAGATTAATATAAAATGGTCCAGATAATATTTGAACACATTTTTCATGAGATTCATAAATCTTGTCAAAACATTTTTCAACCCAAAAGATAACACTATGAATTTATAATTCCCATATTAAGTTTTAAACATTATTTTTAGAATATCCTCATCTCAAATTCTCAGTTTGTGATACCCTGCTCTAACATCAATCTAAGAAAATATGGTTGCCCCTTATATTTGATCAAAAATATCATCAATCTAAGGCAATGAATATATGTTATGGATTATCACCTTGTTCAACATCTTATAATCAATACACAAGTGAAGAGTACCATCCTTCTTGATGAAGGCTACTGATGCACTCCATCATGACACACTTGGTTGAATCAACCCTTTTGATAATAATTCATGAAGTTGAGCCTTCAAATTAACCATTTTAGTAATTTTTAGTACCTTATACTATGGTTTTTATCTAGGTATGATGTCAATTGATAAATCAAACCCATATTTGGGTGGCAATCCAAGTAATTCCTCTGTAAACACATCCTAAAAGTTCCTTGAAAAAGAATAATCCTTTATGGATGGTTCCTTAGATTCATCTATCTCATTTATCTTAACAATAAATGCTTGGAATCCCTTCCTCTAATCTTTGTTGAGTTTAATTTCATACATTTTCCAAAGCTTCAACTCTCTTTTATCACCTTGAAGTTGTGTCTGATATCCAAAATCATCTTAACACTCAACCTTATTCAAATAAAAATCAACCTTAGATTTATGATTCATAAGTTAATTAAATCCTAGGATCACATCACATGACCCTAATGGTGTACCACACTGATCCACTAATGTAGTGAATTCAGGCAAGCTAAACTCAGCTTCCACTAAACACTTATCAACCTTGACCTTTAACTCATTCACATACTGCTTTCATGACTTCAGAGTAATCCTGAATCTTGAAATATTTTTCCATCTCTATCATCCATGCTTCATCTCCATCCCACAAAATAGTTCCATTGAACTTGGGTGGATTTACCTTTATCATGCCAACTCTATAACTACTTGAGCTCTTATATCTTGTGTCACTTCCTCATGCCTATTCTCTTGAGGATTTTCCTACTCAAAAGGATGATTTTTAGGTTTTCCTAATGGTCTCCTCAACATGCCCATACAATTTTTGCTCTAGGGCCATGATTTAGTCCCTATTTTATTTCATGGTTATGAGGATCTGAATCAACTTCATAGCTTACATGATGATGAACTAATTTAGATCAATAGGAGGATTGGTATTTGATGTACCTTCACCTCTTGGTATAATAAGCACCATTCTTCTTCCTCCTTAATAGGATAATACATTTGTGTTAGTGCACACATTAAGTCCTAGAGTTTGAGTCTCAGCTCTGATACCATAATTTAACAACCCCACTGGGTTTTACTAGAATAGGGTAGATTAAAAAAAAAAATAGACAAATTCATCTAACATATTTCACCATGATGAAACCTGCCAAAGTGATATTTAACTAAAAGTATTATTTTTATTTAACCTTATTAAAGGTCTATAACTAATCAATTTAGCTAATTATCACCATAGAAATAATATATCAAGAGTAGGTACAATGTTGAATATATAAATAAAGATTGCATTCATTTCATAAAACTAGTATTACAAATTCAACCATGGCTAAGATAACATTACAACCACTATTATAAATGTACATATGAATAAAAATATATTTTTAGTAATAATAATGTCTTAATAATAATAATAATAATAATAATAATAATAATAATAATAATAATAATAATAATAATAATAATAATAATAATAATAATACAAAGCTCTATAGAACATGAGTCTCAATGAACTCAAAGTTTCCATTGATAATATCAAGTGTAGCCTCTAGTGTAGTACTATTGCAGGGAGGGAGAGCATCATCTGATTACTTTTCCACATCAACCATAGATAATCAATCCCCCAAACTGTCTCCCGACAAGGGAATAATAAGGGAATGGCCCTCCCTTTACAAATGGGTAGATAATAATGGTATGGGAATTCAAATTGACAACCTAGAACCCTTGTGTTATAAGATAACTAATACATGATGTATACCATAAAAAAATACATTCTAACATGATATCATACTAACATATAAACTATATCACACACATAAAATGACAATGCTTAACTATAAACATTACTTTATCCACATTTTTCATATAGTTATTGATCTCTAAGATCAGTCAATTTCATACACAACACTCAATTGGATTACATCTTATCTATGCATTAATGTCACTAATTTAGCAAGTGGAATCTATCACACTACTTATTTAGATTCATTAATGCAAGATTTGGTTAAATATATAATAATATAAAAAGCAATAGATTTAAATTGAATATTCACTATTAGCAGATATAAAATATGCTAAGTACATAAATATCAAATACACATATTTACTCCATCAAATGTAATACAATGAATCTTAAATCATTAAATTTATTATAGAATAATAAATAGATTTCATAAACAATCATCAATAGAATCATACCATTCAAGTAAGAAACATATCTAGACATCAAGTTACATAATAATAACATGTAACTTATAATGTTATTTCATCCATCTAATAACATTAATTAACAACTTATTTCTTTGTTCCATATTTCATAAATATATCAATAATATAATCATATAAAAACATAATATGATCTATATTTATTATTTTAGATACCTTATATTTAATGTTTTATCAAAACATTAAACATATAACAAATCACCCATAATACTTTACTAAATAATGTAACTAAAACTATTATTTCATCTAAATAACATTTATTTCTAGCTTAGTGTTTAAAAGTACAATCATAAGCCAATTCAAACACCAATAATCATCACATGTTTATTATTTAATCCTAAATACCACATAATTAAATATTTCATCAAAATAATAAAAAACATTCATAACTCAACCATGATAACTAAATACACCCATATATATTTGTTTTGTCATGTAATGTTCATGAAACAAATGTGTGTGTGTGTTTGTGTGGGGGGGGGGGAGTGTATACACATGTTATATTTTTAGTGATATCAACAAATATTATGTATTCCATATATTTATATATCTGTTAATAAATCAATTGTATAAATAAATAAGTCAACCACCATTATAAATAAGGATAGTATATGTTATACTCTAATTAAACCAACCTTCTATCTATTAATTAAAGTATTCCATATACTATATAATTCAGACTTATTCATTATATCAAACTACTTCAAATTATAAACAACATTATGTATAGAACATAACTATGTTTTAAATCCTTATAACCCATAGTCCCTAATTGGCATATCTAATTTTTACTTAGACTTATATAAAACTCAACCACATCTTAAAGTAAACAAATTTATATAAAAAGGAGAGTCTATTCCCAACATCACACAATCTTGTTTACGAACATACCTAATTATAGGTAGTTAAGTTCAAATGTATGTGAATATATTATTTTCACATTATAAAATGACTCAAACTGAAGTACATAGTCTATATACTTTATCATTATACCCTATAATAATGTTTTACATAGCAAATGTATCCAATCATATACTCTTAAATTTAGCTAACTATTTTTTATATAGTGTTTATTATGTTGACAAAATAATCAACTCACAACCTACCAATAACTTATCATAGTGATAACAAACTTAGTTGAATGCTTACATAAGAGTTTTTATATATAGTCAAAACCACACTCAAAATTTAGTCACCTCTAAGGATATAGTCATTTTTCATTATAATAAGATATGTTTCTAAAAGCATTAGTTATGACCTGTTATGGTCACGTCACTTTTATAAATATATCTTAATAAGATTGATATTAAACTCATGTTCTAATACTTTATAAAGAAACATTCCATCTTACTAACATATAGATCTATGGAAGAATAAATAAAATTTAATGACTATTATTTCATTTATTCATCATATATAAATTAAACTTAATATATAACAACATAGAATACCCATTCATATTTCAAGTTCTTTATATGGTTCTAAAATAATACAACACAATAATGTGTTTATATTTATAACAATAACATGGGTATTTATTGATATATACATGGACATATGTTTATAGACCTTTAGATATATGAATAAGCCTTTGTATATATTTATACTATTTTGGTCTCCCTATAACAACAATATTTGTTTTATAATTGCCGAGGTAGATTTAACCTTTCACACTAGTCATGCCCTATGTGGGTTTTCTCATTTTTAAACCAAACACCATTTATATAGGATGGGAAATGGTATATATAATGAAATAATTGGTATAATAGTTTTATAAAAGACTTAGTTTTAAATAAAATTATCCAGTTGATATAACTTAAAGATAAAAACTAGTTTTTAGGATTGTGTTCAATCTATATATACCCAGTCGAACTTTGTCATGTTTTTAAAATGAAATATACACCCACACTTAAGATATAATCTCATTAAATCAAATAGGGTTCTAAATTTGACCCACTAAATTTACAAATAATTTACCTCTTTATATTTCCATGATTTATAATTTGCCCAAAAAGAATGTAATGAGAAATTCTATTAAAAACTAAACCTGCTATAGTTTTGGTAGGAAATTTAATGGTATAGATGTTAACCTAGTGTTTCTTAGGTTATAATATGGAAACTATAATTTGAATTTGAATCCAAACCCTAGGGTTCATGGTTATATGTTCGGTTCTATGGAAGACCATGCCATCCATAAGACTGAACATTTAACCCTATTTATTAATTTAATAAAAATGAAACAACCAAAACCCTAATAGAATATTTACCAAATTCATCATAATATATTCATGAATTTTAAAATAGAACCAACCTAGTAATTTAATCCAAAATGATAATATCTATAATCTTTCTCCCAATTTATCCAACCTCTTTCCTTCTTCTCACTCTACAGTGTTGAACCATCATGTATCACGTGTTCACAGGCCTCCATTTTCCACATTATATCTAGTTGCATGATATTTTATTCAACTAGAATTTCTCTAATCTCTCTTGTATAATAATGACTAAATGAATTCATGTAACCCACATCTAACAAAACTAACAATCCACCATTATTTCTTCATACAGAAGACCCCAAATAGAATGATAGTTTTGCTAATTGTTTGTTAACTTAAGTCAACACCAATAGAAACCCTAATATATCAAACCTTATCATAATTAACAATAAAATAATCCATTAAAATTTATGCATGAACATTGATTTCACATAACCCAATAATCATAATAATTATTAACAAAGAGTTCAACCCTTTTAACTAGTCATTAACATTATTGAATAAACAACATAATCATTCAATCAACTTAGCAAAAGTCATCAAACATTAAAACTTCAAATGACAATGTCAACTACTATAAAGTCAATAACTAGACCTTCAACCACATAATAAATTTTAATCAAAGAAATGATATTTACAAATTATCATTTAAACAATGAAACTTCCAAATTCATTAATGATATAATACTAGGTTATTCAACTATTATAAATAATAGTAATAACCTCTAAACACAATATATATATATATATATATATATATATATATATATATATATATATATATATATATATATATATATATATATATATATATATATATATATATATAACTATCAATCTTAACATATAAAGTAAATTAGGAAATAGAGTCTATCTTATCCATTAGAAATGTATCAAGACATTTTTGAAGGCACTCATATACATCCATAGAAAACATCAAGTAATTTTAAAAAATAATAAAATTTGATTATTAAAGAAACATCATAATTGAGATAGAATACTTATGACAATCATAAATAAAATCACACAAGATTAGTATAATCATCAAACATCAATCAAGATCATAATAGAAATATATAATCAATTAAAGACATGCCAAATCTATCTAAAACAAACACTGATTAAAAAATATTAATCTACTTATGGTGTGTGCATGGGTTTCTAGTCATTCTCTCTTTCATCCCATAATGTCTCCATCTATGCCACCCTTTTTTATGATGCCCTCCCTCCATCACACTTGGAAGGATGGATCTGTCCTACATCCACCTCACAATAATGAAGGTAGATAGCTCAAAACATATATAATCCACAATATATTGTTGTAATAATTAACAAACATTATCATCATGTACAAAATATAAAAGTACAACTAACTCCATATCTAATGAATCATGTAAATTAAGCAACATATAGCTGCCCATAATTAACATATGAAATCAAGATTAATCACAATAATAGTTAGTTAATTAATAACCATAAAATACACAAATCAATAGGCTATTAGGCTTAGGGACAAATCATCATGTGACATAAAGATACCCACATGAAACACATGATAATTGAGTACAATGGCATCAATTAGAAATTAAACCTGACATCTTCATACCTAAGGATCTATATGTTAAGTACAAAACCAACCAAAGATATAATTAATAATTAGTTGAGTTTGCTAGGCCTATATTCTCTCTATGTAGAAGGGGCCCATTCCAAAAAAGGTAGTGGGTCCAGTGTTCTACTAATAGATCCTCAAGAGAAGAAACACCTAGTGTCATATAGGTTGTAGTTCTCCTTCACTAATAACTTGGAAGAGTACATATCACTAATCCTAGGATTGAAACATAAGGAAAATGAACTAAGAGTATTTAGAGACTATGAGTTGGTAGTTAACCATATCAAGAGTAAATTTCAATGCAAACTATCATACCTCAGAAGGTATAAGCACAAGGCTTGGGACTTAATTAAAATTTTTAGTGTGTTTAATGTCATCCCTATCCCTAGGGAAAAAAACCAATTTGTTAACTCACTAGTGTCTGTAGAAGAAAACTTAACCCCCTAGATGAAACCTAGTTACAAGCATTCTCTATGAAACTTGTCCTTTTTTTATTTCCTAACAATGTGACAAACTTTAAATTATTTAAGGATGAGAAATAGATCATCCAGTTTCTTAACAACATGAGGGTATTTAAAACCCATATCATTGATGAGGCAAATAGAGACTACCCAAATATTGAGATAAACAAGAATGGGATCCTCAATATTTTTGGGAATTAGATCTTAAAGGGGATGATTTCATTGGAAAGAGTGTTTAATATTTTAGACCCCACATTCCAAACAAATAATCCCAAGTTAGAGAAATAAAAATGTTGTCTTATCAACTTGAACATTTTATAAAATTCTTAGACTATCAACATGGGTCTTGAATGGATAGACTTTAAATTGGAGAAGTTGCGAGAATTACTATTAAGGTACAAAGATGTAATTGCCTAGGCCTATAAAGACCTCAAGGCCTTTGACCTAAGAGTAATTAAGCATTTTATCCCCCTTAAACCAGGTCATAAACCATTTACATAGATGTAGAGACTAGTAAACCCAATCATGGAACCCTTAATACATAAAGAGGTCGATAATTTACTCACCGCTAGGACAAATATCCTAGTTTCCCACTCTACCTGAGTGGCCAACCTAGTTTTCATGAAAAAGAAAAATAGAGAAATTTGCCTATGTGTAGGATTAGAGAACTTAAATCAAGACTCAAAAAATATAATTGCCCATTACCATCCCTTGATTAAATAATTAAAATGGTAACTAGATCCCAAATGATGTCCTTTCTAGATGACTTTTTGGGATATAACAAGGTATTCACCACCAAATAGGGCACATTTCTTACAATAAAATGCCCTTTGGGTTGATCAATTTTGGGGAAACATTTCAAAGAGTAATGGATTTTGATTTTGAGTGAATAGTTGGTAAATGTATAATAATTTATATGGATGACTTGACTGTGTTTTCAAAATATAGGTCAGATCACATATGTCACTTGGAGAAAGTATTCAAAAGATGTAGAATGTATAGTATTTTCTTAAATCCAACTAAGAGTGTGTTCAATATCACTAAAGGTAATCTTATTGGTCATCCCATCATATAAGAAGGTATTGCTATTAATCTAGAAAGAGTTGGTGTGATTTATAAATTGCCTTTACCTAATAACAAGAAAAAATTAAAATCTTTCTTTGGGACAATCAACTTTGTTCATAAATTCATTTATGGATTTGTCAAAATTTTAAAACCCTTAAATGTTTTGTTAAAATATGATGCGAAGGTGAAATAGAATGTTGTCTCAAAGAAATCCTTTCAAGATATCAAATATGCCATTATTCAATCCCTAATTCGTATCATCTCAGACTACACTTAATATTTATAAATCTTCTTGATGCTTTTGAATACATCATTTTTGTCTACCTCACCTAGAGATTGGATGGAGAGGAACATACCATTAATTTCATGAGCACAAATCTAGAGGATGTGAAACTAAGATATTATAATCTAGACAAAAATGCCTACACCTTGGACAAAGATATAAAAAAGTTTAGGTACTACATTCTCAGGAACAAGTTACACATAGTCATCCTAGACCCAACCATAAAGCAAATGTTAGGGAAAAATTAATTAGGAAAACACAAAGGCAGATGGATTATGAAGTTGCAAAAGTATGAATTAGAAATCAAACTAACCAAATTGGTTATAGGATAGGATCTTACATAGCTGATAATTGAAATAGACCTAAGGATAATTTTACACAAAGTAGACCAAGAGATAATTCCATAACCAAATGGGTATGTATCAATCATGCATTTCATGCTCTATGTATATATACCTTCTAGACTCAACCATACATAAAATAGAACTCTCTGATTAAGGGCTACATAATATATGTTAAAGAAGGGAATTATCTATCATGAAAGAGTCTACCTCAAATGCTTGTCACCAGATAAGGCCATGGAAATAATGGCCATTTTCCATGAAATATTAGGATCTAGTCTCTCTATAGTAAATGCCATGACACACAAGGTTCTTCAGGTGGGATAACACTAGCCTACTTTTTAAAATACATGCATGCCCATGTATGCATTTCCATTAAATGCTATAAATTTACCAAGATGGAAACCCAAATGGAGTGCCACTTTATCCCATGGTGGAATCGACACCATTTACCCAATGTGGGTTGGATTTCATTAGGGTTTTCATCCCCAATTCATTAGATTGCCACAAGTTTGTCCTCACAGCCATAGATTATTGCATAAGGTGATCTAAGATAGTTGTAATGAAGAGAATCAATAGTGTTGAAGGCATCAAGTTAATGGAGAACACCACAACCACCTAGTTTGGGGTCCTGGTCTCTTTCTTATGTGATAATGGTTCTGCCCTCAAATATACAAAAATTATAGAATGGGCCTATAATAATGGTATCCTGCTAAGGTTCTCATCTAATTACCATCCATAATGAAACATATTGGTGGAGTGTACTAATAATAATTTAATAAGCACCATCAATAAGTCTATAGGAGAAAAACCATGGGAATGACATTCATTGCTAAAGCTTGATCTATGGGCTAACTATACCAGGTGTAAACAAGCCCTCAAGAGATATTCTTTTCTCTTAGTTTATGGATTAGAACCAATTATGATGGTAACACTTAAGCTAATAACTTATAAGTTCATGCATAAATTTATATAACCATACAATAAAGTAAAATATAAGATCTTGGATATCATTTAATTAGAATAATCTCAATATGAAGCTTTGTTAAGATTTAACAAACATCATGGTACTATCAAATGATGGTTTGATAAATGGGATAAGATCAAGACCTTTAGGATCTCTGATCTAGTATTAATATGGGATTAATCTCAAGAAAATAAGGGACAACACTTAAATTTTGATCCTCTATGGATTGGCCCCTATTAGATAGTTGGGATCCTAGGATAGAAGGATTTTCACCTTAAGGACTTAGAAGGTAATGACCTACCATTGTTGATAATTGGAAATTTCTTAAATCACTACTTCTTAGCTTCCCCATTCAATTTAATTTTATAATCATCTCAACGAAGAATGGTAATGTATATAGTATATTAGTTTTCTTTATTTGTGTGTTTATTTTTCCTATTGTGTGATTTCTTTTTCTATTCTCTTATTTTGGTTGTTTGGTTGTGTTCTTGTAGCATTTATCTACCCTAGACCTAACCGTAACTAGAATTAATAAATTGAGCCCCATCCTGAGGGATCCCTAGTGAAGGAAAGTTAGTATCCACTCTAACTGATGACCAAAGCACATAAGGTATTATGGAGTTATAAAAGACTAAAGTTGAGTGTTTGACCCAAACAAGTTAGGGATGCTAAGTGAGTATTTTAAATTTTAGATCTTGGCGGCCAATGATTCTCAAATAAATAAGTGTATTTTAAAATAGTTTGCATCCAAATGGAGTCCACCAAGATGCACTTAATATACCATCTTACAAAAGGTAGGACCATTCATGCCAATCTAAGATCGACTGGGCATCAAAAAATTCCTCATCACCCTATCACACTTAGATTAGTATTGAACACTCAATGGATAAGACTGATAAATCTCTTCATAAGGAACCTTAAAAGAAGAGTGGAAAAACATGCAAAATTTAAATTTTGAGTCTTTTTTAAAATGGCTATTCAATCAACCTCCATCAAATACTTTCCCACATGGATGGAAATATAACAAAGCCTTGAATAGGACCAAAGGTATCTCTATTAGGTCTATGGATGCTTGGTTGGTATCATATCCATGCTCATGCCATTCCTCTCTAAGACATGAAACTATTAATGCCCTCGAAGAAATCTAATGCCTATTTCAACCTCAATTACTTGATTAAAGTCCATAATTGGACAAGTTAATTGAAAATAACCAGTTACAAACATTGGTATTATTTTAAAGGATAAAAAATTAGTATTCCACTTAATATTACATGACTTTAGTGCTTTATTCTATGATATGCCTAAAGATCTCTCTTGTAGTTTGTGTTTTGTGCAAGAACATAGGATTAATAGGTTAGGTTCTAAGTATTTACCACCACTTTCCCTGTATAAGTAGCCATTTTTGTGGCCAACATGCCCCATTTTCATATAAATGTGGGACCCTTTTTTAAAAAACACAAAATTAGAGTTCCCAAAATTATTCTTTCATTCTGGTTGGCTATGCCTGAATAGATTCTTTGAAATCCCATGTTGCCCTAGTTTTACCATGTATGTGGTATTAGTAATGACTAATTGACCCTATTTTTGAACCTAAAAGGTATATGAGAGAAATAATACAAGTCTCAAAGATAATCCATGGTTAGGATAGACTTTCTTGCTTTAGAGGTTTAACGTGTTAACTTTACAGGCTTGCTCTCATTTGGAATTCCTAGAGTCTCAGTCCTATTCCTAGAGTATCAAATCCTAGAGTCCTACATGGAATTTTGGAACCTATATAAAAATAGGTGAGAAGTTAATTGATCATGTTTATTTTCTCTCTCACTTAGTAATTTTTGCATTTTCATATATGTTTTTACATGTGTCAAAATCTTGGCACTAAGAAACTTTAGGATATTTAGACAAAGAGAAGTTAGAGGTTTTGTGCAAGTAAATTTTTAAATAAAAGTTGTGAATAAGATAGAATAAGATAAATATAATGAGAAATCACCACATGGCTTGTTGTCAAATGTGTTAATATCCTATACCTGATATAAATTTCAAATCCTAAGAGATCCTAATGTAATCAATGATCACCATATGAATTATTGTTAGAAGTGTCAGTCTCCCAGTCCAAATAAAGATGTTAGATATTGGGAGAGCCCAATGCAATAAGGAGTCACCATGCAACCCAAATTTATATTACATTAGTATTATACCCAATCACCTCATTCCAAAGAAGAATGATCAATCTCCTAGACCTGATAGAAATGTCATATCCAAGGAGAACTTGACCCAACCAATGAGCGCCATGTCAATAAGAGGTAGAGTGATCACTCTCTTGACCTTGAAAAAGATGTCAAATCCTAGGATATATTGACCAAATAAAATGATGTTGTGTACCCTAAAGGTTAGGATTTCTTGTATTCAATTAATGAGCTCTCACTATTAGTAGATGCATCAGTCTCCTAGACATGATAAAAATGTTAGATCCTTGGAGAGCTCAATGCAATCAATGAACATCATGAAACTTATTATTATAAGTGTCAATCTTCTAATCCTAACAAAGATTTTAGATCCTAGGAGATACTAATGCACTAATTAAGTGATATGTTTTATATATTTAGATGCCATTAGTATTATAGCCAATGTCCCCATGCCAAATAAGAATGGCTAGTTTCTTAAACCTGGTAAAAATGTCAGATCTTGAGAAAGCCCAACCCAACTAGCTAGTGCTATGTTAGCTAGAGGTAGATTATTCACTCTCTCATCCTTGAAAGATATTTCATATCATAGGAGAGCCCAACTAAGTCAAAATATTCTATGTGCCGTGAAGGTTAGAAGTGCCCAGATCCAAACAATGAGCTCTCACTATTGTTAGATGCATTAGTCTCCTAGTCATGACATAAATTTTAAATTATAGGAGATCATAACATAATGAGGAAACACCACACATATTATTGTTAGAATAGTAAGTCTACCTAATTTGATAGATATGTCAAAGCCTAGGAGAGCTTAGCATATCACATCATGACATGTGGCATAATTGAGCATTTAAATAGGTGGGACATAAAAACCTAGGGATGGCTAGCATTAAGTACAAGTGGAATTATAGGGGATAATTAGATGATGAAACATGTACCCAACTATCATCTCATCCCTCCCAAGGGTATAATAATGAAGTGTTAAGTTATGCCTAGGTATCGACCAGTAACATGAGGACTAGTTGATAGGTGACAAGTGGTAAGAAGTAGGATCTTCTAGGAATATTTAAGGATAAGGTAGCCATATAACTACCACACTCCAAAAGTTTATGAAGTGGGAAAGTGGACCTTAATTATAAAATTTAAAATGTCACATCCGCTTTACCATAACTAGTAAGTGATGTGTAATCGTATACTCCAAAGTTAACTCTAAATTAGGAAATCAAGTGAAAGCCACCCACTAAAATTTGAATCCATGACAAGTGACCTACCAAATGAAATTAATGTAGGGGATTAATGTGTATTTACATATGTATCCCAAGGAAATCTCATTATCTATTATATCTATAGAATCCTAAATTTAGACTCCTTTCTTTTTGCTCCAACCTGGTGTCTTCCACACCTTCTCATTCACCCATAGATCTTATGCCAAATTTTATCTTATTGTAATGGTTGATTTATATTTAAATACCAAATCCAAGATTTAATATGAAGACACTATATTCCCATATGACTTAACCCAATTCAAGTACACAAATAAGTGTTAAAATCCATTGATCAAGTGCCCAAGGAGTTATTTACCAATGATGATCAAGTAAAATTTATAGATGATAAGTGTGGCCTACATAGGGACATGGCCAAGCCTAAAGTGCTTTGTTACATTGAATTGTTTGACAAGTTAATCCTCATCTCTAGGAAGGTACAAGATAAAATCCATGATTGGGTCTGATCAAACAAATCCTAGCATCAAATTATTGACATCTCAGGAACTACCTACAAAGCCCACTACAATCTCCTAGAGTTCACCTATTTGTATGAATCAGTGGTGGTGTAAAATTGTACTAACAATATCCAAATCTATAATGTCTTGAGGGAATTGGCTTAAAAACTAGATGCTAAGTGGGTGAAAAAGGATGATGTCAACACATACACTATTTTCATCTTCAAAGATTAGGTCTAGATTGATATGATTCTACCAAATTGATTATTTGGGGACCTATATTACTTTCACATCAACATATTATGGGTTCCCTTAGTTCACATGATTCTATACAAGGACTTGGGAGGAATGGTCAATTTCAACATGGTCAAGTCCATAAAAGATGCCCAGGTAGGTGGGAACTTCTACATGATGATTTAGATCATAGGTTTAGTCTATAAGACACTCACTTTTATTCTATCTGCTTTTCCTACATGGGTTCCTAGAGGCTCGATATTTCATTTAGTGTTCTAAAAATTATATGGCCACTAGTAAATAAATAACATTTGGTATATCTATTAGTATTTCTACCTAGTGTTATATAACATTATAAATGAGGCCCCTACACCTCATCTATTAAAGGAAATCATAGACTCCTTGAATCCCATCATGGACTACTATTATTGCTAGGAGGATACCAGCATTGAGTCATAGGTATTCTTAGGTAAACCCTCCAATTACACTATCACATCCCATATCACCTTGTAGAGAAGTAAATCACTTACCAACTTATAGAAGTTTTTTTAGGAAATGTATTGGTTACCAATAGAAGGCACGCCTACTAATTTTGATCATTATTAGGCATGAGGTGTACCATTCCTTTCCTCCCCTATATAATATAGTGATTTTTAAGGACTGTTTATCCTTAGGGAGAGTTGATCCATGAGACTGGGATTTGTAGGGAATGATCCAAGCCCACTTGGATAAGTACTCAACTCACCTCAACCTTAATTATGGATATCAACCAAAGGATGATGATGAGCTATATTTAAATGTGGAAGATGAATAAGAGGTGACCATATCGGATGAGGCCCTTAGGAAGGAGAAGGGTACAAAGATTTAGACTGGACCATCTTCAACCCCTTCTACATTTGCTTAGCCTTTAGGAGATGTCACCTTGACTCCCCAATTATTTCTAAGAGAATACTAAAAGGAATTTTTCCACCTTCTCCCCCAAAATTATTACCTCCTAGATCCATGGAGACACTTCTTCCACCTCTATAAACTCAAGAGACCTGACCCCAACCAAGATAGACATGTGTGACTTAATAGAGGTGGGCCAAACATAGGTATCTCCCCCATAAGCACATTGAACCCAATCCACATAGGCCCTAAGGTTTGACATTAATATTAGCCTAAAAATGAACCCAAAATGATACCAATAATAGGCACTAAATCAAGTTCCTCCCCTCACCCCTTCTACAAACCATTCATATAGTACTTCCTCTCTTCACTATTACATCCCCTCCACTTTTCACCCAAGCACCCATGGCCTAAGACATCCTTCACATCCTCCCTTATTTTTTTACATACACCCCATCAATTTTCCAATATCTAACTTTCACAGTTCCCCCCTTATCCATTCCTTAGATTTAAGTTCCTTTGAGTGCCCCATCTTCACCAATTGCCCTAATTGTTTCAAGAATGGGTAAACCTATGTGAAAATATCTATTAACCAAGATCATCTCAATAATTTATATGATAACTTAGTAGCTCCTAAAATTGACCCCCATGTCCCTCACTAGATCTACTCCTTATACAATAGTGTCTAAAGTTGATCTGGGCAAAACACTAAGGAAAAAATAGAAGGTAGTTCACACTCAACATTTAACATAAGTACTGATTGCTCCAATTCTACCTCCTTCCCCAATTTCTATAGATCTTATAACACCAACCCTATTGGATCCCCTCATCACTCCATGACCCCATTTTCCCATCACCATGAGTACCTAAGGATTCTTCTTTAATCAGCCAATATCTTCTCTTTTGTTGAATACCCCTCTCCTAGGAGTCATTTCCCCTAAAGTGGGCATGAGAAAAGTTAGTGGAAATAATATATGTTACCCTAGGCCTTTTCATTCATATTCCCCCTACACCCCTATGCCCTCTCCTCCATTTATGTCATCATTAATAACCTCATCTTCCTCCATCCCCATTCCATCTCATCCTCCACCTATCACTACCATCTCTGCCACCACACCAACACCTCCTAAAACCTAATGAGTGGTTCCAATATTACAAGTGCCAAAGATGATGATGTAATATAACCCAAACATATAATGGGTTTGTGATTGCACCAATGGGAGTATGTAAAGGATATTCACATAAAAAAATTTAAAAGAGGGAAACCCTATTATCTAATAGACCCAACATGACTTGTTCTTTCTCACCAAGGTGAGGAATATTAAAGGAAAAGACAAGATACTAGAGGACCCACTCTCAATTCTTTGGGAAATCCATGACATGTTAGAAAAACTTTTTGAAGACATACATATCCAATTTAAAACTCTTAAGGTGCAGGTAAAGAGTTCCTTCCCTGTCGAGATAATCAAGCAGGTCAAGGATGCCCTCCTATAACTTCTCTCAACTTTGGAAAAGGTGGTGGGGAGTATGGTGGAGACATAGGTGCTCATATAGAAAACCTAAGTATATATGGAGAGGATATCTATGATCAATAGAAAGTGTAGGAAGCTTATAATTGTGATCAATAAGGGCGTGTTCCTAGAGCTAAAATTAATGCCCATTTTAGACTTGGGCTTATAGTGGAAGGAATTCAATATCTTGGTTTTGATCTAATTAAATGGAACTTTATTGGATAGGGGAAAATTTGGAGTCCACCTAGGTCACTTTGACTAGGTTATGAGGAAAAAATTATACAAGGCAAATAAGGAAGGAGCATAAGTAGTCCTCAATCTCTCAACCCAATCCACAAAAATCATAAACTAGGTGTCTAAAGTATTGGTGTATATGGAGGAACCCCTCTAGGTATAGCAAAGATTTTTGGCCTAAGCAGACATGATTTTCAAAGAGATTATGATGAACCTTACCAAGATAGATTGGGAGTTCAACCTCATAGTAGCCACACTATGGGACAAATAAGTAAAGTCAAAGTAGTTGGGATCTAGCTTATTTGTTTAACCTCTATATATTAGTTGAGTGGTTCACTATGAATATTTTTGAGGCAAATGAAGGAGATTTTATCCTTTTTTTTAATCATGCATTTGTAACTACTAGGAATGACCATCATGTCCTAGTATGGGAATATCACACTATTTGGGGGAAAATCCCAACCTTGTCTATAAATATATAACTACATTATAGTTTTGAGGTCGATAATTTTTTAGGTCAAATGTGTTGTTGGAATCAAACTAGGATTTCACCTATGGTTTCCTTCACCCTTTTTAATTGTATAAATTTGGCCATGATCAATACCTTTGTAATATAATTTGTTGCTTTAATGAATGTAATTCCAAATTTTATGCAATGCATATTCTATTTGTCAGAGTATCCCACATTTTAGTTTTAAATGAATGTTAGTGCTCATATAATTGTTTTAAGGCTCTATAATTTTATGAATGCAATGATTATGATGTGTTTGTTTATTATAACCTCTTTCTGAACTCTTTTAATTTTCCTTATGATATTCATAACCTATGTGTTATTCTACAAGTTATCTTTGAAGTTTATGAGTTATTTAATGTGGACCTCTAGTATTGATATTTAGTGAAGGTTCACAAATCAAGTGTTCTTCATTTCTTCCCCAAAATCTTCCCATTACGTAGTATTTGAGTTAAAACCTTTAGTGAGACTCAACACTCAGTGGTATAACTATAGAAGATGCACTTAGATTGATTTTTTAAGCATTAGTACCATCTTGATCTAGAAAAACTCTTTCCTACTTCACCTTTCCCTCTTTTTGTGCTTATTTTGGAGATTGAACTACCCCCTCCCTTTTATTTAGAAAATAGTAAATCAAAGTGCATGAACATAAGCAACAAACTCAAGTAATCAACTCATTAAATCACATCAATCTGAATTGAACCCTCGATGATGGCACTGCATCTCTTGGATATTATTCCATGTAGGCTCCATTATGAAGCCAAATAATCACAACCATGCCCTGGGCTGATCTCACATCAATCCTAAAATTGAGGATAAAAGTCCCTCATTACTTCCACTATTCTCTCTAAAAATACCCAGTATCATGAGTATTTTGGAGTAGGATCTCAAACCGAACAACACAATGCACTATTAAATACATATAAATAGGGCATATCCCATTTTAGAAAAAATATTTAATACCATTTATAACATTTTTTTATATTATTTTAGGGACTCAACCTTTATTCTCTACGAAAATCCTATTTGTTAAGATAACTTGATCAATAATTATTTAAAATTTTGATTGTACCTTAGGGGTATAGTCTCTTGAATTAAAATGCATCTATCATGTGTGCCTATCTTATTTTATTTTGAAATATAAAATAGTATCATTTATTTACCTTTAAACAAACAAAATAAAATTTTGAAAGGTTTTTAATTTTGTCAAAACTAAAACCTCCTAATAATTATTTGAACATGTGATTATCCCATAAGGGCATAGTCTTTTGAATTAACATCAATTTGTCACATGTGCCTATACTATTTTATTTTATAATATAAAATATTATCATTTAATTACCTTTAAACAAACAACTTAAAATTTTAGAAGTTTTTAAAAATTTCAAAACTAAAACCTCCTAAGAGCTTTGATTAGTAAGCACATTTGACTATCATGATTTATTTTCCTTAAAAATATGTTTATTTTTAGTTTAAGGGTTGGCCCTCCCATGATTTGATTTATCAATGCATCACCTTATTTTATTTTTCATATGAAAGGGGTATTAAACTTTGATAGTCTTAAAGCATTAATATTTATTCATGTGGTGAAGGAAGCTTCAATAAAATAAGACTTGTATTTTATTTTTAAATATATGATTTTATTCCAAGTGGAAATGTAGTATTTATTAATTATTAAAAGGTTTTATCTATGTCTAAATTTTTCCTAAAAGGAAATTTAGGAATTTTTTTGATAAAATGGCCATAGTCCATCAAAAACTAATATGATGCCAAGGGAACTTGAAATATGATAAGCCTTATAATCTCTTTAAAAGCATCAATCTCCTTCCAAGTGGAAGGTTAAAATTCAATTTCACTTGATAACATAACATGCTTAATTTATTTATATCATACTTTTTTCCTTGTTAATTTTTTTCCATTAACAAAAGCACTTTTGAAAATATGTATATTAGTAGCCACCCAAACCAAAATCAATGATTATTTAAAATCCCATGAAAATTAGGTTCAATGTTTTATTTAAAATAAAGAGATTGTGAACTTTATAATTTTAAATATAATTTTATATTTGAGATTCAATGTATTTTAAATACCCAATCACCCACCTCAAAATTTCACTCACTATGGTGTTGATCTACTTGTTGCTTCATCATGTTTTGTGTCAAGGACAAATTCTCTCTCAAACTAGCCTAAACCTCTTGTTGATGTTGAATGTGCTCTTCCACATTTCAAACCCTGGTTTGCACCTTTAATGAAGAAGTGATGGAAGGTGGATGGTAACCATATAGTGCTAGAAATGGAGACATTTTAGAAGAGGTATGGAAATATGTGTTATACCACCATTCTACAAGTGGTATCCATTTAACCCAATGTTCTTGTTTATCTGATACAAAATAATAGAGATACCCCTCTAAACATTTGTTAACCACTTATGTTTATCCATCATATTAGGGGTGGTAAGATGAGCTATGATCTAGGTGAGTACCCAAATATGAAAATGGTTCAATCCAAAAATTACTAGTGAAAATAGGATCATGATCACTTACAATCATTTTTGGGGTTTTGTGTAATTTTAGAAATGCATCTAGAAAAATAGCTGCTACTATACTTGCTAAAAATGGGTGTGAGAGCACAAAAATGGGCATATTTTGTAAGCCTATACACAATGACCAAGATAACATTCTTACCTTCAGAACAAGGCAACCCTGTGATGAAATCCATGAAAACCTCCTCCCACCTTTGACTAGGAATTGATAATGGTTGTAACAGACTGGGGGTCTTAACTGTCTCATCTTTATTCTATTGGCATATCAAGCATTTTTCCACAAAATTTTGTACATCTGCCTTGAGTCCTTCCCAATATAATTCTTTCTTAATTATGTGATATGTTTTCAAGAACCCTGAGTGTCCCCCAATTGGAGATGCATGCAACTCCACAAGAATCTTATGCTTAAGCTCTAAATTTTTGCACAAGTATAACTTACCCTTATACCATAGGACATTACCTTTCCATTCAAATTTTTCAGAGGCTAAAGTACCTTGATAGATATTTTGAATCAAAACCTATGTATCCTTGTCTTACTCCCATTCTAATCTGGCTTCATCCACCCAATCTACTTGCAATATGGATATTGCACAAAGTAATGCTTCTATGCATGCATCTCATCTGGATAGTGCATCTACTACTATATTATCTTTACCTTTATTATAGATGATTTTAAAATCATAACCCAACATTTTGGTTACCCACTTTTGTTCCTTAGATGATAATCTTTGCTCCAAAAAGTATTTAAGACTATCATGATCAGTTTTCACCTTAAAGTGTCTACCCATCAAATGGGCCTCCACTATTTAACTGCATGGAGAATAGCCATCATTTCTTTCTCATAAATAGCTTTTTTTAGATTCTTACCTTTGAATTGATGACTCTTAAATGTAATGGGTCTTCCTTATTGCATTAGTACCACTCCCAACCTAGATCCAGAAGCATCACATTCAATAGTGAATGTCTTTGAAAAGTCTGGAGTAGCCAAAACTAGAGTGGTGCACATAGCTAATTTTAGTTTCTCAAATGCTTTGGTGGCAGCATCATTCCAATGGAAGGCATCCTTCTTTAGCAATATAGTGAGTGGAGCTGCTATACTACCATAACCTTTCACAAATCTTTGGTAGTAACCTGTTAGTCCTAGGAACCCTCTAAGGTTTTTGAGAGTTTTTGGCATGGGCCATTCCATCATAGCTTTGATCTTCTTGCGCTCAACTTTGACACCTTCATGGGAAATAATGTGACCTACGTACTCTAACTCTCATAATCCAAAAGCACATTTGGATGGCTTTGCATAAAGCTAATGCTTCTCCAAAACTATCAACACCTGTTTCACATGTTGTAGATGTGCTTCCCATGTCTAACTATAAATCAATATGTCATCAAAGAAAACCAACACAAACTTCCTTAAAAAAGGCCTAAAAACAATGTTCATCAAGATCTGAAAAGTAGATGGTGCATTTTTAAGACCAAAGGGAATTACCAAAAACTCATAATGGCCTTCATGTGTTCTAAAAGCAATTTTATGAACATCTTCATCCTTGATTCTAATTTGATGGTACCCTGAGTGAAGGTCTAATTTTGTGAAATAATTAGCATCATGTAACTCATAAAGTAAATCATCAATTATACGAATAGGAAACTTATCTTTGATGGTGTACTTGTTGAGTTCCCTATAATTTGAGCACATCCTCCATGTGTCATCCTTATTTCACACCATGACCACTGGTGATGAATATGCACTTTGGCTATGCCTGATGATCCTTGACTCCAACATCTCATGGACCATTTTTTTGATTTCACTCTTTTATGCATATGGATATCTATATGGTCTGATATTTGGTGGTTGACTCCCTGGAAGTAGTTGAATGGCATGATCATGTTCTCTTTTTAGTGGTAGTCCTTTTGGCATGGCCCCAAAAATAGATGGGTGGTCATCAAGAATCATCTGTAGATCAGGATGTGTAGATGTGTGTGTGGGGTGCAATAATTCCCTTTACCCCATTTTTTAGTATCTTGGTCATCTGATGTGAACTAACCAATTATGGAGATTTTGCCTGTAATCTACGCAGTTTAATTTTCCTACCTTCAGAATGAAAGTGCATGAATAGTTCCTAGAAGTTCATATCAATTATACCCAAGGTTGTGAGCCATTAGACTCCAAAAATAATGTCTATGTTACCCATGGGAATAGAAAACATAAGAGAATCTAGATTGTACTCATCCATGGCAAGCTTAATACTATGGCATTTACCTGAATAATTAATTGTGCCACCATCTGTAATCATGACTTGAAATTTTGGTGCTAGGTAGATGAAATAGTTTAATCAAGTGGAAAACTTATGGTTGATGAAGTTATGTGTGCTTCCTAAATCAATCAACACTATCACCTTTTATTTTTTGAGGAAACCCACCACCTTAAGAGTTTGTAGAGTGGTAATACCTGTAAGTGCATGGTAAGAGATTGTAGGTTGGGATTTTTTAGGTACCTCCTCTATCTCTTCCTCAACATCATTGGAGGCATCATATTATTATTCATCTTCATTATATCTCTCAATGTAGAATAGCTTCTTCTCAGCACATCTATGTCCTTTGCTCCACTTGCTATCACAATCGAAACATAATCCTTTTGCATGCTTCTCTTTAATTTGTTGTGGGGTCAATCTGGTAGGTGGAGGAAATGTTTGTGTCAACATGTTATGATATTTGAAGTGAGTGAATGGATTCTTCTTGTTGGCTATGAATTTTTTCTTAGCTCTACGTGCTATGATAATAGAATCAAAAATCTTAAGTGGATTAAACATGTGTACCTCATGTTGAATGTGGTCCTTGAGTCCACCTAAAAATAGGTCACTCAAGTTCTCCTTAGAAATTGTCTCCACACGTAAGGATAGGTTCTAAAAATGATGAATATAATCCTTGACAGAGCCAGTCTATCACAATTTTGCCAGTTGGCTGAATTAATTCTCTGTCACACTATTGCCATAATGTAATTGAAGCTCCTCTGTAAAAATTAACCAAGTGACATTGAGAGTCATCTTTTTCTTTTGAGCACACAACCATCGATACCAAATGAATTGATCAAGTTCAAGATACAAGGATGCCAGGTAACCTTTTGTCCACCTGGGATTTGATGTAGATCAAAAAAATTCTCCATTTGGTTGATCCAATTGAGTGGATCTTTTCTATCAAATTTACACATATCCACCTTTGATAACAGGTTCCTCTATGGCACTATAGTTAGATTTGAAGTAGATTGGTTGGGAGAACCACCTTGGTGGGGATGTGTAATAGTGTTAGGTGGATGATTTGACTAATTATTTTTCAAATCCATTATGATATCTACCATCTATCTTGTATGGATTTCATATTAGATTATATTCCTTGCACCTCACTCTGAATGCCTTGCACACTATAGTCAAGCTGGCTCACTTTATGATCTATGTCAGAGAACCCTGGTACAAAGGATCTAGTACCTCCCCTTTATGACTCCATCTCTTCCTTGTTAGGAGTTTTACTTGGAGTTTTACCACCCTTTCCCTAGTCCTAAGTTTGTGGACTCGCCATAAAAGGGCTTTATGATGTCGACCCTGATTGGCACTTTTGACCCAACTTTGATCAAGTGATTTTGGAATTATGTCAGCCTTAAATAAAAACATACAAAGAACAAACCATAGACATATTTTTTTAATCTTTTCAAAAATGTAAATAACTCAGAAAAATTCTTTGAATTGTGCACTAAAGAGAAATTTTATGAAAACTACTAAAATGTAGATAACTTTTTAAAAATAGATCCAAATGATTTGAAATTTTAATATAAGATTAAATTAATTATTTCTAACCTCCAATAAAAAATTTTAGAGAAATTACTAAATATTATATATATCCATCCAAATTTAAAAAAATTAGGGTTTCACCCACAAGATTGCCCAAATCGCAGCTCTGATACCACTTGTAATAAAATTACTTCAAAAATAAATTAGAATAGCAGAAGTAGATCCAAATATGACTGAAATATATCCAAATATATGATAATAGATAATCCACTTCGAGGGGGCAACCTCTACAAGCTTTAGTAAGAGCAAAATTCACAATATGATGCTAAATAATTACCCACTACCTCCTATATATAGTCTATCTAGGCCATGGTTACTCCATAGGCTGACCTACTAACCAAATGAATGCATAGATAAATGTGAAATAGCATCAAAGAGGGATAAGTAAGCCACAAGTTAGCTATTCATATCCTCATACATGAGATAGCTTAGGGCTGTAGTAGATAATAGATAAATGGTAAGGGAGATTTAGAATTGTGTCAAAACTAAAAACCTTTTTAAAAAAATATTTGAATGAACATATGGCCTCTATATGAATGAAAAATTTTCATAACATAACACCAAAAATATTTTAAAGGTCAGTAAAGATATCAATAGCCAATGAGCCATAAAATATTTGAAGATCAAAATGGGAATAAGAAAAAAATATATATTTTGATAAAATGGATTGAGGTTGAATATAAAATTTGAGAGAAACATGGTGATAATACATAAAACTAAGGAGGCATACTAGGTTCAATGAATACTAAATCAAGTCTAAATAGAAGGAAACTAAAAATATCATAGGTAAGGAGTAGTGTCATGGAGGATAGAATCATGCATGGAAAGGAAAAATATTCTTCATAAGGATCATATGATAAGGAAGATGAGGATTTGGATACCTCATAGAATAATGAAAATTTTGAAGCTCAATGAGATAAGTAGACATTTCATGGAAATTTTTATGAATGCAAAGTGTATGGGAATATATCATTTAAGTGTCCTCAAATAAGGGTTGAAACAGTTCATAAGAATTAAATCCAATAGATAAAAATGTAGTAATTTAAAAAATTAGTAATGAATAAGTTGTAATATGATGTATTTATCCAAAAAAATATAGATTAGGGTAATCTAAGGTTAAAGGGCATAGAGATAGCCTAAGGTATAAGGGTGATAAACTATCTCTATAGTAGGCCAATTAGATGCTAAACTCGGATATAACATATGTTGGATTTATTAAATTGAGATAGGCTAAAAATAGTAAGTAAAACTATGATAGATATGGAAATGAAAGAAATAGTGTACTTAGTTTATTCTAATGATGACATGATTATGGATCTAAAACAAACATAAAACATATTGGAAGAGGATTCTATAATAGTCACCAAAATTTAGATGTAGTGACTTTGGAGATATAGACACTACCTTTTGCCTTAGATGGTTGTGTTAACATTGAACCTGACATAAGTTTCTTATATATAATACATACTAGAAAATGATGTGATAACCTAGATGCTTTTGGGTTTATCTTTTCCTTCACTCTGGTGAATTTAAATTTAGGTCATGGACTATCATCCCTTGTGAAATTATAAAACCCTAGTTCTACATACTCATAATGACCTTGGGCAAAATGGGCTAGTGTACACATAGTGTTGATTTTACAAAAAAGACCCCTCTATCAATAATCATTGCCTAAATAGCTAATACTCTAAAGAAAACCTCATATTGATGAGTTATCCCCTCTGTGTTGGCTTGTGTGTGAATCATGTAATATATGAAAAGTAAGTACAATAGTGACCTATATTTTAACTTATAAAATAAGGCTCTTAGGCTACTCATTCAAAACTTTAGACATGTTTATGTGTTGTTTTTATGATTTATATGAAAATAAGAGAATTTAGGGAAGCTTTAATTTATTGAGTGCTTGATTGAATGATTTGATAAGTTACCTTAAGTGTTTTTTAGGTGATGAATGAATGAGGGTTGAACTTGTGTTTATATCAGTCTCTTTAGAGAAATAAATCACATTAAAACACTTATCCCAACCATTTAGATACGTTTCATTTGAAAATTGGATGACTTTAGGGGATTGGATACTTACATCAAAGCAAGACACCTGTGTCGATGTAGGTGTCTATCTGGGATGCTAGTGTCCAAGGAACATGAAAGTAGGTATAGGCTCAAAAGTTGTAAAAGTGTAATATAAATAGGTTTTAAGCATTCTAGGAAAGATAAAAGGTTTGGGTCATCAACATAAAAATTGTCAAACCAAAATATTGGCCAAGGGGCATAATATAGAGTAGATGTGAGACATCAAAAAGTGGTAAAGGTCGAGAAATGAAAGGAATAACCAAGGATTGAGTTTTCCAAGTGTATAATATTGAGGTGATATATAATCAGTAAATATCATCTACAGTCTACCTCCCTTTTAGTCTAGTAATGGAATTTCTAGTTTAAAGGAGAATAAATGTGTACCTAGGTGTGTATAACACACTTTACCTTTACTTGAGTATAACTTGAGTGCTTTTTTGGTGATTGATCTATAATCAAGAGTATGTTATAGTACATAATTAGTGCATATAATATGAAATTAAAAGTATTTCAAAGATTAAAATTGAAATATCAAGGTTTATGAGTACACCTATGTATCGATGTAACCACCTTGCTTATTGGCAAGTTGATTTGAAAAGATATATCATTGTAAATCTCTAAAATTGAGATTGGGATAATTATATGTGTTTATATATATATATATATATATATATATATATATATATATATATATATATAAGTTGAGATTAGCTCAACCATGTAACCTAATCATACTTATAACCTGGTGATCACAAGTGAACCAAGTCAACTCATACTATCAAATTGTTGAGGTTAGATGATTCAATAAAGTCCAATCTAAAAACTTGTTAAGATTGAGTGATTTAATCATCTCAACCATATAAAAATGAACCAACTACTATAGTAGATTGGCTCAATATAGTCCATGAAATGGTGGGTGATAATAGTCCTTAAGAGTATTTGAAATCTAAAACTGATTTGGATTTTGTAATATTAGGTGCACATTGCATAACATATGCACCTTAGATATGTCTCATGTTGAAACTGTGTATAATAATGGTACCAATGTTAGAATTCTACCACAACTATGAATCTAAATTATATAACTATGTGTTTTATCCAATTCAAAAACTATGTAAGTGTGGAGAACATTCTTCCAAAGAATGAACCTATTATATATGGAGAAATATGAAAATTGAAATAAGTGCCAATGTGTAAAACATATTTCCAAAACATGTCCCCACTAAATTAGGGTGTGTCAAATATTGGATAAGTGTGGATAACATGCTTACAAATCATGCCCCCACTGAATCTAAAAACTATTCCAAACAATGAATAAGTGTGGAGAACATGCTTCAAAATCATGCCCATAATAAATATATGTTTGTCAAATATTGAAGTGTGGAAAACATGTTTCAAAAGTGTACCCCCATTAAATATGAAAATTATGCCAAATGTGGAGAACATGCCTCTATGACATTCCCCCATTGATATGCCTACCCTTTGAGGTGAGAAAATAATTGAAACTATTAGTTACCTCACCTCAAAAGGATAAGACACATTTTTAATCTTTGAATGGAACCATGTAACATATAGAAGAACATGTCTAAGTAAATGTAATATTAAAGTGCATATAACAATGTGATCAAATAAAGGCTTAATATTCATGATAAATATCATAGAAACATTTAGATAGTAATAATACAATTTCAAAAAGTAAAGAAGTACACACACAAGATCACTCAAAAGTAAGTCAACATACAATGGTCCTAGGAGAGCACAAATAAGGGGGCATGTTCAAATGTTGCACAATCAAAGGGACATGATTTAGTCAAATGTCTATATAAGTATGACATATTAAAATGTCAAAGCAATCATACATAGGAATAATGGATACAAACAAAGGAGCATATTCAAATGCTTGAGAAAGTAAGACAATAACAAGGTAAGGCACTTAAGGAAGTGCATAAAGGAAAACATAAGCAACCAACATAAACATATCATAGTATCCCATGTATCAAATGTGTTAGCAAACAATTTTAAGTGCATATCATATTAATTACCCTATGAAGGATATAATCATGGATAAATTCTCATGTAAGTACATATAAGAGTTAAAACATGATAATAAATAGATCATAGAATGATATAACTTATTTGTATCTATATCAAAGAAAGTGGATTCCCCCAATGCGCACATGACATGAGTAGAGGTATGTCCCAAAATCTAAAATAGGAATAAATCATGTATTTGTGTATTATTTTATCACACTCAAGTATAAAAATGACACACATGTGTATGTAGGAGTAACTGATATTCCATCCATCAACATGGGAATAATACCTAGATGCTAAGGAGATAACAGAGTATGTAGATGATAGAAATGTTTTTAGAGTTTTGAAGTTTTTTAATTTTTTGGTATTTTTGGAATATTTTAAGAGGAAAGATCATCCTATGATCTAATTCAAATAATGGTCATAGGTATCACCCCACTCAAAACATAGTGCAAAGAATTGATGGTACTACCAAGGAGCATTTTTAGGTACAATATCTATCACTATAGAATATTTGATGCTATGTGTATGTATAATAGAAATCTAAGGTTGTGAAGTAAAAATATAAGGAATAGGGGTTCATGTAACCCATATTTATGTTATCTATGGTTTATTTGGAATAATAAAAGTATAAACATGTCTAAGTGATCTGGATGTCTAAATATGGTGCATACTTGAAGACTAGGATTATGTGGAATCTACTATATGTCTCTGATGTAATGTTCTCTCAAGTATTAGACACTTATGAAAGGGTATTGCTTATTACTTACCTTTTTATAATTGATTAACCTTAGTATGTTTGATAATTATCTACATGGGTATAATTTTTCTTGTTCAATAAGATGCTCAATAAGATTTAAAGAACTATAATTACCTGATTAGCATGAATGTATTTAAAACACCCATACACTATATAAGGTACTGCTCAAAGTGTATGGATCTAAATTCTTCCAAATAACATATCAAATATTCATGTGGTAGGTATAACTAAAAATTTAGTAACCACATGTGTGGGATTGACTTGTAAAGGTAGGTTAATCTCTCCAAGAACCTTTTGGGAGGTCCCATCAAATGATCTAAATGATATAGTAGATAATGAAAACCATCATGAGTATATCCTAAATGCACAAGTAATGTCATGGTCTAAAATTTTTCACTTTTACCATGATCAATAATAACACTATATATAGGTTGGTGATCAAGGAATGCTCACATGAAAAAATAACTAAGATCATAGTCATCATCGTTGATCTTAGTGTCATTACAACTAATAAAAGGTTTCTAAAACATAGGAGGTATATGTCATGAATAAGTACCAACAATACCATCTAATGGGTGCCCATAATGTGAAAAGGATGTGAATTATATGCCATTTGCACTTTTGGTTACTTCTTAGAATAGTCTTACAAAGGATTGTTAAATATTTTTTATTTTTGGTGATCACCAGGTTGTGAACCAGATTCCTTAGGAGGATCATCAAATTTAATCTTTTGGTCATCAATAAGGTCTTGGATATTATACTTCCAGGTAAAACATATGTTCATAGAATGTCCTAGTCCCTAGTGATAATCATAATAAGAATTCACATCATATCCTTTGGGTAGAGGTTGGTTCGTATCAACCTATATAATATGAGGGGGAGATATAAGATGATACTCTACTATCCATGGGAGTAATATAGTGGGAAACTTAGGTAAGTGTATGAATTATATCCTTGGTGCATTAGATAAGACAATCTGATTAGGATATTGTAAAATTTTATTAATCATGGTAGTTATTTTCCTTTTATGCTCAAAATGATTTACCTTATAACTTGGTTTGATTGTAAATGGTACAGGATGTAAATTTAGCTGGGGTGTTTGATACACACTTAAAATTATTCAATGGAATAAGCTTCACTTCATGGTCCCATACAACATGACATAAGTCATCAAAAGATTTGATCTTCTTGAAAATAATGAACTCATGTAAAATAATAAGTAAAACTTATTTGAATATGTATTTAAAATACTTATCTACCATAGGATTAGTCATTTTATCCATTATTGTCTTGTAACCCAAGACATATTCATTGATAGTTTCATCCATTCCTTATTTGATTTTGGAAATTTGAGCATAAGAAACCTTTTCAATAATATTAATGAAAAAGTGCACCAAAAATTAATTTGTAATATGTTTGAATGCATTCATATATTGGAGAGGTATATCATAAAACCACTTCAACTCATAGTCCTTGAGGCTTCTTGGGAATAACTAGGTCAAAATTTTATCATTAGAGGCATAATTAAGGCCTGTCACATAAAAGGATCAAATATGTTGTTCAATATCACCTTTGCCATCATAAAATGTGAACATAGGTGAAAAAATAAGTGGGCAAAGGGTGAAAAGATATCTCAAATGCAAGAATATTATGTAACACATCTTGGGAATTAATAACATGATAATTTAATGCATTTTTTTCAATATTTGTAATATTTTCCTCCAATATCTTTATAACTTGAAGGAGTGTTTTAACAATGGACCCATTATGACTTAGATTAGTAAGTTGAGTAGTCATAAAAGTGGATATAATCATGGTTTGAATATGCATAGAAACTAGTATTTGAGTTGAAACATTTGTTAGCCCCATGATAGATGTACAATAGTAGTTTTAGGAAATAAAGATTTGAATACATATCATGTGCCCCTATTATAAATATTAGGTTGTAATGTGTTTAGGGGGAGGGTTTTTGGTAAATTGGGATGACCCATAGTTATAATAGAATGATCAACATATGGACCTGTTTGGTCATCTATGTTTTTTGTGTTCTTATTTTCTAAAATGGTTTTTAGGATTTCACAAATATATTTAGGGTTTTGATGAATATGATCATAAAATAATGTAATTATTTACACTTTATCATGATCTATTTGGTTATGTTCATTGGTTTCATTAGACTCATGGTTTTCATTATCATAATCTTTTTATATGAAAACCTCATTAGTATGTTTTCCATTCTCAACATTGGTATCATCATGATCCATATGATTATTTCCCTCATTGGTTTGGGATGGTATGGGAAGCTCAATGTGTTCAATAGGCACACTTATCAATCTAGGGCTATGCCTAGGTTGCATGTAAAAAAATATAAGTAAGAAATGAAAAATTATAATAATTTAAAACCCTAGTTGACTAAAAAACATAAGAATTAGAAATGTTTTCATTCATACAAATTAAGTTCACCAAATGTTTAACCCTAAAAAACTAGATTAGGGGAATCTAGGGTTAAAGGGGATAGAGATAGCCTAAGGTATAAGAGTGATAAACTATCTCTATAGTAGGCTAATTAGATGCTAAACTTAGATATAACATATGTTGAATTATTAAACTGAGATAGGCTAAAAATAATAAGTACAACTATTCTAGATATGGAAATGATAAATAAACAATATACTTATCTTGTTCTGATGCTGATATAATTATTGATCTAGCATATATAGATAGCAAAATAGAAGAGGATTCTAGAATATTCACCAAATTATAGATTGAGTGACTTTGGATATAGTGACACTAGTGTCAACCTTGGATGTTTCCATTGACACTAATATCTAGACCTGATCTAATTGTTTTCTATGAAATACCTTCTAAAAAAGATGTGACCACTTAGATGCTTTTGGTTTTGTATTTTACTTCACCCTAGTACATTCAAATCTATGTCATGGACTGTCACTCCTTTTGAAATTGTAAAATCCTCTCTTCATCCTCATAGTGACCTTGGGGAAATGGGTTAGTGGGCACAATGTGTCAATTTAAACCCAAAGACATGTATGTGAATTAGTGTTACCAAAATTTCCAATACTTTGAAGAGGGCCTCAAATTGATATAGTTTTCCGCTACATGTTTTCTTGTGTGTGAATCATGAACTATCTATAAATCAAGTATAATAGGGACCTAGCTTGTAACTTGGAAAATTAGGATCTTAGGTTTCTATTTTGATACTTTATACCTATGTATGTGATGTCATTATGACTAATATGAAAATAGGAAAAAATAAGGAAGATTTCTTCTATTATGTGCTTGACTGAATGCTTTGATAAGCTACCTTAAGTCTTTTCTAGGTGAGGAATGAATGAGGGTTGACCTTGTATTTATTTCAATCCCTTTGGATAAATAACTTGCATTAATGTATTCAATACTAACATTAGGATACATTTACTTTATATATTAGATGACTTTATGGCACTAGATACTTACATTTGAGTAGGACACCTGTGTCAACACATGTGTTTGTTTGGGATGCTAGTGTCCATGGAACAAGAAAGTAGGTATAGACTCAAAACTTGTAGAAGTGGAAGATAAGTAGATTTTAATCATTCTTGGAAAGATAGAAGGTTTAGGTAATTAAAATAAGTTTGGCTAGACCAAGAGATAGGACAAGGGGCATAATATAGAGTAGATGTGAGACTTTCAAAAGTGGGAAAAGTCAAAAACTGAGAGGAACAACCAAGGTCTGAGTTAACCAAGTGTACAAAACCAAGGTTCTATATAATCCATAAATATTATGTACATGATGATCATAAGGATTTTTAAGGTTCAATTATAGCCAAAATTTCAATATTTAATCCATGAATGAAAACAAGATTGAATACATTATGGAAGCAAGAGGATCCATGGAAAGAAAATGAAAAATTTTAGAACCAAATACAAAAAAAAAAGTTTAGTATGAGTATGGATATTTTAATGTCCATAAAAGTCATAGATAAGCTAAATTTTAAGAGTAAACCACACCTCAATCCATATAGAGTGTCTTGGTTATTGGAAGGACATTTAATTATATTATAGTAACAATGTGAAGTAGATGTGAATACAGGCTTATATTAATATAATGTTTCATGTGATTTTTATCCAATGTATGCATGTCATATTATTTTGGGGAGACCATGCCAATTTTAAAATAAGCCTAAATATGATAAAATAGACAATGTAGATTCTATTGAAAATAATAAAGAGAGGTGGAGTTTGGTTATAGTGAAGGAAGAGAGTGGAGTCATGAAGCATTAAAGGTAATTTGGTTTTTCTAAATACCATAAAATATGCTCCATAAAATGAGGAAAAAGAATGGTAAATTATAGGTTATTACATAGTTAAGTTTATGGATAAAAAGGAGAATGAGCTTGAAGAGATGTTTCCACAAACATTAGAGAGACATGAAGAAAGAGAGATGGTATAAAACCAACAAGTGGAATAGGTAGTATTGAATGAAAAATATAGTGAAATTATATCAAGTGGTGAATAACATTAATAAATATTATGAGAATTAGTCGGGGAAGCATTCTAAAAATGATATGGATGCATTTTTTGAGGAAATATTGAAGACTAAAATAAGAGAAGAATATGTTTTCTTATAAAATATATTTGAGTTTTTTGATATTATAATGAGGGTAATAAGATAGGAGGACATGAATATTATCATAAAGCTATTCATGGATTGTATGGTTAAACCTTTTAATTATTATTGGTATGTTAATTTATTTTAAAATAAATGTATAAATAAATATTTCAAAAGTGAGGTGTATTTATGTAATAATGGAGTATGTGATAATGTTGTTGAATACACTTGGTGGAGTTAGATAGATAAAGGTGGGAAAATTTCACAAGAAGATGTAAAAGGGAAAGAGATATAAGAGGAGTATGTGAATATATTATTCCCAATAAATGATCAAGATAATGATAATGGTAATCATACATGGGTGGAGGAGGATCATCTATCATTCATTAGGTTGTTGGAAAAGAATAAATAAAATCACTAAAAATATTTTGAGGTACATAACAAGGGCGAAGAGGACACCATGGATAGGCAAATTGGACAAAAAAGTGGTTCTGTAACTCACCCTACATCTATGAGTAATGCCTCTTATTTTTCCTACCTTAGGTGTATGATGCAAAAGAATCTAATGCATACCAAAAACATTTCATGAACATAAAACATGTAAGGGTGTGTTTGTGTATACTATTAAATATGTTTTCCAATTTGGCATAGTATAAATTAATCCAAGGGAAGAATCATCACTCTAGCTCTACAATGGCATCAAGTACATTAGAGATGATTAGTAGTATATAAGAACATGGTTCCATTTGAGTTGGTCGAGTTATTAAACTCTTGATAGCATTTGATAAGTGGTTGTGTATTTTTAAGACCTCAAAATGATAGGTTTTGGTGTGGATGAAAAAACATCATGTGAAATACCTCAAAATTAGATTATTATTGTTTATTATATTTTGCTAAAAAAATTAATATATAAAAAAAAAATCATTTCATTTCATGTTCATATGCAAAGGTTATGGCCTCCTAAATTTATATGGTTTTATTTAATAATAAAACCCTTTTTATTTTTGTAATTGTTTGTATAGGCTAGGATGGCTTAAAATTATTATCTTTTTCTCAATATACAAGGACTCAAATAAGATCAATAAAATAGAGTATGTGTATACCTATACGAGTGGGTAAGGACCTAATAAATCCATAGACCTAACATAGGGTAATCAATAACTCAAATGTCAAGAGGAAAGGTTTCCAAATCCTAAGCATATGACATAGGTATATAACTCTCATTAGGCCTCAATGAAGGTAATTTATTTTCATAGTGAAAGTAAATATAAAATTAAAAATAAATGATTGTAAGGGGTATAATTAAATTAAATGATGGGTCTGTGATTGTAAAAAATTTAAGGTGTAATGGTCAACAAAATGGGGGTTTATGCAACCTAAGGTGATAAATGGAAAGCCTAAGTAACCATATATCTATATCATCTTATTTTTTATAAGGAATATATTAATAAAGGATGCACACATACATCTAGAAATAAATAAACCAAACAATGTCTAATCAAATAAGTAAATGAAAGAGTGAAGGGATAGAAATACATACATTATGTGGACCCATCGATGCTTCAATCTCTACCTTTGGCTCAAGTGGAGATTTCCAAGAGATGGTGTATATTGAATATCTCAAATGGTTGGATGAAGGCATATATATCCTTAGTTAGGAACTCCCAATTACCTCTCTTATTGAGATTCAATGACACCATAAGACAAAACCTCCAATATAATATTTTAAACTTCTAATTATCCCATTTACTACTAAGGGGTAGAAACACAGACACAAGTAGAGTATATGAATGTGATATATCATTTAGGAATGAAATATGACCCAACCCAAACTAACCTTGAACTCTATGCTGACAATGTCAATCAAGATGATACAATTGGAAGATGTTAGCTGGCATGATATAGCAATAGCTTAGCTAATATAGTACAAATGACATAAGATAGACTAAAAAATATATCAAGTTTACCAATACAGTATAGGGAAGACTAATCATGAAATAAATTATATCAACTAGGGTGATATAGTATAATATATAAAAGCTATAAAATCTAGGTAGAGAGGTAAGATGGAAATAGATTTAGAGGAGGTTAGACTGACAGTAGTTATGGTGTGACAAAATAGTATGTAAAAATATCTCCCAAAGTATCATGAGCTAATCCCACCTAATTCCCTATAAACTCTTTAAGACATGCACTCAATGACATTGATGTATTGATAAGCTTTTTCAAGATAAAGTGTTAGTAAAATGTTAAAAGTCAAAATGTGTTAGGTGTATACATATGCCCCACCTAAAACTCATCATGCATCACAATAGTGAATTTAATATGGTGATTTTGGGATAGAAACATATAAACACAAAATAGAATAACTAAAAATAAATGTTGAAAGAATTATTAATAAATGAATAACTAAAATTAGCATATGCATAACTTGAATTATATTTCCATTGAATGATTGCATATGAGTACTATAGTATAAACCATGGAGGGCATAGTAAATAAATTTGATAAACCCTAAGGAAACAAAGATAAAAATTGATGAAATAAATGTGTACATATGCAATACTAATAAAAGTGGATTTAAAATGAAAAATCTCATAAATCATAAAAAACACTTGGAAAATTTGGTAGGGCAAGATTGATAAGGCTAGGTTAAAACCAAAATATCCAAAAAAGTAGATTAAAAATAAAGGAAATTTGATAATATGAAATTCCAAAGATAATTAAAATTGAATAACCCACAAAAAAATCCAAAGTAAGATAAATAACAATCCAAATAAAGTGAGAAGGAAGAGACATGTGGTTGACAGATAGGATGATGGGATGGCTAGTTAGATGAATAGGAGGATGAGACGAAAAATGATAGAAGGGAGTTATATTTATAGAGATAGATGGATTGTATGTAATTATTTACTCATATTCCCTAGCTATTTTGATCCCCATGATTGCATGAGATGGTAGTCATGGGAGATTATCGAGATTGAGATCAAACATGGTAAAGGTTCTGTAAATCTCCATAATCATTATAAAGTGAGGAGGTTAGGCATTTTTTGGCCTTATGTCCTTGGATAGATTCAAAAAAACTTATTAGTTTGGTTGGGTATTCTGGCCTTTGCATTAAATAGTTTCATGAGTAAAGTTTCTCTCGGGATTCTAACATGGGTGGGGATATTGTTAAGATCAAGCCATCTTTTGCCGAGGAATTTCACCAAGACCCTACTATCTAGAATATCATTCAATCAACCAATATTTTGCTAAGGAATTTCACCAAGACCCTACTATCTGGCATATCATTCAAGAGGGAGAATAAGCATCCTTCCTTAAAGGGTTGATTGGGTATGATGAGAATTTATCCCTCTAGTTTGTAGATTATTGGGTGGAGGATTCCAAAAGGGTCTCCATAGGAGGTATTAGATTTGAAGTCTTAGAGGAAGTAATAAGTCAAGCCATCAGGCTCCCCACCAAAGGAAAGAATTTCATTCAATGTAGCAAGGTACCTGACCTAAAGAATATGGTAATTTTCTATAAAAAAAGGTGAGGTGGTTGAGAAATTTCATGGGGGATTAGAAAGGGAGAAGTTTCCATCTCCATGGGGACAAATTTGTCCCATGATAATGAAATACCTCACCCTTGAAGGTAGGTACAAGGTTTTCTACCAATACCATTTTGATTTACTTAATCATTTCAAACATAGGTTAGAAATTAGCTTTCCTTTATTTTTGTTGTCCTCCTTGGAGAATTTGATCAAGTCAACTAAGGATATTTGGGCCAAAAACCCTAAAAATCACCCCATTCCCATCCATCAAGGCCTTATTTAGAGACTCTATCACTTCTATCTAGCCTTGTGTCCCCTTAAACTAATTAAAGTGAACTTGTTGGAAGATCTCCCGACCAACCCATCTCCTCCTGAAAAAGGTAAAGGCAAGAAATTCCCAAGGACCCCCAAAACCCCCACAATTTAGTTGGGGGGGCTAATACTATTGATTGTAGCATTCGAACAGAGACCTCTCCTATTGATCCCCATTACCTCTCCCATTTGCCTCCTAGTGTTAAGTCTATCACTCCCAGTCAAGGACCTAAGAAGGTTTCCATTAAGAGAAACTAGAAGGCTAATAAAGAAGAGGTTAATGTTCAGCCTAAGAAGGTAAGAACTGGTATTGAGGAAAATAGTGGTGTTATGGATTTAGGAAAGATTTTTATCCTAGACCCTAAATTGGTAGAGGATGGTAAGAGGGGTAGTTCTAGTATTCACAACTCCAATCAAATTATTGGGATCCATTCCACTAACCCCCAAGGCATTGTTATATTTTATGATTCTAATTTTTTTGAAGATACCTCTAGGAAAGATGTTGATAAAACCCCCTCTGAGTTAGAACATGAGATATAAGGAATGATCTACTTTCCTAAGATGAATGAACCCTACTCGAGGGAGATGGATGATGATGATATGGAAGTCCATAGTCAGAAGAAGGAAAGTAATTTCTCACTGTGAACTAAGATGGCAGAAGAGCTTGAGGTGATCAAGACCAAGATGGAAAAAATGTACAAAAAAATGGAGGATTATGGTAAATATGTTTTCAAGGCTCTTATTCATTTGGCTTCATTTTTTACTATGGTGAAAGACTTTGACAACAAGATCAAAAATGTTGGAATGGATAGTCTTGGTGATTACAAAGTAATTATTGAGTTCCTAGCTAAATATGGGATTACTAATAGTCCTTAGTCTATTCTATGTCTTGTTGCTTTACTTTATATTATGTTTGCTGTTATAGTGTTGTGTATACTCTGTTAGTGTGTTGTTTATATCTCATCTAACACTTTTTTGCTTGTGAGGTGGTTTTGTAAAGGGCCCATGACCCTCTTCTCCTAATTTTCTAATAAAAAACAATCCAAATAAAACAAAGGACATAAATAATATATATATGATAAAATAAAACACCTATGTATGTAACAAACCAAACTCAATCAAATATTTGAAAAATATAGAAATGGGACCACATAGGAAACAAAAAGGTGAAACATCAAAGACATGAAATGGAAAAATTGGACCTAATGGACTTAGAAAGTTAATAGAAAACTTGAGGTCCCAGTCACAACTAATATACATCTTAAAGAGATAAGGCAATCACCAAGAGAGAATTTCACAAAAACTCAAATGTGTATCTTCTATTCTTCTAAAAGTAAAACTATTATGATTCCACCACATCTAAAAGAGATGGTGAATGTAAAATAAATAATATGGGGGATATTTAGAAATAAACCTTCCTATCAAAGTGGGGAAATAAGAGATGGAAAAGAGGGTGCCATAAAGACAAAACCATGGTCTTTAAAAGAAATAAAATACTCAAATCAAGGTGGAAAGACTAAGAATTTTTAGCATTGATTACCCTATAAAACCCTACCTACCAAACATAAGATTAGATAAACTAGTGAGGCATAAATATCATCCCATGAAGGCTAGTATGAATGAAAAATAAAATAACCTTACCTTCCCACAACTTTTTCCCCACTTCTTAGGACCCCTAATAAAGTTAGTAGTATACTATGAGTATTGGTACTTGCATGAGAAATTATGTGGCATTAGAATGCTAAAACTATGTAATGAGACATTTCACCCTAGTTTACTAGCTTACCACACCATAATGGAACTCTGATCTATAATGAATCTAACTATGGATTCTGAGCTTCAACTAGAATAGGATATGTGTCCAACATATCAAATCTTTTGGTGTGATCAAACTTATAAGATATAATTTGACTTTTAAGATTGCATTTTCTTATGATATGGGTTTTATCTCTTTTGTATTTTTGTATTTTTCTCCTCCATATGGATTTGAAAGACCCAAACATGGGTGATAAATATGATTATCACAAGAAAGCTTACACTTAGATAATAATGAGAGAACCTAAGTACCATGGTGTTTAAATACTCCTAGAATTTCACCTTAGAAAGGAGTGTGATATTGAAATTGAACTTGGTGCATCTAAAAATTAAGTTAAATATAAGGAATCATAGAATGAACATAGAATAATTGCGTTTCCCTAATCATAAAAAATGTGCAAGGGAAGATGGTAAAATGATAGGCAGGTATGAAACATCATCATAAGATAAGGTAAAATCTAGATGAAAGGCATAGAGATAGACTATTTTAGTTTTACCATAACATAATATGATTGACTCTAAGTGAGGAAAACACTTCTCTTGGCCATTACCTTATATTTATAATAATACAGCTATATATTATTGGAATAAAAATAAATCTATGTATAAAATTTAATAATAATGTATGCTTATGATAAAGTCTTAATTGATTTTATAGGTCTTGCCATACACTTCACAAACTAAAAAAGTAAGAGGCACAAACAAGATAAAGATATAAAGCATAAAAATGATAGAAAATACTTGAAGGTTGTATATAATGATAAATAGACCAGATAATCACAAAGTAAAAAATGGTTGATGAATCAAATCAAATGGATATAGAAATAAATATAAAGATGATGGGAATTTTTAAGGAAGGCCTAGTTGTATTCCCCAACATGTTATAATACAACTCATAAATTCAAAAACAAAGAGGTGTAAAAACAAAAAAAATACCTAAGGACTAAGTATAAGTATTAGGGATAATGTGAAATAAAAATGGAGGTGTGTAGATATATGATGAAATATAAGAGATAAAATGTGGACCCTACAAGAAATATTAGTTATATAAAGTATATAAACTAACTATAAGAATGTCAGTGATACATACAAGAAATGGAAAATCATAAATAAATGAAACTAAGGGGAACATTGGTCAATAGAAATATTTATTCAACAATAAAGTTTTTTTCGGTTCCTTGAATATATGTTTTTCATTTATATACAATCTATAATTTCTAGGTCTAACGATTTCTTTAAATAGTTAGGGACCTAATTTATTTTGAGTATACTTACCTTATTTATCATGGGTGTAATATAGATTCAACATGAGGTCACCAACATCACAACTATGAATTTTGAATTTCTTTTTAGGTTGTTTAGCAATGCCATTTTAGTATTGAAAATTATGTTGTAAATCATTCATTTATCACTCATCATGTAGATATAAAGATCAAACATGAGCATCACAATATCTTCATCAAAATTAATAACATGAAGTTTGATGTGAAAATAATGTAATTCTAAATCTAGTAGTCAAAAAATATCTAATCCATAAAATAATGACAATTGAGTTCCCCTTTGGTAGTATGGATACTAGTATGATAATCCTAAATTTAGAGATATAGATTAAGATGTCAATTCAAATGAGAATCCCTAATAGTATTTTTCAAAATCTTATAAATATTTTATCAGTGGATTATTTTTATCCATTTCATTGAGAGTGATAGGGTGTGGAATGTTTTTGCATCATTTTGAATTTTGAACAAATATAATTCATGTCTTTATTTTTTGAAACTCTCATCATTGTTAGATATGATGGTGTGAGGAAATAATGACATGATTTGATTATGGATGAATTTACAGATAGTGACACAAGTAAAATTAACAAGGGCATAGCTTATAACTACTTGGTAAATTAATCAATGGTGGTATTAATAAATATGTATTCATATTATGATCGAGTTAATTTACCAATGAGATTTGATATCCACATGGAGAATGGCTAGGGAGATTCAAATATATAAATCTCAGTGAGAGGAAAATAAATAATACCATCATGAATTTTAAAAGGATTACATTTATTTGAAAATGTGATGGCATATTTTTTGAGATAGGCCAATAGTATCACATACATAGACATTTATGGACTATAACTTATTTGTTATAATGGCCACCATAGATTCCCTCATGTGCTTGTTAAAGAAGATAAATGACTTGTTACTAAGTGACACAGTGGATTATTTTATATCCAACATTACAATAGTAAAGTATTTTATGTCTAAGAATGAATTTACATGATTTCTTTCCAAGTCTAGTATTTTCAATAAAATCATCCTCAAGAGGATAAGTATGATGTTCAATAAATTATATGATATTTTTATACCATTTGATTTTTTAAGTGGTTAAAAATTATATATGGTAAATAAAATAATAATTGTTATGAGATAAGGTAGATTGATATTTCATCATGTGGATGAGGACCTACGAGTCATGCAGTGCCTAATGAGGATAAAAGAGAGAATATGAATAAGTAAGAGAGTTGGATATAGAATTTTTATCTCATGGAATTACTTCTATGGTGAACAATGCAAACCCTTTAGTAAGAATATAATTGATTTGATGATATGCTATAATATTTTCACTTTTTCATTGATAAGCACTATTGATTTAGTGATATATAAGTTCTGAATCACATAAAGTATGTAAGTAGATAATTTCTAGGTGGGTGTATGATTACATCCCAAGGATGAGAGCTTCATGTTCTATCATGTTATTAGTAACATTAAAATTAAATAAAAAATATATAAGAGTAATTTTTTTTTGTAAGAATTAGCCATGACACATAATGCCTTAACTCCTTGAAGGAACTTGGCTCCATAAAAATAGAATGTCCAAGAATCCTAATGTACATCGATGAAATTCAAGTAGTTATTCTAAAATAGATTTTTCATATGGTTTAAATTTAAAGACTAAAATTTTAGGTTCTTTAAGAGCCTTAGCCATGAGATAAGTTATGAAATTTTATAATTAGTCTTTAAGGGAAATGGCTTGATCAATGCCTTCAATCAATAGGACATCCTCATCTAAAAGAGTATCCTAAGGGTGTCAATGATCTAGTATAGAGGTAGAATCAAGTTGATTGGAAATCACTTAGCCTTTAACTAATGTTTTATTGATGATCCTAAGGTCAAATTACATTAGGAGTAACATCAACTTACTGATTCAATCTATAGGTAAGAAGGATTTAGAGAAGATATGGTGAAGGGGATATAAATTTACTATGATGTATGTAGTCTAAGATAGCATATAGTACCAATAATTTTTGGTGAAAAATTAGATTGAATGGAAATCATACTCCATGTTTATGTAGTGGGTTTCATAATTTATCAAAGCATAGCTAATGTAATAAATTTCATATTCTTTACCAGACACATATTTCTATGCAAACATTAACCAACTAACATGGGGGTAGCTAATGTATACAAGATGAGGAGATGATCATTTAAAGGTGATAATAAATTAGGAGGATTAATTAAATATTTATTTATGTTATCAAATTATTTTTGACAAGCATTGGTCCATTCAAATGTAACAATATTTTTGAGAATGGAGTTTATTAAATATGTATGGTAAGATAACTTAGGAACAAATCTACATATTTCCCCAAGTTTCCTACTAAGATAAGTATGTATGTTTGGAATGGATCAAGGTATAATCATTTTAATAATATAATTGATCTTATAAGGATCCATGTCAATCCCTGATAGTGAGACCAAAACACTTATAAATAAATTGGAGGTAACACAAAAAATCCACTTATAATGATTAAGCTTAAATTTGTATTTAGTAAGGTTATCATAAATGATAGGTAGACCATGAATATGATTTTCATGAAACTTGGATTTGGATATAAGGTCATCTACATAGGTTTAAAATGTTTTTTTTAAACCAATCATGTAATATGTGGTTCATTACATGTTGATAAGTTTATCTAATTTTTTAAGGTTGAAGGGAGTCTTAACATAGCTATAGTGCCACAATCAATAGTAACGATGGTTTTATGTTGACCTCATGGGAAATGTGAATATTATTTTACCTAAAAAACCATCCATGAGGTAAATCATCTCATATTTAGTAAGGGAATCAACAACATTGAATGAAGGTAAATTAAATTTTTCCTTAAGGTATGCTAAGTTATGATCATGAAATTAAATACAAAAGTGAATGACCAAAGTGTCTTTATTTTAAATGGGTACTATGTTGGATACCCATTTGGATTAATATGTATTCCAAATTAACCTATCATCTATAAACTAGATGACTTATTTTTGACATAGAGTAGAAACTTTAGGAGGAAAATTTTATTGATTTTGGTGCACGGGTTTCAGATTTAGATAGGTTACTATGTTATGGATAACTATGATATGTCTATTCCTAATATGTCCTTGTAAAAAAATCAAAGACTTCATAGTATTTGTATATAAATATGTTGTATATGTCCTTATCTTATGGGAAAAGTAAGAGGGGAAAGTTCCTTAGAGATAAGGATGGGCTTGGGATTTGAATTTGTACTAAATTTAACTTCTTGAGTTTATTTGATAAGAATTATGTTTCCATATTTAAACCTATATGGAGCATAAGAAGGATTAAAAATGGGGTTATGATTAAGGTCATGTTTTCATGATAAATTTTATAAGGTACAAATTAGATGTTTTTTGTCAATAATCTTTGGATAATGCCCCTCTCCTATTTGTAGGTAGAGATACCTTGATTGAAAATCAAAATAGATGTAATAAAGGAAATTATTTATAATAAAAATAGTGTTTTTCGTGGGTTTTTAATTTTAACCAAAAAGTATGAAAAGGTAGTAGAAATGAAATGTAAGAAGTAGATAGTGAAGGAAAGGAAAGAATGAAAGGAGAATATGGGACAAAAAGAAAGTTCTAGCTAGATAAATACAAAAAATATCTAAAATGATCCAAAAAGGAGGATTTTAATAAAGGAAGTCCTTATCATATAAATGGGATGGGAAATACATATTATACTCATAGGAATAGAGTATATACACTAGAGATATTGAATAATGCTAAGAAAAGTAATAAATAACTCTGTATTTCCTCAAAAGAATGGACATAAATCCTATTCTTAGCCCACCAAGATTTCACGATTACAAAAAATCTTAATGTAGATTCAAGCTAAACTGTACACTAAAAATATCATTTATATTGACTATATAAAAATGAAACTTATAAAAATTAATAATAATAATAATAATAATAATAATAATAACAACAACAACAACAACAACACATACGTTATCCACATACGTTATCCATTTAGGGAAATTTTGAGCACAAAGTCTACAAATGTTCTACTTGTATTGGTTCTTATACAAGATGAAAATACAAACTCTGCTCTCTACCTTTCTAAAAATATGTTCAATTGTCAAAAATTTATATGAGCTCAAAACTCCTATTTATATTTTATAATAGGTGTAACCACCTTGTAACCACCCTCATAACAACTATATATTTTGAACCTTTAAACTACCTAGACAATCCCTTCTCTTATATGAACAATTGTATGATTCAATCGTGTAAGCCATTTGTATGATGCATTGGTAGCCTCTTAAATATTATTGAAATCATTTAGAATTTTTAATATGAGGTATTCAATTTCATAATGAATACTACTCATTTTAATCATTACTCCTTTTTGCTTGCATCTATTCCAAAGAGTTCCTTTTTTATCAACATTTAAAATTGGTCTTTCAATTTTGTAGTTTTTTAAACTTTTGATTCATCCTCATTAAATAGTTCAAAATTAATAGAATGAATTTTGGTACATACGTTATATTTTACCTCATCACAAACTTTCACATGTTGTTGCATGTCTTCCAAAGCTTCATCTAGAGCATGTATATTCTATTTTATGCATTAAGCCCACAAGCACAAATAATTATTCTATAATTTGTCAAGACTACCTTATGAGACCAAATATTTCTCATCCATATCATCCATGTATCTCAAATATTTGATCAATTTTTTGAATATTTAATGCTCTCTCTATGTATCTACTTTTTCTTCTTCAACTTTTTCATGACTAGAATTCATGAGATCATAAATTTAGTGATTCTAATTGAGGAACTTAAAACCTTAAATAATAAAATATTTGACCCAAAATTCCATTAATTTACCATGATTTTTATGCTTAATAATTTTTTAAATCATGTCTTTATGAATGAAAATTTCAAAGCTTATAATTCTTACTACAAAAGAAGCTAATGTAGATGTATAAATCACAGTCTGAGAAGTTTCACCAATATTTGAGATCTATTTGATGTAAATTAAAATCACACATACCTTTTATTTTAACTATTATTGAGTTTTTATTCACTCTTATATAATTTGAATAATCTTAGCTGTAATCACTATGAAATTATGAATATTATCTTTAGGAGTTGATTTTCCCAAATTAATTCTGCCAATGTTGTAATCAACCAAAGTCATTTCATCCTGGTTCTTCTCCACATGAAGTTCTATTATTTATATGGATTATTTACCTGAAGTTTTAATAATCAAAATTTAATTAGTCTTGGCCTTTATTATATTTATATTACCTTTTAATAGACTAAAAATATCATCAAAATATATCTCATCTAGTGTGAATGAAGGCTTTCTTACTCATAATCTATTGTACCCATGAAGAAGACATGTCTCCTTATGAACTATCCAATTGAGCATATGTGTGGAAAAAAATATTAAATGAAGATAAATATCATAAGGGTGATACAATAATGCATCTAGGTTCAAACTATTATGGTGGGGAAAAAATTATTGCAAAAATAAAATCAAAGGCAGAGGTATAGGTAGAGATAGAGTGGGAAATGAGAATGGTGGAAGTGGAGAAGAAAATGGAATGAAAGAAGATGGATGTACCTTAATGGGAAGAAAAATGGTAGGAAAAAGGATTTAACCTAGGTTCATATCCAAAAACTATTGAGTGGTGTTGTCAATCAAGACTTAAGGGTCTATCTCTTGTATGGAATTTGGAGTGGTAGATGGATTTGGTCTTTTGATCTGGAGCTTTTTCCTTGGAGGATTACCTTCATATGTTTGTTTAGGAACTATATATTTTTTGGAATCTTCTCCATATCTTAGACTTTTATAAATAAAATTGGATTTCTTTACAAAGATATTGGTTCCTAAGGATTGAGTGATTGGAGCCAAAAATGTCTATTATTTCCCTTTTAAAGTTCCTTCATCTTTTGAACAACTTGTTGAAGTGATCTCTCTCACTTTCTTGGCACACCATTCTATTGATCTATCTATCACAACTTGTGTGTGTTACATATTATTTTATTGACCAATTGATTAGAGGGATGGATATGAGGTGGAATTTTCAAAGAAAATATCTTCTATAACATCATTTCTATAGTCTTCAAATTTCATTTTTTATTAGCCAAGTCTAAAAAACTTCATTTGTTTTGATGTCATCCTTGAAAAATATCTCTTTTTGACTTCAAAAATTATCTTCTCAATCTTCCCAATAATATTAAATATCTAAAATATAAGGGTAAGAAGAGCCCATTATAAAATTGTTTTTCATAAAACCCTTGCTATCAAAACCAATTCTCCTAGTTTGTGGGTACATTGGAAAGTATCCAAATGAATTTTCAATATTGGAGGCATCTATAGGTGTCTTGCAACTAAAATAACCAAGATTAATAGGAAATTTTATTCCTCTTGCATGTAGATCATTGCATTTCTTATGTACTTAAGTAAATTATCTAGAAAGCTCAATCAGAATGATTTTTTCACTAGGATACCTAGGTAATATGAAAGGGACACCTTCGAATAACCAAACTAGATATACCTAAAGTTTGTAAAATAGATGAAATAGCTTCCATAATTCCTAATAAAATTAGCTTCCCCATTAGAAATTATGGCCACAAGGTTCCCATCTAGTGCTCTGAATAGAATCATAGAGAATGCATAATCTACTCTCCTAAAATGGATTCTTACCTTCTCATGAGTGAACTGAGAAAGCTTATCATATATTTACATGTGAGGGATATTTTATTTCACCTCTATCAAACTAGGTCAAGGATTGAGTATTGTAATGGAATAGACCAAGTATGAAGTCATATATAAATTTTCTATCTACCCTAGTTTGATCAGTTGTTCATGAATGTTGTCACTAATGATCAGAGTCCAGTAAATGAACTACTTCCCTGCATATGATACTCATGAACATACATGTCTACTAGTAAAAAATATTTATCTCTTTATCTCTTATAACCCTACTCAAAATGGTAATCATATTTGATAATTATTCTTTAAAATCTGATTTGTACATGGTTTTTGTATGCTTGAGATTGATTCTTTTTCTAGTGGTCAATTAAGATTGACTTAGCATCCTCTCACACTTCTCATGATTGTCCTTCCAAAATTGTTGAGCAATGTCTTTGTTAATTTGTATTATTTCATCATGGGGTTTAATAATGAAATTGATACCTATAAATGTGATATCTATTTTAGCTATCAATTATGAATCCATAGACCTTATCTCTCTACTTTTAAGGTTTTCTATTTAACATGTGAGTACCAAATATTCACATTAAGTAGAAGTTAGGAATGTAGCTGCATGTGCTAGTCCACTATCTATAATTCATCCTCCTAGAAGAGATATTCTTCCATTCTCTCCAAGAAATCATTTATATCCATGTGTTTCATGTCACTATTAGAAACATTCAAGATGTCTATATCTCGAATAGATACAAGATCATATCACATATATTTTAACTTCATATTTGATGTTTTATCCAATTGAATAGTAACTTTAGAAAGTAAATCAATATTTTTGTAAATAAAATCTGGAGAGAAAAATTATGTATGTGAAAATAAATCTAGTGTAGTGAACATGAATCTCTATATAAGCTTACTAACATTTTTCAATCAAATAAGTATTCTAAAAACTTTATTGTGCATGCAATAATCAATATGATTCTAGAATATTTTACTTGATGTGCATGTGATGATTAACACATAACCAAACACTTAACTAAATAGTTCACTCAGAGTTTAACATGGAAACATGTAATGAGATCCATAACTATGATATAGCCAACATAGGAACTAGGCTAAGTGCACAACCCATCAATTTTTTTTTAAAATAAGTATGTTTTAACCACCCAATAATCAGATAGAAGTGGGTTAGTGTGATCATACCCACTCACATCTATCCATGTATTATATTTTAGCCTTCTAATGGAGTTGTTAGTGACTTGTGCGCTTAATTGAGTACCTGTATAGGATATAAAATAACAAGTACCTCAACGGTAGTATTAAAAAAGGAAATTCAAGTTCATATTCAACAAAATAACCATCATACTAAGATTTATTAGGTATGATTTGTCAAAATCATAACCAATAGATAGAGATAAAGGGAAAAAGATTATTTACAAAAGCAATGCAAAGTATTTGAACACATTTTCAAATTAAAGTCAACTAATGTATGGAGTTGGATATGTCATATACTAAAGGTACTCAATATTCAAGGGATATTTCAACAACCATGCTTATTTTTTTCTTAGGAACAACTTACCATTTTATAGGCAGGGTACAAATTCAAAACTAGTTTGACTAAAGATCAATAATGTGTTAGGATAGATCTATTAATTCCATTTTTCTTAGTGTAAGATCTTAGTTCAAGTATTCAAATTACTTAATTAATAAATATATATGCTTAATCCTCAATTATAAATTAAAATCTTATTATAATCTTACAAGTTCACAATCTTACTCTTATCAATTAAGAATAACAGATTGTGAATAGAATATTTTTAATGATCTATTCTAAACATAGAGCACTTGTTCCTCAAACACAAGATGCTTAGCTATGATTAGTTGTGTTTCCAAAAACATACAATAGGGTACATTATTATCAATGTAACTTTATTATAACATAATATTAACTAAATCTTAATGCTATTCAATTTAATAATTTATTTATTTAGGAACTACCCATATAACCCTATATGATTACTTATTAATTTATATGTAAGAATTATTTGCAAGTAGTTAAATTCATATTAATTTATTAGGTAATTATTCTTGTATAAAATTTATTCCACAATTCACAAAGTTATTAAAACTTGTCACAAGACATATAATCCATTAATTTACCAATTAAGTTATCAATAATTCATTTAACCAACTATGAGGTTATAGTCCATACATTAATAAGGTGTCAATAATTTCATTCATTCATCCATGTAATTAATAGGATTCATAATCGATTATAATTATAAAAATTTATATAAATATATAGCTTTCAATGCAACCAATATAATAGATAACAAAAGTAAACACATCCAATGTATTGTTACCTATCTTAAATAAGCCTATGATTAAATATACTCAATTAAGTAACTTTGACATATCTAACATTATGTCTCTTTCCTTATCTTCTAATAAATAATGAATCAAAACATAATAAAAAAGTAATTGATATCTGAGTCAACCACTAACGAATATATAATCAAATATCCAATTGCTTTCTCAACACTATACCAATGCTTTTTAACACAGTTCAAACATGATTAAAACATTTCTCAAAATATCATAGCATTTAAATCAACAATACAAATATTATTCCAAATAAGTAATCATGATAAAATATTAAGTTATATGATTTTGATCATGCCATGATATTCAAATAATTAAATGACCAACTATAATCAATTTAAGAATCAATATACATGTCATGTTACATCATTTTGTATTAAATACATTATGAAAAATAACATTATATTCAGCTAAATAACTTTAGTTCATTTTAATGAACTAAAATAACTTATAATAAGAAGAAATTAATCCAATCATTACATGTAATCTAATGAAGCTAATCCCACCTTGAAAATCCTAATGAGCCCAACCATAAATGGCCCTAGACCACCCCAACCATTAGTTGGATACAAATCAGGGCAATAGAGAACCAATGGAAAAAGGATTGTGAAATAATTGAGCTTGACAACATATCAACAAATTACCAATGAAATAAAACCAAAAATATAATCAAGCCACCAATATCTATTAACACGGTACCTAATTATGACTACAAATCAATTTCAAGCTTCTCAAATTATGAGTCATATTATATTTCATAATATAATATGGCTTGTAAATTTATGTTGCCATAGTTGTCTTTACATACTTTTTAATAGATGTTTAGGAGTTATAAATAAAACCCATAAAAATAAGATAATAACTTAGCCAATTAAAAATAACACTTACATAAAACTCCAAGTCACGTCATTAATAAAAATTAACTTTATGTAATGTAATAATAACTCAAATATTCAATATAAACCATCCACAGAATCATAACAATTAAATAAAAAAACATATTGATTATCCCTAACAAGTCAATATAATCATGAATGATAATTATCTCAATTATCATTTCCATAATTAATTTAATAATTTAACATGATTTCATAACCCTAGGTTAGATAATCATAACTTGAGAATTCATAAAAATTCAAACTAATAAAATAAAAACAATAATAAATTAAGTTCAAACCCCTATAATTATTTCAAGCCCCTATGGGGACTCCCTATGGTCCTTGTCCTCCAAAAACATCCACGGTTTGAAACAACTAATAGGCATTTTATTTTTTATTTTAATTTAAAATATTTTATTTACCCCAACCATACCCATTTAGGGTTTTAAAAATAATAAAATAAAATCAAACCCTAGTTTCATTTTAACCCAGCCGAGACATATGTCTCTTCAAAAACAAATAAACAACTTAATCATAATAAGCCATGCCATCAAAATAAATAACAATCATCAAAATAAACCAATTTATCACCATAAGTTATAATTCTTCTATTTTTAAACACATCCATCAAAAAATAACTCATATTCACCATAAGCCATGAGGATTTTACTTTATATGTGTCCATCATAAAAAAAACACAGCCATGAAATAAACAAATACAACCATCAATAAAACAAACACATAGTCACTATATAGAAAGCCATTATAGTTTCAATCAAAACCAAAATGAGTCTTCTAATCAAAACTAAGTCAAACAAACATTAAGAAATAAAACCTAACTCTAATCATTTAAAAATCATTACACATAGTTAACAATAAAACCCATATGACTTTTGAAGAATATAAGTTCACCACTTCGACACAAACCCACTATCCATTTACCCATGACCTCACTATGGGGTTACACATTAAAATAAAATCATAATACTGTATAACCATTTTAAAAACCAAAAACAAACAAACATTATCACAATCTAAACTAATACTACAACCATTCAAATGAGACATCACATAAAAAAGAAAACCAACACCATGGCCATTATTAGGGTTTCACATGAATTTGAAATAAAATATTAATCTTTTGGCTAAATCCTTAATGCATGCTATTCAACTATATTTTTCAAAAATAAACCCAAAATTTAAAATCATTACTTAATTGGTTGATGAAATTTGACCACAATAGTTTTCTACACTTTGAACCACCAAACACCAAAATTTCATGTATATTTTCACAAAACTAGTTTCCTAAAAAGAACAAACCCCAAATAACTCTCCATAATACATGCATCGATGCCAAGCTAAATACATCTAACTGTAGTTATCATTCCTAAAAAAATTCATAAATAATTGCTTCACATTACCCTTGGCCACCATGCCAAAAAATTAGATAGAGTTTCCCCAAGTTTTCCAAACCCCAAAAATTGAATGTAAAAATAAACACAATGAACCTTAAAAACCAACTGAAGTCTCTTGATAACCTTTTCATGGTAATGCAAGCCAATGCCACTACCCCTAAGTCACTAGATTTAATAATTAACCCCTAAACTAATTACCATGACCCCAAAATGGGTCAAGACTTAACCTAGTATCCAGGATTAAACAAGGACCCAAATAAATAGAAGTTCAAACAAACAAGTATGCCAATCAAACATGCCTAAGTCATTGCAATGCATAGTTTTAAGACATTTTAATATAAGTTTGAAACCAAATAGAGTCCTTTTAAAAACTATTAAATCATAGTTTTTAAGATAAATAGAAATATAAATGAACACCCAAGAATAAAATATGAAAAGAAGAAAGATTATGAAGATGGAAACCATAGTTGACACATATAGAGTTCAAGAAAATACAAATCATTCAAATGATAGAAATGATTAAAAAAAAGACAACAATCCTCAATCATTTAGATTCAAACAATGATAGTATCATCAAAGATAATATTGAATAAAGATATGTTTTCACTAAGTAAAAACTAACTCAAATAAATAATTAAATAAAATGATCATAAAATGATACCATACAAAAGTCAAATAACAAGAGGATAATGACTAAATCATTAATATTGACAATCTCAACTTTATTTTTAATTTCATTATTAGATTTATCCATTTATTTCTCCACGTCTCCCTATTGCTCAATTCCAATCACAACCTAGATCAAGTACCTATCCTTGTAGTCAACCAATAGACTATCAATAGCATTTAGACATCTAAGTATAATAAATGTGATAACAAAATTTAAATAATACATCAAACTAAATAATTAACCAATACACATAAATCAATAATGTCAAATGTTATAATGAACTATAATCCATAATTGTCTTAATAACTATAATGAAAATGTATCTATGTAGATCACTAACTATAATACCATAGTAGAGGAACAAATATGTCTTAAATATTTCACATCTATACTATATCAACATAATGAATTAAATGCAAGTAACTTAGAGTCATGACATCCTCCCCCACATAGAAGAGAGTCATCCCAATAATTAAAACACACCAGGATAATGTTTCCTAAAAAGACTCTTGTATTTTCATGTAGCACTTACCTCCGATAGAAGATCCCATTAAACTAATACTTTAGAAATCTCATGATTCCTCAACTTATTGTGATGATTATCTAGGATATTCATTGGATCTAACTATATTTTGTCCTCTTCTAAAACTTGAAGATGAGTCCAATCCAAAACATGAGATATATTAGGAATATACTTCCTCAACAAAGTAACATAAAAAACATCATGAATCTATGATAGGGAAGGTAGAAGGTCTAGCTAATAGGAAAATACTAATTTTTTCCAAATTTTTAAAAGGTCCTACAAATCGAGGGGCTAGTTTGGAAGACTTTACAAATTTAATTGAGTTTTTTGGTGGTTTAACATGTAGAAATTTTTTATCTCCCACTTGGAATTCATATGGTGTATTTTTTGAATCTGCATAACTCTTTTGATTATCTGAGGTAGACTTTAAACTATGCCTTATACTTTCCATTTTGTTATCATAATATTTCAAAACATCATGACTAGCAATAGTCCTATTTTATAAACTCTCCTAGCCAAGTGAAGTTATACGCTTGCAACCATATAAAGCTTCAACATGAACCATTTTAATCACTAAAAGATACATATTATTTTAATAAAATTCAACTAAGTGTAAATGATCTTCACATTGACCTTGATATATAACATATATCCTTAGCATGTCTTCCAAAACCTAATTTAATCTTTCCATCTAACCATCTATTTTTGAGTGATAAGATTAACTAAATTCAATAATGTACCAAAATTAGTAGTAAATAATGTACCAAAATTAGTAGTTAGAGTTTTCTATAATCTTGAAGTAAAAATTTTATCTCTATCATAAATAATAACTTTAGGTATACCATAAAACTATACTATCTATTTCACAAATCGTGAAGCAAATACAGATGCATCACTAGTCAAATTTCTAGTAATGAAATGGCCAACTTTTGTAAATTTATGAATTACAACCAAAATAGTATCATTTTTTATTTTTTATTTTGGCAAACCAGCTATGAAATCCAAAAAAATCACAACCCACTTACCTCATGGTACATCATGATAGTAAAACAATCCTCCTAGATGGAAATGCTCAGATTTCACATGCTAGAATTCAAAAAAAATTGACACAAAGTCAACAACTTCATGTTTCATTCTGATCTAATAATATAAACTTTTAAGTTTATGGGTTATCTTTGTGATACCTAGATGAGTGAAATGAGGTATTGTATGCACTTCTTTCAAAAATGTAATCCTTAAGTCACTAAACTTAGGTACATAAATTATATTTTTATGTTTTATTAAACCATCAGAATCAACTAAAAAATTAGAAAATTTCTTTTCAACAGGTTCATTATCCAAATTTGCACTTACATCTTGGAAAAATTTATCAAAACATTATTGTTCCAATAATTTAGTTCTAAAATTATTATGTAGAACAAATAAGGTAACAAGTTACATGCATTAGATGAGTGCATTAGTAACATGATTTTCCTTACCTTTCACGTATGAAATATTTACATTAAAAATACTTAAAAATTATATCCATCTATAATGGTACACATTTAGATCATACTAGGAAAATAAATATTCTAGGCTGTGATGATTAGATTTTACCTCAAAATTCTTACCCATTAAGAAGTATTTCCATTACTTCAAATCATGAACAATGGTAGTAAGCTCAAGGTCATGAATGGTGTAATTTTTTGCATGGTACTTTAGTTTATGTTACTCATAAGCCACAACTGAATCATCCTAAGTTAACACTCTACCCAAGCCTTCTTTAGATGCATCGACACATATTTTAAATTTTCCATTTGGATATAATACAAGTACAGGTATCAAAGTCAATAACGCTTTGATTTTTAGGAAGGCTTGTTCAAATTTAGTAGTCCACATAGATTTATTACCCTTATACTATAAGGACATTATTGTGTTAGTTAAATTAGAAAAAAAATCAACAAATCTTCTATAGTAACTATTGACAGTTTGGCCTCCCTAGCTAATTGTCAACCCCTACAATAAAAAACCTCCCCATGACACCCACCCAAGCTTTCACATGGGGATATTCCTACATGGTAATGTCTTATTTTGTCTCATTTTTAACCTTGTTAGCATTTATTAAGGTTTCATGGTTATGTTAGAACCTGTTGTAGAGATTATCATATGTCATGCTTGTCTTATGTCCTTATGTGATTTACTAGGTCTTTATGATGAGCCTTGATTGAGGGAAAGAGTTTCCAACATATTATGAATTCTAGAGATATTTTAAACCTTGTTTAATGGAATTAAGGATCTTTAGTAAAAGTTAAGGTGGTTTGACAAGATTAAGGTTGCTAGTTCTCATAGTTTTAAGTAGGGTTAATCCATTTCAAAAGGAGAGAGTTTTTACATCATGATACAAGGGTGTTCAAATTTTTTTTAGGTAATTATATTAAGTAAAATGATGTGTTCAATACCATTATTCATGGTATGCTTATTCAACATGTTTCAAGCCTTGTCTATCCCTTCAAAGGCATGAAATGATCCTCAAATATGCCATATGAATCTATTTACCTTGTAAACATTTGAAAGAGGGGAATATTTGAATGTTAATTTGTATATAAAGGTTCCAAAAAGGACTCATATTAATAATATTGGCATTTAAAAGTGTTTTATGCTTAAAAGGGTCCATTTTGGAACTTAAATCCACCTTTTACTTACCAAATGGGTCCCACACATGGGAAAAGTGTGTCTCTTCACTCCCCCAACTGTACCACAAAAATTCAAATATTTTTTGACCTCCATTTCCCTCCTTCCATCCTCCAATGGCATTTTAGAGTTTTAATCATGAGAAAATGAAGGAAATTATAGGTTTTACAAGAGTTTCAGACTTGTACAAATCTGAACAATCATGTTTATACAAAGGGAGGTTAGAAAGATAACTCAAAGATCATGAAAAGTGTCTTAGATGAGTTTTAAGACCAAAATATAGTCGATACAAGGGGACATTTCCATCCCTCCCTCCTCAAAAACACAAGACATTTACATCGTGGAAATCTATTCAAGACAATATGCAAAAAAAAAGAAGAGGTGATGGTTTTCAAAAGTGAGTTGCTAAATGAGAAGGAGGTAGACATGACCTCTATCTTAAATTCATTCGAAGGATGTTCCATTCCACTCCTTGACAAGGAGCTTATCATTGAGGAAACAAGTAAAGAAGGTCAAATTGAGGTGGTCGCTGATGAAGGTGACTTGAGTAAAAATATTAAAGGAGTTATCATTGGTACACCTCTAAGTGAGAAGAGACACAATTTAGCCTTCATGAATCATGAATAAGATGACATTTAAGAGATCTTTGTTTACATGACAACTACCCTTTCCCATGATAATCTTAAAGAGTGTGAAAGTGTGGCAATTGTTCAACTTATAGTAGTTGCAAGATAAGGGGAGTTAGAAGAGAGATAAGCTAACCAAGTTGTGATGGTCGATGAGGGAGATATTAAGGGTACATAAAAAGTGGCACAAGGTTGTTTAGGACTCTATGAACATGGTCAAGAAAGTAATGTTCCAAAACCTTTATCAAACTATGTTATATCTATTATTCCTATATCAACTAATATTCAATTTAAAGAGAGCTCAAACAACACTGATAAGCAATGCATGAAACTAGAACCATGTAAAGATCAATCAAATAATTTGTTTGACATCATAAAATTAGGGTATTCTCTTCTTGAAGCATCACATGATTAGATTTAGATTGACAAAAATAGTGACATCAGACAAAGGGAAGACAACCCTCAAACCATTCCATCTCAAGGAGTTGTTTCATGTGAAGATGACTTATTTGAGATTTTCAAGAAAGGTTATAAAATCCTCACCCCATCTACAGATGTCAATTTACTCTTAAAGAATAGAATTGAACCTTGTTGGCCCCAAAATTACATAAAATAATATGCGTCTCTCTTAGAATCTAACCTTACAACCATGCCACAAGAACCACTTCAAAGTGTCCAACTTGATCAGGATCAGCGCATGACTAAGGTAGAGATGAGATTAATCATGTATAGTAGACAAATGTGAGATGAATATGACTAATTACTAGGTCTACATAGCCAGTTTATCCACCCAAAAATGGAAAAGTAAGATAAAATTTCCGTTCTAGGAGATTATGAACATGCCAACACTTTTAGACAAATGGAAGTCCTCATATAATGAGAAATACCTTATTAGAATCCAATCATCATATCAAAATCTAACCTCATGGAGATATGGTGATCAACAGATCTTCATTTTTAATTCTAGAGGATAAAAGAGGTCTTTTATTATTAGTTGTTTATAATAGGTTGTCATCTTTCTTCCAATAAGTGTGTCTACATAAGTGTGGTGTAGTTATTTACCTTTGTTGCTTTAGTGTCTTATCTTGTTAGTTATTAGGTGTTAGGTGTTTTTTATTTGGTTATCTTTATTGTGTATTGTGAGTTGCTATAGTTCTTGAGGGTGCTATGAGGTGTTTATTTGTTTAGTAGTCCAAGAAGATAGTCATTTAAGACATGATGTCATGTTTGAGTCTTATCATTGTCATGAAGAGTGAGTGGGTTATCTTGACCAACAGGATAGTCAACCCTCTGAGTCACCAAAAGTGTTGATAATTTGTCCTTATAGGACAAATATTAACCCCTAAAATCAAAAAACTCCCCATGACACCCACCTAATCTTTCACATGGTGATATTCCTACTTGGTAATGTCTTCTTTGGTCTCATTTTGAACCTTGTTAGCATTGATTATGGTTTCATGTCTGTGTTAGAACCTAATGTAGATATCAGCATATGTCATGGTTATCTTATGTCCTTAAGTGATGTACTAGGTCCTCATGATGAGCCTTGAGTGAGAGAAAGAGTGTCCAACATCTTATGAATTATATAGATGGTTTAAACCTTGTTTGATGGAATTAAGGATCTTTAGCAGAAGTTAATATAGTTTGACAATATTAAGGTTACTAGTTCTCATAGTTTTAAGCATGTTTAAGCCATTTCAAGAGGAAATAGATTTACTAAAATGATATAAGGGTGTTCAAACCTTTTTTAGGTCATGATATAAAGTAAAATGATGTGTTCAAGATCATTATTCATGGTATGCTTATTTAACATGTTTCAAGCCTTGTCTATCCCTTCAAAGGCACTAAATGATCCTCAAACATGCCATATGAGTCTATTTGCCTTGTAAACCTTTGAAAAAGGGAAATATTTTAATGTCAATCTATATAAAAAGGTTATAAAAATTACTCATCTTAATCATATTGGCATTTCAAAGTGTTTTATGCTTAAAGGGGTCCATTCTAGAACTCAAATCCACCTTTTACTTATCAAATGGGTCCCACACATGGGAAAAGTGTGTCTCTTCAACTCCTACATATGTACTAGATATTTTTAAATATTATTTGACCTCTTTTTCCATCCTTCCATCCTACAATGGTGTTTTAGAGTTTGAATTGTGAGAAAATAAAGGAAATTATAGGTTTTACAGGAGTTTCAAACTTATATGAATATGAATAGTTATGTTTGTATAGAGGGAGGTTAGAAAGATAACTCAAATCTCATGATAAGTGTCTTAGAGGAGTTTCATGATCAAAATGTGCAAAGTGGTAAAAAACTGAGCTTTTCCTTCCATCATCCTCCTTGATAGCCTAGAAAATCTTTTAGGATTTTGATCAGTCCATACAAGAGATGAAAAATGAGGATTTGAGACTTTGATCAGAGGAAGGGGATCTCATGAGCTTCCCATTCTTATCATTTTTCTACAAATTCATGACCTTTACTCTATGAACAAACACTAAGAATATGGGAAGTCAAATTGCCTTATTCATCTATATAAATGTCAAAGTTGCATTGGTTTTGGTGTACTCTTGTGATGATTTTACAAATTTGTGTTTTTAGGTGTGTTTTAGAGGTCCTTAGGGTCCTTCCATGGTATTCCCCACCCTTGAATCACATGTTTGAGGGTGTGGGAGAAAACAAAGCTTCATGTTTTCACCTTTATAGATTACAAACAATGTTGCTTCTAGTTTCAAAATCTTCAAGGCATAAAATATAAGTATTTGATGATGTTTAGTTTTGATTATAGTTCCCTTAAATCCATTTAATCCTCCTCTACCTCATAATACTAGTTAAGCCACTAGATGATCAAGTGGATCCTTCAAGTCCTATCTTCAATATGACTATTGTGTATGTAATGAAAGATTCTTATAAGTGTGAATAAGTGTATTTGTAGTAATTATAAGGAAATATAAAGATAATTTATAACATGATTATTAATTTTTTATGATGTTTTTATCATGCCTCCTACTTCCCTACATTTAGGATCACTATCATCCTCAGTTCTTGAGAGACTAACCTCCATTTAGGAACCGATAAGATTTAGGTAGACTAATTAAATGAAGGATTATTAGAATGAAGATCTTATGTAAGTTGAGAGAACTAATTGATTCATAAGGACATATTTATAGACATGAAAAATTAGGTAAACAATCCTAACAAGGATCAAACCTTCATCTTTAGGCCCTTGAGAGATAAGCCCTAACCAATCACCTATAGGCCTATTGTACAGACTAGTCACATGGAATGTTGATTGTTGGAAGAGGTCTTAAGGACATTAAGGATCCTTGAGAATAGTGAGGAAATATAAAATGGGAATAGAAATGAAACAATAAGGTAGATAGAGTCAACACCATCTCAACTCTCCTGAAGAGAGTGATTCAGTCAAGACTCCTTTTGAGCACACATTGACTTTGACTACAGGGTTGGAGGTACTAATGGAGATTTGAGGTTTAAAGAGATTAAAAAGGATATAAAGGGAAATCAAGAGGTCATATACCTATTTATGACCCAAGTAAACAATGAGACATCATTCCCACTTTCCACTTTCATACTCACAGTTAGAGGCCTTTGGACTACAACTTACAAGCTAACTATTAGAAGCATGGTAGTTTAAACAAAGGATTCACCTTGTATTTAAGGACATGAGGTAAAATATGACTAATAAATCCATTTAAAATTTAATGAGTTTTTTTAAGTAATGATAATATATTCAAAAAAAAAAATTCATCCTTCAAATGAGTTTACACCTATAATACAGTTAAGGTCCTAGATGCCACCTACAGGGAGTCACATGAGAGAGTTAAATCAAGGGACCTTATATAGGGATAATATGCAGAAATAGATAAAGATATTACTTATTTTTTTGATTTTATTAACCTTTAGGGAAATATTTGACCCATTTGAGGTAGGTGAAAGGGAACTTAATGACCTATTAGGTGTAAATAGGCTTAAACAAGACTATGCTTAAGAATTGAAGGTAGTTACATGATTAAGGGTTGTTCAAGGGTATAAAAACATTATATAAAAAAGTATAAATAGATGTAATATAGTTTTAAATAAGTGATAAGAGTCTCATATTGGTAAAAAGAACCTAATGACCTAACTAGGCTAAATAAGCCTAAAAATGATACACACAGGCTTAAACATAGAATATGAGGACACATATAATAGAACAGGTGTGTGAAACCATGAATAAAAGAAAAAAATAAGAATAAATATGGGGTTTATAAATTTATATGAATGTTTACATTAAGATAAAGAAGAATATAATGGCCCAAACATGCATATTAAGCCTAAGTGGACCTAAATAGGCTTATGTGTGGAAATTATGGACTGGTGTATGTTTAGAATTTGATAGATGTTTTTAAACATATGAGTGGGGTGAAAGAGATATATAAGGGTATACATGATGATAAGAGACTTAGGTGAGGTAGAAAGGACACTAAACTTAGTTACCAAGTGTTACATAGACCTAACTAATTACAAACCCTAGGTAAAGAGATGAGGGAATCTAGAAGACAAAGTTGAAGGAACTTAACCCTAAGAATGTTTTCAAGCCCTAAAGGAATATTAAATGAAGTTCTAACTCTCACAAATAATATAGGGGTATAATAAACTACTTAATTCCCTAACACAGCTACTTTAGTACTTAAACTAGGTATGATAGTAATGGTTGGCAATAAGACTCAAGGGCATACTAAGGTAGAAGGGAAAATATAGTGGTTTGAATAGCTAGAGGCAAGTACAAAGTATGGGAACTAGGTGGATAGGGTTTTATGATGATTTTGAGGATACCAACCAACCCACAGAGAGGTTAAGACTCAGTCTAGGCCATTAGGCCTAAATCTATATTTAGGCCTCAAACCCCACCACCACATTGAGGCATACTCAAAACTTCCAAAGTAGAATTAACATTAGAATAAGATGTAAAGGGATGGTGCAGGTCATGAAAGAGGTGTCAAAATTGGTCTTAATACCTCTCTCAAGCCCAACTCTCCTAAGTTGGCACCTCTAACTACACTTTCAAGTGCTCACATATTTCATCATAAATGGACTCATATCCAATGCTCTTGGTAGGAGTTAGGTACCCCTATTGATCTGGGCAACAATTTAGGTGACAATTCGGGTGACAATTCCACCCCAATTGATGACAGAACTTTCGAGAGCCATAACTATTACACTGTAGCTCCAATTGAATCGCCGTTTGAACCATTGGAAAGATAAGAATGAGGAGAACACTGTGAGATGGCATGGGGATTTTATTAATGAAGTTTGACCCCTGAAAACCCAATATAAGTTCCCAAAATTTCAATTTTAGTAGTGCAATCTAAAAATAGTAAGTTTCTAAAAATAGTAATTCCTCAAATTCTGCATTGTTTTAAATCTTGGAAGTCAAACCACTTAATCTCCCTTGAGATTGGTGACCTTCCAAATCCTCTCCATGATTTAAAAATGTGTATAAATGAAGAGGTAACCCTAAATTTGAAGATAGACATCTCTTTCTAGAGATAAGCATATATTTGTATTGCGATCTTGAGTAATACTACATCTCTTCTCAGAGAATTCATTGTTATCGTGTTATTTATATGCTATTGAAATATTTATCAACTAGAACTTTTAAGTTTTGGATCAGTGGTAGCAGAGTGGTTTGTCTTGAGAGTGTATGATCTTAAGGATGAGGTCAAGCTACAAGAAGCTTGGGTGGGAAACAACAGAGCTTCCAAACTTTCCAACTGTTCACTCCAAATGACTTCAAATGGCAAATGACACTGAGACATTTGATCCTTTCAAGGAAATTGTGAATGAATCCCTCCAATGGAAACAAGTGAAAATGTTTCAACAATTTTCCTAAATGCGTCAAACACTTTTGATGGGAAATTTTGGCTCTGTGGCTACGCTTCCTGGCTCCTCATCTAGGGAATGTCCTTTTAGTACCCCAACACCCTTCAAGGTTTAGGTAAATTTTGATATTCCTATATTTGAAGGAAAAATCAATGCTGATGCAATAGAAAATTGGTTGGATCAACTGTCTTCCTACTTCTCTGTAAATAAGTTCACCGATGGAGAAAAGATCACTTTTGCTCTTTTGAAATCATCATTGCCTATGAAAAATTGGTGGGAAGTGTACAAAAAGAGGTTCAGTATAGATGGCATTGGCCTTGAGGTAGAACCTACCTAGGATGATTTTGTGGAAGAAGTGAAAGAAGAATACTATCCCATCAAAGCATATGATGATTTGTACTATAGTGGCAACAACTTTGCCAAGGTAAGGACCAATCTGTTTAAGATTACACAGACAATTTTCATTCTGTATCTGCAAGATTGGGCATTAAAGAAAGTGAGAAACATAAGACTCTCAAATATCATGATGGACTACAATGGTACATACGGGGGGAAATGGAACTCTTCAATTTGGAAATCATCAGTGATATTAGTGTAGTTTTTTATTTTTCCTATTTATTAATTAGGGAAATTGTATTTTTTGTACATACATGGAGTTTTCCTACATTTGTTGGATAGGCTAGCTTATGTGGAGGTATGTGTCATAGATGTGTCATAGGTGCCATAAGAATGTCATAAGTAACTCCCTTGATGGGAGGTACTTCTTTATTCTTAGCACCTTGTCACCACCTTTCATGGAGGAGTTATAGTCTATTCTTGGGGTGCCTTGTCTATCTTTTATGGAGGAGTTACTTACGTACTCTCCTATTTGTAGTCCTCACTTTGGCCATCTCATGTTAATCAAATTTTGGTTTTCTCCATTTTGTCTTGTGCAATTTATCTTCTTGTATTATTTTTAAATTGCTTTAACATCTATGTGGTGTGCACTTGCTTCAACTCATGTGATCACGTCTCCATTGCACTTGCATTATCTAGATTCTGGCAACAACTCTGATCTAGTATCAGAGCAAGAATGGTAATTGTGTGTATGGTTATGCTTTTAGTTCATTTTGAAATCAAGAGGAGTGGAGTTCTCTTTATTTATTTTTTTAATTTTCTAGATATGATTTAAAATAAAAAAATATATCATTACTGGTATCTTGCATCTTGGAATCTTTGGCCTTTGGGTGTCTTGGTTGTCTTCACTTCAGGGGCTGGTTCAACAGTTAGCTTGGGTGCCATTATTGTGTAGAGCAACAAAGGGAAGAGCAGTAACTCCAAATAGTAGTCCTTCCAGCATCCTTCTACAACCACTCCATCAGCTGTATGGCATCCAGCTTGCTATGGCACAATTTTTCTAAAAATGGTGCATCCTTTCTACCAGGTCTACTATTATCCTTCCAGCAAGGTGCCTTCAATAATGCCAAGCTTTTGTGCCTAGCTTCTGGTCTTCTGTTCTGCCATACAAGTAGTTCATATGGCGTCTAGGTCTATTTTTTTGAAAATGGCACTTTTTTCTTGGTAAAACTATTGTGTGTTGAAGTCTGGAAACTCTTTAACCTTTTGTTTCCCAACAAATTAGAGATGCACACTTGTTTTTGGTGAAAACATACTGCCACATCTGTTGTTCTTTTGTCTTTTCTACAAGTATAATCTGGACTGTTTGTTTTTGACGCCCCTTCCTTACTTGGCATTCCATGTGGCACCCCTTGGACACATGGCATCCTTCATTTCTATCTATGCTTCATTATTTTTAGTTAAAAATTGACTTGTAAAACAAAAATCAGTCAATTTGACTAAATATTTAATTTTTTAGACAGTTTTGTAATTTGGGGGTTTTCATTTAAAACTTGTATCTTCACCTGTCGAAGACGAAGGGTGAGGCCCGGGTTGGCAGGAGGCCAATTACCCCTCACACAAACCTCCTTTAGATTCCTCATTCTGTGTCAAATCCAATGCGTGGTTGGAAGGCCACTTTCTTTCTCATAACAGGCATTTTTAAAATATTTTAGTGTTTTTTTTGCAAAAACACTAGTTTATGAGAAAATTGAACCTTTAATATCTTGCAAATAGTAGCTCGGATTTGGGTGCCATTTTTTGCAAAAGTGTTTATAATTAAATTATCCACAATGTAGGCTTGTTATTTGTCAAAAATGCACTAGTTTATAAAGTGCCAAAAATTTGGGTCTCTCAAGATGTATTTTTGGCTAAGTCTGACATCCTGTTTGATTTAGTCTTGCACTGATTTCTCTAAGATGCATTCTCGACTGAGTCTGACATCTTTTGAGCATGCACTTGCATATTTTGGGGGGGATCAATAATTTAGGGGGTGTGATTGCTTTTCACAACTTGTAAATCTTTGTTTTCATTCTCCTTTCTGCATAATTTCACAACTTGCAATCAACACAACTTCAGCTAAATTTAGCTAAAAATGGATTCTTTTCAACTTAAACCCCTAGCACCCTTCAACTATCATGAATAGAAGGTTAAAATGTTAATCATTCTTAGAAGCAAAGGGTTGTATAGGATCACCATGGGTACTGAAGTAGAACCCAACACTGATGCTGAAAAGGTCAAGTGGTACAACTGTAGTGGTGAAGCCTATGGATTATTGAGCTTGTTTATGTCTCCAAAACTTCTCTTCCATCTAGAACCTCCCAGACTCCCAATGACATATGGGACACCTTAGAAAAGTTATTTGGGAAGCTTGATGAGGTGAGAGGTCATGAGCTTGAAAATGAACTCATAAGTCTAAGTCCTAGCAACTTTGACACCCTACAGGACTTCTTCACTAAGTTTAAGGCCCTTAGATTGCAATTGAAAGAATGTGGGATAGATAAGAAAGATGATAAACTCATACTTTCTATTCTCACAAAGTTAGGTCTAAGCTATTCAATTTTTGTCTCCACTTTCCATGCCATAAAAAGTGCCCTTGGCACTACATAGAAAATGCCTTCTTTGGATTTATTCATTGCTGACTTGACTAGGGAGCAAGATAAGCTAATTCAAATGGGCACAATGAAGTCTACTCAACCCCAAGCTTTGATAACTGGAAATGGTAAGGATAAGACTTCAATAAAGGAGAAGAATAAAAAGAACAAGGACCAAAAGAAGAAGAAAGAAAAAACCAATCCTACCAAAAACAACACTGAGACTTCCTCTTCCAATGCTAAACCTAAGAAGGATAAGGTTAAGTGTGCCTATTGTAAAAAGATAGGGCATGATGAACACAAATGCATGAAGAAACAAATAGATCATCTAACTCATCTTCTAGAGAAGAACAACATAGGTGTTCTAAAGTCCATCAAGTAGAATTCATCTACCCAAGATTCTACCAAGGAAAAAGGCAAGGGTAAGGAGAAAGAAAAGGGCAAGGCCCTTATAGCTATAACAGCTTCTACATCTTCATGGGTCATCAACTCAAGTGCTTCTCACCACATGGGCTCTTCACTAGTTGAGTTTTCATCTTTAGAGCCTTGTAGCATGACTTCAATTAGTTTGGGTGATGACACATCAGTTTTTGTTACAGGGAGAGGGTTAGTTGAAATGGAAGGAGGAACATTCAATAGTGTTCTAAGTGTTCCTTTTCTTTCAACCAATCTCCTATCAGTGTACCAAATCACTCACATTGGTTGGGGCATGAGAGTTGAGTTTTCACCATATTCAATGGTTATTAGGGAGTTGCATAGTGATACTACAGTGGCAGTGACTAGGGCAAATCACCAAGCCAAGTTATACACCTTCTCACATTTTGCATCAGATTCTTCTCCAATAGCATTGTTGACTCATTCAGATGGAGTTAGCAAATTGTGGCATGAGTGGTTTGGCCACCTTAACTACTGCTACCTTGAGCAACTTTGCAAACATGACATGGTCATTGTCTAATTCTCAAAAGGACTTTGTGAGGGGTGCTCCCTTGGAAAGCATCCCAAAGCAAAATTTGATAAAGGCAAAGCTTGGAGGGCTTCACAACCTTTGGAGTTAGTCCACAATGATGTATTGGGATCCTTTCCCAAACCATCTTTCACAAGGGCCAAGTGCATCCTCACTTTCATTGATGATTTCTCTAGGTACACTTGGATATATTTTCTCAAACAAAAGTCTAAAGTGTTTGAAAAATTTCTAGACTTTAAGGCTCTTGTTGAGAAATAGAGTGAAGAATCCATCAAGGTTCTTCGAACTGATAATGGAGGGGACTATGTCAGCTCAGGTTTGAGCAGTTTTGCACCATAGAGGGGATTGATTTGCAGCACATAGTCACCTACAATCCTTCATAGAATGGGGTTGCAGAATGCAAAAATAGAATCTTGAAAGAGATGGGTAGCTGTATGATTCACTCCAAATCCTTAGCACCATAATACTGAGCTGAAGCCATTAATTGTGCTTGCTACATTCAAAATAGGGTTCCTCACAAAGCTTTGAAAGGGATAACACCCTTTGAACCTTGGTATAAAAGGAAACCCGATGTTGGGCACCTTAGATTTTTTAGATCTTTAGCCATGGCCCACATTCCGAAGAAGAAACACAAAGCTATGGAATGTCAGTCCAAGCCTTGCATCTTTGTAAGATATCTAGATGGTATTAAGGGATATCACCTTCTAAATACAATCACTCATGAGTTATTCATTGAGAGAAGTGTCCATTTTCAGGAGAGTCTTAGAGACTCAACACTTGACACTTCTTCTCCCTCATCAGATCTACTTATTCATGATGATTCCTCATCAGAATCAAATCAGCCATAGCAAGTTCTCGAGCCAGAGACATCTTCTTCTTCTTTGCGTTTAGACAGCGAGGATAGTGATGTAGAGTCATCCACCTCTAGTTAGTCAGAGGATGAGGAGTTAGCACCTAACTCACCCACTTCTGGGCCACTTTGGGCTAGACAGACACTTGAGAGTGCTGGCACTTAGACAGGAGATCTTGTAGATGACAGACGTACTAGGGGGGATTTTTAGAGAGATCCACATGCCTTCTTTGTTATAGTTTCAGGTCCATAGACTTTTCAAGAGGCATTGGGGTTACTTGAGTGGGATAGTGCTATGGAGGAAGAATATTTTTCCTTAATCAAAAATCACACTTGGGACTTGACTTCACTTCCTAAGGGAAGAAAGATGGTTTAATATAGGTGGATATATCGAACCAAGTTTGCAGCAGATGGGTTGGTTGATAAGTACAAGGTGTGATTGGTCACCAAGGGTTTCTCACAAGTGGCAGGCATTGACTACTTAGAAACCTTTGAACCCATTGCAAAGATGACTTCTATCTAACTCACCTTGGCTATTGCCATAGCACATGGTTGGGATGTGCATTAGATGGATGTGAAGAGTGCCTTTCTTCACAGAGACCTAGAGGAGGAGATCTACATGGAGCAGCCACCAGGATTTGTTCAGGATTCTTCCTTAGTATGCAGACTTAGGAAATCTATCTATGGCCTCAAACAGGCCCCTTGGGCTTGGTATGCCAAGATGGATTCCTTCCTTCTCACAGCAGGTTTCACTAGGTGCCATTCTAATCCCAATGTCTACTTCTTGTGGTAGGATGATTTGCTCTTGATTTTGGTTCTATATGTTGATGACCTTTTGATCATCGGGAGTTCTTCATTGGCTATTACAGCAGTGAAGGCATCTCTTCAAGATAGATTTGACATGATAGACTTGGTTTTGTTGCACTACTTCCTTGGCATCGAGATCTCATAGTTAGATTCAGGGATTTCTCTTACATAGCCTAAGTATGCTCTTGACTTATTGGCTCAATTTCAAATGGCTGATTGCAAGCCATCTCTGACTCCCTTTCTATCAAGAGTCAAGATTGAGGCTGATTGTTCTTCACCATTGGTTGATGCCACTCGGTATCAAAAACTTGTTGGTAGTCTCATCTACTTGACTCACACTAGGCCTGCCATATCATATACAGTGGGACTTGTCTCCAGATTCATGTAGGAACCTCATGAGCTACATTGGAAAGTAGCTAAGAGGATCTTGCATTACATACAGAGTTCACATAGATATGGGATTCATTGCAGATTTGGCATAGAGGTTGACTTGGTTGGATATATAGATTCAGACTGGGCTGGTGATTCACAAACTCGTAAGTCCACTTTTGGTTATAGTTTATCTCTAGGTTTTGGTTTTATCAGTTGGTCTAGCAAGAAGCAGAATGCTATTACTATATCATCCACAAAGGTAGATTACATGGGAGCTGTTAATGCAACTATTGAGGCTATTTGGCTTTAGGAGATACTTTTTGAGTTTGGCATTCCTATCAAGCAGCCCACCATCATTTATTGTGACAACTAGAGTACCATTTAGATTTTTAGGAATCCAGTTCAACACCAGTAGACCAAACACATAGAGAATCACATGCATTTCATTTGGGAGCTAATTCATAGTTAGGTCATTGACTTGATATTTTGCAAGTCTTCAGAGCAAGTTGCAGACATCTTCACCAAACCTTTCACTGAGAGCAAGTTCATTCATCTACAAGCTCTTCTTGGGGTGCAGTCTACATCTACAACAACATCATCTTTAGGGGGCCTTCTAGCCTCTTCTTTCTTTTATGTCTCTCTTTTTGGGGGGAGTTTTTTTCCTACATGTTTTCTCCTTTTCTCTATCTTATGGGAGATTGCATTTATACATGGGTACCTCATCAAGCCTAGTTGTTGGGGCCCATTTTATATTTTGATACTACCCACCTAAGCTATGCTTATGGGGGGGTATTAGTGTAGTTTTTTATTTTTCTCTATTTATTAAATAGGGAAATTGTATTTCTTATACATACATGGAGTTTTCCTAAATTTGTGGGATAGGCTAGCTTATGTGGAAGTGTGTCATAGATGTGTCATAGGTGTCATAAGAATGTCATAAGTAACTCCCTTGATGGGAGTTACTTCTCTATTCTTAGCACCTTGTCACCACCTTTCATGGAGGAGTTACAGTCTATTCTTGGGGTGCCTTGTCCACCTTTTTTGGAGGAGTTACTTACGTACTCTCCTATTTGTAGTCCTCACTTTGGCCATCTCATGTTAATCAGATTTTGGTTTTCTCCATTTTGTCTTGTGCAATTTATCTTCTTGTGTTATTTTCAAATTGCTTTAGCATCTATGTGGTGTGCACTTGCTTCAACTCATGTGATCACGTCTCCATTGCACTTGCATTATTCAGATTCTAGAAACAACTCTGACAGGTGAGGCATACAAATTCATAGTGAAGATTGAATAGAAGCATGGCAGAAAGAATATGAAGAGTCAAACCTCAAAATGGAAAAGTGACAAAGAAGGTCAAACACGAAGCCAAAATTAGAAGTAGAAGGAGTTTAAGATAAGAAATCCTAGAAGGGAAAGGCTGGAAAATGGTGTGATTACCAAAAAACTAGAACTTACTCCAAAGAAGAATGTCGAGCCATCAAGTCACTGCTCTCTGAGTCACAATACTCAACATCTACTACTTTGCCTCATACACAACCCATAGTCAAAGAAGACAAAGAAGAAATTGTAGATGCTGAGCCTGACACCATCATCACTTCATCATAGATCTTTGAGGAAAGACCAGATGACAAATAAATATTGTTTCACTCCAAATTAGGTAAAAGGTAAGCCTATACATTTCATTCTTGATAGTGGGAGTCAAAAGAATGTAATCTCTTCTAAAGTTGTGAAAAGTCTAAATCTATCCATGAAGCCTCATCCAAAGCCCTACAGTATTGGATGGTTGAGCCTTGGGAGAGACCTTCATGTCACCCATCAATGTCTTCTTTCATATGCTATAAAACCATTCCAAGATGAAGTCTTGTGTGATGTGGTCAATCTAGATGTTTGTGATGTACTCCTTGGTTAAACATTCATGTATGATTGACATGGCATCTATGAATCACAAACCCAAAGGATCACTCTCACTCTTGGAACATGGCACTATAGGGTTGCAGAGGTACCACCTCTAACATCTATCTCCTTGATCAATGCTAAGCAACTTAAGAGATTGGTAGAGAAGACACAGTAATTTGTTCTCATGGTGGTCAAACCATAGAAATCCAAGAAGGCTAATGTTGCATTCCTAACTACACAATTAACATAACAACAAAAGTAGATAGGATGAATCATAGGAGAATATGATGACTTATTCAAGTCACCTATAGGAGCTCCACTACATTTCCAGGTAAAACATTCTATCGATTTGATCCACAGATTAGGTTTGCCTAACATTCATGTATATCATAGATCAGTTTTGGAGAATGATGAGATAAAAAGATAGATTCAATAATTGATCCAAAAGGGTCACATCAAGCCAAGCTCTTCACCTTGTGGTAGCCCAATTTTCTTGGCACTAAAGAAAGATGGAACATGGAGGCTTTTCATTGACTACCGAGCCTTAATAAAATATCTATGAAGAATCGCTACCCTCTCCCCAAGATTGATGACCTGCTGGACCAGCTCCATGGTGTGAAGTTCTTCACCAAAATTGATCTCAAATTTGGTTATCACCAAATTCCCATTGATCCCATTGATGTCTGGAAGACTGCATTCAAATCTAAGGAGGGGCTCTTTGAATGGTTGGTTATGCCTTTTGGCTTAACTAACACACCTGCAACCTTCATGAGGATGATGGATGACATCCTATGACCCTTCACTAACTCATTCTTGGTTATCTACTTAGATGACATGCTCATCTATAGTAGAACATGGGAAGAACATTTGCAACATGTTCATAAGGTGCTTCAAACTCTTCAGGAGCACAAGCTGTATACAAATCTTGACAAATGCACATTTGTGATGACAATAATTTAGTACCTTAGGTACATTGTGAATGAGGAAGGGGTCCATGTTGATCCAAAAAAGATTTAGGTTATTTGAGAATGGCCCACACTAAGAATCCTCAAAGAGTTTCACAGCTTTTTGTGTCTTGCAAATTTTTACCACAGGTTTGTTCTTGGATTTTCACATGTTGCTTGGTTACTAACCCAAGTGACTAAAGGAGGAGCTAAAGATACATTTCAGTGGGGTAAAATAAAATAAAGGGAATTTGAGAATTTGAAGAATAGACTCTGCTCAACCCCTGTTCTTGCCTTGTCAGATTTGCATCAACCATTTGAGTTGATGACAGATACATCTGAATATGATATGGGAGCTGTCATCATGTAACATGGCCATCTTATTGAATATCATAGTGAAACTTTCACTGATACAGTCAAGAAATATCCAACATATGATAAGGAGCTCTATGCCATTGTGCAAGCCTGCAAACAATGGAAACACTACATCTTGGGGAAAGAGACAGTTATCCACACTGACCATAGACCATTAGAATTCATCAAGATGCAAAACAAACTATGAAATGAGAGGCACCAAAAGTGGGCCACATATCTTCAGCAATTCCACCTGATAATCAAACACAAAAAGCGGAGCTCAAATATAACTACATATTGTTTGAGCTACCCACCAATTACTGCACTCACAACAGTTCTTGACCTCTGCAGACATGAGACTGCCACTTGGGGTGCTTTGTATGAAGCAAATCCTACCTTTTTTGATACATATCAAGCACTTCAAAAAGGTAAACATGTTTCTAACTTCTATTTGTGAGATAATGTCTTATGTCATATGGGGCACATCTGTATTCTAGTTGTAGAGAAACAAAAGATGATATGGGAAGCACACCTCAGTAGGATAGCTGGACACTTTGGTATCAAAAATAACATTAGCAGTTCTTGAAAAACACTTCTAATAGCCCCATATGCAAAAGGATGTGGAAATATATCTCAAATCTTTCACCCCATGTGTGATAGCCAAGCCAACAAATAAGAAATAAGGATTTTACATGCCATTGCCAAAACCAACTAGGCCTTGGGAATCTGTCTCAATGGATTTTCTCTCAGGTTTATCCACTATAAAACATGGTAAGGACTGTATTTTTGTGGTAGTTGATCATTTTTCAAAAATGGCTATCATGATTGCTTGTAAGAAAAATATATTTACTGAGGAAATTGCTCAACTATATTTTAGTCATGTATGTCTCCATTTTGGTCTCCCCAAGTCCATTGTCTCAGATCGAGATATCAGGTTCCTGAGCATCTTCTGGTCCACTCTATGGAAATGATGGATACTAAGCTGATGAAGTCCACAGCCTTCCATCCATAGACTGATGGTCAGACAGAGGTGGTAAACCACTTGATTATTCACATGATTTAGATGTATCACTCCAAAAATCCACACACATAGGATGAGGGAATTCTTTTCATACAACATGGATATAATCAGGCATTACACAACTCGACCAAGCACAATCCATTCCAAGTATGTTTTGGGTTTTAACCCATGGCACCAATTGATATAGATGTTCCATTTTCCACCATGGAATACACACCTCATGGAAGATCTAAGGTAGCAAAAGCTACAAAGTTTATTAAACAAATGCAACACATCCAACAACAAGTTCATGACATCCTGGAGAAGATGAATCAGAAGTATAAGCAACACCATGACAAACATAGGATTGCACACCATTTTGCTATGGGTGACAGGGTTTGGTTGCAGCTTCAGAAGGAATAGCTTGCAAGCCCACATAGAAAGATTCAACCTCTGTGATATGGTCTCTACACCATCACCAAAAAAGTTGGAGGAAATGCTTTTGAGTTGAACCTACCAGCCTACCTTGGTCTACATCCAATATTTAATGTGAAGCTCCTCAAACCATATCACCCACCTCTATTAGAAATTTAGTTGTAATATAATAACTAGAAATTGATGAGCTTAATCCATAGAGTTTTTATCCAGTGGAATAGGATCATATTGTGGATACTTGGATGAAGACAACAAGAGGATGCTCTATTCTGCTTTATCGAGTGGTCAAAAGGGGCCAGCTTAGCCACCAAGGTGAGTGGCTCATAAAGAATCAAATAAAGACACAACTACCACACTTGATGGGGAACATTAATGCAATGGGTACCATTTATTTTCAAGGAGGGAGGAATGATCTAGGCAATAATTTAGGTGACAATTTGGGTGACAGTTCCACCCCAATTGATGACGAAACTTTCGGTAGCCATAACTTTTGCACCGTAGCTCCAATTGACTCACCATTGGAATCGTTGGAACCATTGGAAAGATAAGAATGAGTAGAACATCATGAGATGGCATGGATATTTTATCAATGAATTTTGACCCCCAAAAATCTAATGAAAGTTCCCCAAATTTCAATTTTAGTAGTGCAGTCTAAAAATAGTAATTCCTTGAATTCTGTATTGTTTCAAATCTTGGAAGTCAAACCACTTAATATCACTCGAGATAGGTGACCTTCCACATCCTTCCTATGCTTTCAAAATATGTGTAAATGAAGAGGTAACCTGAAATGTGAAGACAAACATCTCTTCCTAGAGATAATCATATATTTGTATTGCAATCTTGAGTAATACTACATCTCTTCTCAGAGAATTCATTGTTACTATGATTTTTCTATGCTATTGAAATATTTATCAACAAGAGCTTCTAAGTTTTAGATCAGTGGTATCAGAGTGGTTTGTCTTGAGAGTGTATGATCCTGAGGATGAGGTCAGGCTACAAGAAGCTTGGGTGGGAAACAATAGAGCTTCTAAACTTTCCACCTGTTTACTCTAAATAACTTCAAATGGTGGACAACACTGAGACATCTGATCCTTTTAAGGAAATGGTGAATGAATCCCTCCAATGGCAATAAGCGTAGATGTTACAACAATTTTCCCAAATTCTTCAAAAACTTTTGATGGGAAATTCTGGCTCTATAGCTACACTTCCTGGCTCCTCATCTAGGGACCATCCTTTCAGTGCCCCAACAACCTTCAAGGTTCAGGTAAATTTTGATATTCCTACATTTCAAGGCAAAATCAATGTTGATGTAGTATAAAATTAGTTAGATTAAATATCTTCCTACTTCTCTGTAAATACGTTCACTGATGGAGAAAATATCACTTTTGCTTTTTTAAAATCATCATTACCCATGAAAAATTGGTGGGAAGTGTACAAAAAGAGGTTCAGTACAGATGACATTGGCCTTGAGGTAGAACCTACCTGGGATGATTTTTTAGAAGTAGTGAAAGAAGAATACTATCCCATCAGAGCATATGATGATCTGTACATACAGTGGCAACAACTTTGCCAAGGTAAGGACTAATCTGTTCAAGATTACACAGACACTTTTCATTCTTTATCTACAAGATTGGGCATTCAAGAAAGTGAGAAACATAAGACTCTCAAATATTGTGGTGGACTACAATGGTACATACAGAGGGAAATGGAACTCTTCAATTTGGAAACCCTTGGTGAGGCATACAACTTCACAGTGAAGATTGAATAGAAGCATGGTAGAAAGAATACAAAGAATCAACCCTCAAAATAGAAAAGTGACAAGGAAGGTCAAACACGAGGCCAAAATTGGAAGTAAAAAGAGTTTCAAGATAATAAATCCTATAAGGGGAAGGTTGGTAAATGGTGTGATTACCACAAAATTAGAACTCACTCCAAACAAGAATGTTGAGCCATCAAGTCACTGCTCTCTGAGTCACAATACTCAACATCTACTACTCTGCCTCACACACAACCCACAGTCGAAGAGGATGAAGAAGAAATTTTAGATGCTGAGCTTGACACCATCATCACTTCATCATAGACCCATGAGGAAAGACTAGATGACAAAGAAAGATTATGTCACTCCAAATTATGGGTAAAAGGTAAGCCTCTACATTTCATTCTTGATAGTGGGAGTCAAAAGAATGTAATCTCTTCTAAAGTTGTGAAAAGTCTAAATCTATCCATGAAGCCTCATCCAAATCTTGATAGTATTAAATGGTTGAGCCAAGGGAGATACCTTCGTGTCACCCATCAGTGTCTTCTTTCATATGTTATAAAACCATTCCAAGATGAAGTCTTGTGTTATGTGGTCAATCTAGATGTTTGTGATGTACTCCTTGGTCAATCATTCATGTATGAGTGACATGGCATCTATGAATCACAAACCCAAAGGATCACCCTCACTCTTGGAACATGGTGCTATAGGGTACCAGAGGTACCACCTCCCACATCTATCTCCTTGATCAGTGCTAAATAATGCAAGAGATTGGTGGAGAAGACAAAGCAATTTGTTCTCATGGTGGTCAAACCATAGAAATCTAAGAAGGCCAATGTTGCAGTCCTGACTACATAATCAACACAACAAAAAAAAAGTAGATAGGATGAATCATAGGATAATATGATGACTTATTCAAGTCACCCACAGGAGTTGCACTGCATTACTAGGTAAAACATTCTATCAATTTGATCTCAGGATCACCTTTGCCTAACAATCCTATGTATCGCAGATCAATTTTGGAGAATGATGAGATAAAAAGATAGATTCAAGAATTGATCTAAAAGGGTCACATTAGGCCAAGCTCTTCACCCTGTGGTATCCCAATTATCTTGGCACTAAAGAAAGATGGAACATGGAGGCTTTGCAGTGACTACTGAGCCCTGAATAAAATCTCTGTGAAGAATCACTACCCTCTCCACAGGATTGATGACTTGCTAGACTAGCTCCATTGTGTGAAGCTCTTCACAAAATTTATCTCAAATCTAGTTATCACCAAATTCCCATCAATCCCACTAATGTTTGGAAGACTACATTCAAATCTATGGAGGGGTTCCTTGAATGGTTGATTATGCCTTTTGGCTTAACTAACACACCTGTAACCTTCATGAGGATGATGGATGACATCCTATGACCCTTCACCAACTCATTCATGGTTGTCTACTTATATGACATACTAATCTATAATAGAACATGGGAAGAAAATTTGCAACATGTTTGTAAGGTGCTTCAAAATCTTTGGGAGCACAAGTTGTATGCAAATCTTGACAAATACACATTCATGATAACAACAATTCAGTACCTCAGGTATGTTGTGAATGAGGAAGGGGTCCATGTTGATCTAGAAAAGATATAGGTTATTTGAGAATGGCCCACACTAAGGACCATCACAGAGCTTCATAGCTTTTTGGGTCTTGCAAATTTCTACTACAAGTTTGTTCTTGGATTTTCACATGTTGCTTGGTCACTAACGCAAGTGACTAAAGGAGGAGCTAAAGCTACATTTTAGTGGGGTGAAATACAACAAAGGGCATTTGAGAATTTGAAGAATATACTCTGCTCAACCCCTATTCCTACCTTGCTAGATTTGCATTAAACATTTGAGTTGATGATAGATGCATCTGAATATGCCATGGGAGCTGTGATCATGAAATATGGCCATCCTATTGCATATCATAGTGAAAATTTCACTGATATAGTCAAGAAATATCCAACATATGATAATGAGATCTATACCATTGTGTAACCCTACAAATAATGGAAACACTACATCTTGGGAAAAGAGACGGTCATCCACACTGACCATAGACCATTGGAATCCATCCAGATGCAAAGTAAACTATGAAATGAGAGGCACCAAAAGTGGGCAACATATCTTCAACAATTCCACTTGATAATCAAACACAAAAAGGGGAGCTCAAATACAACTACATATTATCTAAGCCACCCACCAATTACTACACTCACAATAGTTCTTGACCTGTGCAGACATGAGACTGCCACTTGGGGTACTCTATATGAAGCAGATCCTACCTTTGCTGATACATATCAAGCACTTCAAAAAGGTAAACATGTTTCTCATTTATCTTTGCAAGATAATGTCCTCTGTCATATGAGGCACATCTATATTCTAGCTACATAGCAACAAAACATTATATGGGAAGCACACTTCAATAGGATAGCTAGACACTTTGGTATCAAAAAGACATTGGCAGTTCTTCAAAAACACTTCTACTAGCCCCATATGTGAAATGATGTGGAAAGATATATCAAATCTTGCACCCCATGTGTGATAGTCAAGCCAACAAATAAGAAGCAAGGATTGTACATGCCATTGCTAGAACCAACCAGGCCTTGGGAATCCATGTGAATTAATTTTCTCTCAGGTTTGCCCACTTCAAAACATGTTAAGGACTATATTTTTGTGGTAGTTGATCATTTTTCAAAAATGGTTATCATGATTTCTTCTAAGAAAAATATATCTACTGAAGAAACTACTCAACTATATTTTAGTCATGTATGGCTCCAATTTGCTATCCCCAAGTCCATTGTCTCATATCGAGATAGCAGGTTCCTAAGCATCTTCTTGTCCACTCTATGGAAGATGATGGATACTAAGCTAATGAAGTCCACAACCTTCCATCCATAGACTGATCATTAGATAGAGGTGGTAAACTACTTGATTGTTCACATGATTCGGATGTATCACTCCAAACATCTACGCACATGGGATGAGGAAATTCTTTTCATATAATCAGGTGTTGCACAGCTCAACTAAGCACAATCGATTATAAGTATGTTTTGGGTTATAACCCATGGCACCAATTGATATAGCTATTCCATTTTCCACCATGGAATACAAACCTCATGGAAGATCTAAGGTAGCAAAAGAAAAAAAGTTTATTGAATAAATGCAACACATCCAACAACAATTTCATGACATCCTGGAGAAGATGAATCATAAGTATAAACATCACCATTATAAACATAAGATTGCACACCATTTTGCTATGGGTGACAAGGTTTGGTTGCAGATTCAGAAGGAATGGCTTGCAGGCCCACATAGAAAAATTTGGCCTCTACGATATGGTCCCTACACCATCACCAGAAAAGTTGGAGAAAATGCTTTCGAGTTGAACCTACCAGCCTACCTTGGTCTACATCCAATATTCAATGTGGAGCTCCTCAAACCATATCACCCACCTCTATTGAACACTTCAATTGTAGAAAAAAAACTAGACATTGATGAGATTGATCCACAAAGTTTTGCTCTAGTGGAAGAGGATCAAATTGTGGATACCTAGATGAAGACAACAAGAGGATGCTCTATTCCACTTTATTGAGTGGTCAAAAGGGGCCAACTTAGCCACCAAGGTGAGTGGCTCATAGAGAATCAAATCAAGACACAACTACCACCCCTGATGGGAAGCATTGACACAATGGGGACCATTACTTTTCAAGGAGGGAGGAATGATCTGGGTAATAATTTAGGCGACAATTCGGGTGATTGTTCCACCCTAATTGATGACGGAACTTCTGGGAGCCATAACTTTTACACCGTAGCTCCAATTGACTCACTGTTTGAATCATTGGAAAGCTAAGAATGATGAGAACATTGTGAGATATCATGGAGCTTTGATAAATGAATTTTTACTACCACAAACCAAATAGAAGTGCCCTAAATTTCAATTTTAGTAGTGCAATCTAAAAATAGTAAGTTTCTAAAAATAGTAATTCCTCCAATTCTATATTGTTTTAAATCTTGGAAGTCAAACCACTTAATCTCCCTCAAGATTGGTGACCTTCCACATCCTCCACATTCTTTCAAAATGTGTATAAATGAAGAGGTAACTTGAAATGTGAAGATAGACATCTCTTCCCAAAAATAAGCATATATTTGTATTGTGATCTTGAGTAATACTACATCTCTTCTCAGAGAATTCACTGTTACTATGTTATTTCTATGCTATTAAAATATTTATCAACCAAAACTTCTATGTTTTGTATTAGTGGTATCAAAGCGGTTTGTCTTAAGAGTGTATGATCTTGAGGATGAGGTCAGGCTACAAGAAGCTTGGGTGGGAAACAATAGAGCTTCCAAAATTTCCACCTATTCACTCTAAATGACTTCAAATGGCAAATGACACTAAGACATCCAATCCTTTCAACAAAATGGTGAATGAAACCCTCCAATGGCAATAAGTGTAGATGTTGCGATAATTTTCCCAAATTCTTCAAACACTTTTGATGGGAAATTTTGGCTTCATGGCTAGACTTCCTGGCTCCTCATCTAGGGAACATCCTTTTAGTGCCCCAACACCCTTCAAGGTTTAGGTAAATTTTGATATTCCTATATTTGAAATAAAAATCAATGCTGATGCAGTAGAAAATTTGTTGGATCAACTATCTTCTTACTTCTCTGTAAATAAGTTCACCAATGGAGAAAAGATTACTTTTGCTCTTTTGAAATCATCATTGCTTATGAAAAACTAGTGGGAAGCATACAAAAAAAGGTTCAGTATAGATGACATTGGCCTTGAGGTAGAGCCTACCTGGGATGATTTTGTGGAAGCAGTTGAAGAAGAATACTATCCCATCAGAGCATATGATGATTTATACATACAGTGGCAACAACTTCACCAAGGTAAGGACCAATCTGTTCATGATTACACAGACACTTTTCATTCTTTATCTGCAAGATTGGGCATTCAAGAAAGTGAAAAACATAAGACTCTCAAATATCATGGTGGACTACAATGGTACATATGTGGGGAAATGGAACTCTTCAATTTGGAAACCCTCAATGAGGCATACAAATTCATAGTGAAGATTAAACAGAAGCATGGCAGAAAGAATACAAAGAGTCAACCCTCAAAATGGAAAAGTGACAAGGAAGGGTCAAGCACGAGGCTAAAATTAGAAGTAGAAGGAGTTTTAGGATAAGAAATCCCAAAAGGGGAAGTCTAGAAAATGGTTTGATTACCACAAAACTAGAACTCACTCCAAAGAAGAATGTCAAACCATCAAATCACTACTCTCTGAGTCATAATACTCGACATCTACTACTCTACCTCATACATAACCCACAGTCGAAGAGGATGAAGAAGAAATTGTAGATGCTGAGTCTAACACCATCGTCACTTCATCACAAATCTATGAGGAAAGACTAGATGACAAAGAAATATTGTTTCACTCTAAATTATGGGTAAAAGGTAAGCCTCAACATTTCATTCTTGATAGTGGGAGTCAAAAGAATTTCATCTCTACTAAAGTTATGAATAGTCTAAATCTATCCATGAAGCCTCATCCAAAGCCCTATAGTATTGGATGGTTGAGCCCAGGGAGAGACATTCGTGTCACCCATCAATGTATTCTTTCATATGCTATAAAAACATTCCAAGATGAAGTCTTATGTGATGTGTTCAATCTAGATGTTTGTGATGTACTCCTTGTTCAGCCATTCATGTATGAGTGACATGGCATCTATGAATCACAAACCTGAAAGATCACCCTCACTCTTAGAACACAATGCTATAGGGTACTATATGTACCACCTCCAACATCTATCTCCCTAATTAGTGCTAAGCAATGCAAGAGATTGGTGGAGAAGACAAAGCAATTTGTTCTCATGGTGGTCAAACCATAGAAATCCAAGAAGGCTGTTGTTACAATCTTGACTACACAATCAACACAACAACAATAGTAGATAAGATGAATCACAGGAGAATATGACGACTTATTCAAGTCACCCACAAGAGTTCCACTACATTGCTAGGTAAAACATTCTATCGATTTGATCCTAAGATCACCTTTGCCTAATAGTCATGTGTATCGCAGATCAGTTTTGGAGAATGATGAGATAAAAAGATAGATTCAATAATTGATCCAAAAGGGTCATATTAGACCAAGTTATTCACCTTCTAGTGGCCTAATTATCTTGGCACCAAAGAAAGATGGAACATGGAGGCTTTGTATTGACTACCGAGCCCTAAATAAAATCTCTGTAAAGAATTGCTACCCTCTCCCTAGGATTGATGACTTGCTGGACCAGCTCTGTGGTGTGAAGTTCTTCACCAAAATTGATCTCAAATCTAGTTATCACCAAATTCCCATTGATCCCACTGATGTCTAGAAGACTGTATTTAAATCTAAGGAGGGGCTCTTTGAATGGTTGGTTATGCATTTTGGCTTAACTAACACACTTGTAACCTTCATGAGGATGATGGATGACATCCTACGACCCTTTATGAACTCATTCATGGTTGTCTACTTATATGACATACTCATCTATAGCAGAACATGGGAAGAACATTTGCAACATGTTCGTAAGGTTCTTTAAAATCTTTGGGAGCACAAGTTGTATGCAAATCTTGACAAATGCACATTTGGGATGACAATAATTTAATACCTTGGGTACATTGTGAATGAGGAAGGGGTCCATATTGATCCAAAAAAGATTTAGGTTATTTGAGAATGGTCCACACCAAGGACCCTCACAGAGCTTCATAGCTTTTTGGGTCTTGCAAATTTCTACTGCAAGTTTGTTCTTAGATTTCACATGTTGCTTGGTCACTAACCAAAGTGACTAAAGGAGGAGATAAAGCTACATTTCAGTGGGGTGAAATAAAAAAGGGCATTTGAGAATTTGAAGAATAGACTCTACTCAGCCCTATTCTTACCTTGCCAGATTTGCATCAACTGTTTGAGTTGATGACAGATGCATTTGAATATGCCATGGGAGTTATCATCATGCAACATGACCATCTTGTTGCATATCATAGTGAAACTTTCACTGATATAGTTAGGAAATATCCAACATATGATAAGGAGCTATATGTTATTATGCAAGCCTAAAAACAATGGAAACACTACATCTTGGGGAAAGAGATGGTCATCTGCACTGACCACAAACCATTGGAATTCATCCAGATGTAAAGCAAACTATGATATGAGAGGCACCAAAAGTGGGCCACATATCTTAAACAATTCCACCTAATAATCAAACACAAAAAGGGGAGCTCAAATATAGTTGTAGATTTTCTGAGCCACCCACTAATTACTACACTCACAATAGTTCTTGACCTATGCAGACATGAGACTGCCACTTGGAGTGCTTTGTATGAAGTATCCTACCTTTGCTAATACATATCAAGTGCTTCAAAAAGGTAAACATGTTTCTAATTTCTATTTGCAAGATAATGTCCTTTGTCATATGGGGCACATCTATGTTCAAATTACAGAGCAACAAATGATGATATGGGAAGCACACTTTAGTAGGATAGCTGGACAGTTTCATATCGAAAAGACATTGGTAGCTCTTTAAAATCACTTATATTGGCCTCATATGTAAAAGGATGTGGAAAGATATCTCAAATCTTGCACACCATGTGTGATAGCCAAGCCAACAAATAAGAAGCAAGGATTGTACATGCCATTGCTAAAACCAACCAGGCATTGGGAATCTATCTTAATGGATTTTCTCTCAGGTTTGCCCACTTCAAAACATGGTAAGGACTGTATTTTTGTGGTAGTTGATCATTTTTCAAAAATAGCTATCATGATTGCTTTTAAGAAAAATATATCTACTGAGGAAACTACTCAACTATATTTTAGTCATGTATGGCTCCATTTTGGTCTCCCCAAGTCCATTGTCTTAGATCAAGATAGCATGTTCCTAAGCATCTTTTGGTCCACTCTATGGAAGATGATGGATACTAAGCTAATGAAGTCCATAGCCATATATCCATAGACTGATGGCTAGACAGTGGTGGTAAACCACTTGATTTTTCACATGATTCAAATGTATCACTCCAAACATCCATGCACATGGGATGAGGGACTTCTTTTCATACAACATGGATACAATCAGGCACTGCACAGCTCCACCAAGCACAGTCCATTCTAAGTATGTTTTGGGTTCCAACCCATGGCACCAATTGATATATCTATTCCATTTTCCACCATGGAATACACACCTAATGGAAGATCTGAGGCAACAAAAGCAACAAAATTTATTGAACAAATGTAACACATCTAGCAATAAGTTCATGACATCCTAGAGAAGATTAATCAGAAGTATAAACAAAGCCATGAGAAACATAGGATTGCATATCATTTAGCTATGGGTGACAAGGTTTGGTTGTAGCTTTAGAAGGAACAACTTGTAGGCCCACACAAAAAGATTTAGCTTCTGTGATATGGTCCCTACACCATCACTAGAAAAGTTGGAGAAAATGCTTTTGAGTTGAACTTACTAGCCCAACTTGGTCTACATCCAATATTTAATGTGGAGCTCCTCAAACCATATCACCCACCTCTATTAGACACTTTAGTTGTAGAAAAATAACTAGACATTGATGAGCTTGATCCATAGAGTTTTTCTCCAGTGGAAGAGGATCAGATTGTGGATACCTGGATGAAGACAAAAAGAGGATGCTCTATTCTGCTTTATCGAGTGGTCAAAAGGGGCCAACTTAGCCACCAAGGTGAGTAGCTCATATAGAATCAAATCAATACACAACTACCACACTTGATGGGGAACATTAATGCAATGGGGACCATTGCTTTTCAAGCAGGGAGGAATGATCTGGGCAATAATTTAGGTGACAATTCGGGTGATAGTTGCACCCCAATTGATGACGCAACTTCTGAGAGCCATAACTTTTGCACTGTAGCTCCTATTGACTCACCATTTTAACCATTGGAAAGATAATAATGAGGATAATGTCATGAAATGGCATGGAGCTCTACTTGATCAAATTTTGCCTTATAAAACCCAATGGAAGTTCCCCAAATTTCAATTTTAGTAGTGTAGTCTAAAATAGTAAGTTTCTAAAAATAGTAATTCCTCAAATTCTATATTGTTTTAAATCTTGGAAGTCAAACCACTTAATCTACATCAAGATTGGTGAATTTACACATCCTCCCCATGATTTCAAAATGTGTATAAATGAATAGGTAACTTGAAATGTGAAGATAGACATCTCTTCCCAGAGATAAGCATATATTTGTATTGCGATCTTGAGTAATACTACATCTCTTGTCAGAGAATTCATTATTACTATGTTATTTCTATGTTATTAAAATATTTATCAACTAGAAATTCTGAGTTTTGGATCAGTGGTATTAGATTGGTTTGTCTTGAGAGTGTATTATCTTGATGACGAGGTCAGGCTACAAGAAGCTTGGGTGGGAAACAACAGAGCTTCCAAACTTTCCACCTGTTCACTCCAAATGACTTCAAATAGCAGATGCCACCGAGACATCTAATCCTTTCAAGGAAATGGTGAGTGAAGCCATCCAATGGAAATAAGTGTATATGCTATAAAAATTTGCCCAAATTCTTCAAACACTTTCGATGGGAAACTTTTGCTCTACGGCTACACCTCTTGGTTCCTCATCTAGGGAACGTCCTTTTAGTGCCCCAACACCCTTCAAGGTTTAGGTAAATTTTGATATTCCTACATTTGAAAGCAAAATCAATGTTGATGCAGTATAAAATTGGGTGGATCAACTGTCTTAATACTTTTCTATAAATAAGTTCACTGATGGAGAAAAGATCACTTTTGCTCTTTTGAAATCATCATTGCCTGTGAAAAACTGGTGGGAAGTTTACAAAAAGAGGTTCAGTAGAGATGACATTGGCCTTTAGGTGGAACCTACCTAGGATGATTTTTTGGAAGCAATGAAAGAAGAATACTATCCCATCAGAGCATATGATGATTTATACATACAGTGGTAATAAATTCACCAAGGTAAGGACCAATCTGTTCAAGATTACATAGACACTTTTCATTCTTTATCTGCAAGAATGGGCATTCAAGAAAGTGAGAAACATAAAACTCTCAAATAAAGTGGTCGACTACAATGGTACATATGGGGGGGAAATAAATTCTTCAATTTGGAAACCCTCAGTGAGGCATACAAATTCATAGTGAAGATTGAATAGAAGCATGGCAGAAAGAATATGAAGAGTTAACCCTCAAAATGGAAAAGTGATAAGGAAGGACAAACACAAGGCCAAAATTGGAAGCAGAAGGAGGTTCAAGATAAGAAATCCTAGAAGGGAAAGGTTGGAAAATGGTGTGATTACCACAAAATTGGAACTCACTCCAAATAATAATGTCAAGACATCAAGTCACTGCTCTCTGAGTCACAATACTCAACATCTACTACTCTACCTCATACACAACCCATAGTCGAAGAGGATGAAAAATAAATTGTAGATGTTGAGCCTGACACCATCATCACTTCATCACAGACCATTGAGGAAAGACTAGATGACAAAGAAAGATTGTTTCACTCCAAATTATGGGTAAAAGGTAAGCTTCTGCATTTCATTCTTGATAGTGGGAGTCAAAAGAATGTAATCTCTACTAAAGTTGTGAAAAGTCTAAATCTATCCATGAAGCCTCATCTAAAACCCTACAGTATTGGATGGTTGAGCCCAGGGAGAGACCTTTGTGTCACCCATTAGTGTCTTCTTTCATATGCTATAAAACCATTCCAAGATGAAGTCTTGTGTGATGTGGTCAATCTAGATGTTTGTGATGTACTCCTTGGTCAGTCGTTCATGTATGAGCGACATGGCATCTATGAACCATGAAAATGAAGGATCACCCTCATTCTTGGAACATAGTGCTATAGGGTACTAGAGGTACCACCTCCCATATTTATCTCCTTATTTAGTGCTAAGTAATGCAAGAGATTGGTGGCGAAGACAAAGCAATTTGTTCTCATGGTGGTCAAACCAAAAAAATCCAAGAAGGCTGATGTTGCAGTCCTAAGTACATAATCAACACAACAAAAAAAGTAGATAGGATGAATCATAGGAGAATATGGTGACTTATTCAAGTCACCCACAAGAGTTCTACTACATTGCCAGGTAAAACATTCTATCAATTTGATCCCAGGATCACCTTTGCCTAACAGTCCTATGTATCACAGATTAGTTTTAGAGAATGATGAGATAAAAAGATAGATTCAAGAATTAATCCAAAAGGGTCACATCAGGCCAAGCTCTTCACCTTGTGGTAGCTCAATTATCTTGGAACTGAAGAAAGATGGAACATGGAGGTTTTGCATTGACTACCGAGCCCTGAATAAAATCTCTGTGAAGAATCACTACCCTCTCCCAAAGATTGATGACCTGCTAGACTAGCTCCATGGTGCAAAGTTCTTCACCAAAATTGGCCTCAAATTTAGATATCACAAAATTCCCATTGATCCCAATGATGTCTGGAAGACTACATTCAAATCTATGGAGGGGCTATTTGAATGGTTGGTTATGCCTTTTGGCTTAACTAACGCACCTGCAACCTTCATGAGGATGATGGATGAAATCCTAAGATCCTTCACCAACTCATTCATGGTTTTCTACTTAGATGATATACTCATCTATAGCAAAACATGGGAAGAACATTTGCAACATATTTGTAAGGTGCTTCAAACTCTTTGGGAGCACAAGTTGTATGAAAATCTTGACAAATGCACATTTGGGATGACAACAATTCAATACCTCAGGTACATTGTGAATGTGGAAGGGGTCCATGTTGATCTAGAAAAGATTTGGGTTATTTGAGAATGGCCCACACCAAGGACCCTCACAGAGCTTCATAGTTTTTTGGGTCTTGCAAATTTCTACCATAGGTTTGTTCTTGGATTTTCACATGTTGCGTGGTCACTAACACAAGTGACTAAAGGAGGAGCTAAAGCTACATTTTAGTGGGGTGAAATATAACAAAGACCATTTGAGAATTTGAAGAATAGACTTTGCTCAGCCCCTGGTTTTGCCTTGCCAGATTTGCATCAACTGTTTGAGTTGATGACAGATGCATCTGAATATGCCATGAGAGCTTTCATCATTCAACATGGCCATCTTGTTGCATATCATAGTGAAAATTTCACTGATACATTCATGAAATATCCAACATATGATAAGGAGATATATGCCATTATGCAAGCCTATAAATAATGGAAACACTACATCTTGGGGAAAGAGACGGCCATCCACACTGACCATAGACCATTGGAATTCATCCAACTGCAAAGAAAACTATGAAATGAGAGGCACCAAAAGTGCAACACATATCTTCAGCAATTCCACCTGATAATCAAACACAAAAGGGGAGCTCAAATATAATTGTAGTTTGTCTAAGCCACCCACCAATTACTGCACTCACAATATTTTTTAACCTATGCAGACATGAGACTACCACTTGGGGTGATCTGTATGAAGTAGATCCTACCTTTACTAATACATATCAAGTGCTTCAAAAAGGTAAACATGTTTCTAATTTCTATTTTCAAGATAATGTCCTTTATCATATGGGGCACATCTGTGTTCTAGTTGTAGAGCAATAAAATATGATATGGGAAGCACACTTTAGTAGGATAGCTAGACACTTTGGTATCAAAAAGACATTGGTAGTTCTTCAAAAACACTTCTATTGGCCCCATATGTTAGAGGATGTGAAAATATATTTCAAATATTGCACTCCATGTGTGATAGCCAAGCCAACAAATAAGAATCAATGATTGTACATGCCATTGCAAGAACCAACTAGGCCTTGGGAATCCATCTCAATGGAATTTCTCTCAGGTTTGCCCACTTGAAAACATGGTAAGGACTATATTTTGGTGGTAGTTGATCATTTTTCAAAAATGGCTATCATGATTGCTTGTAAGAAAAATATATCTACTGAGGAAACTGCTTAACTATATTTTAGTCATGTATGGCTCCATTTTGGTCTCCCTAAGTCCATTGTCTCAGATCGAGATAGTAGGTTCCTAAGCATCTTCTGGTCCACTCTATGAAAGATGATGGATATTACGCTGATGAAGTCCACAGCCTTCCATCCATAGACTAATGTAAGATAGAGGTGGGAAATTGCTTGACTGTTCACATGATTTGGATGTATCGCTCCAAACATCCATGCACATGGGATGAGGTACTTCTTTTCATACAACATGGATACAATTGGGTGTTGCACAGCTTGACCAAGCACAGTCAATTCCAAGTATGTTTTGGGTTCTAACCCATGGCACCAATTAATATAGTTGTTTAATTTTCCACCATGGAATACACACCTCATGGAAGATCTAAGGCAACAAAAATAAAAAAGTTTATTGAACAAATGAAACACATCTAGCAACAAGTTCATGACATCTTGGAGAAGATGAATCAGAACCATAAGTAACACCATAACAAACATGGGATTACACACCATTTTATGTGGGTGACAAGATTTGGTTGCAACTTCAGAAGGAATGGCTTAAAGGCCTACATAGAAATATTTGGCCTCTGTGTTATGGTCCCTACACCATCACCAGAAAAGTTGGAGAAAATGATTTTGAGTTGAACCTACCATCCTACCTTGGTTTGCATCTAATATTCAATGTGGACCTCCTCAAACCATATCACCCACCTCTATTGGACACTTTAGTTATAGCAAAATAGCTAGACATTGATGATCTTGATCCACAGAGTTTTGCTCCAGTGGATGAGGATCAGATTGTGGATACCTAGATGAAGACAACAAGATGACGCTCTATTTTGCTTTATCGAGTGGTCAAAAGGGGCCAACTTAGCCACCAAGGTGAGTGGCTCATAGAAAATCAAATCAAGACACAAATACCACACCTGATGAGGAACATTGATGTAATGGGGACCATTGCTTTTTAAGGAGGGAGGAATGATCTAGGCAATAATTTAGGTGACAATTTGGGTGATAGTTCCACCCCAATTGATGATGAAACTTCTAGGAGCCATAACTTTTACACTATAGCTCTAATTGACTCACCATTTGAACTGTTGGAAAGATAAGAATGAGGAAAACATCATGAGATGGCATGGAGCTCTACTCAATGAATTTTGAGCCTAAAAAACCCAACATAATTTCCCCAAATTTCAATTTTAGTAGTGCAGTCTAAAAATAGTGAGTTTCTAAAAATAGTAATACCTTGAATTTCATATTGTTTTAATCCTAAAAGTCAAACCAATTAACCGACCTTGAGATTGGTGACCTTCCACATCCTCCCCATGCTTTCAAAATTTGTATAAATTAATAAGTAACCTAGAATATGAAGACATACATCTCTTCCCAGAGATAAGCATATATTTGTATTACGATCTTGAGTAATACTACATCTCTTCTCAGAGAATTCAATGTTACTATGTTATTTCTATGCTATTGAAATATTTATCAACCAGAACTTCTATGTTTTGGATTAGTGGTATTAGAGTGGTTTGTCTTGAGAGTGTATGATCCTGATGATGAAGTCAGGCTACAACAAGCTTGAGTGGGAAACAATAGACCTTCCAAATTTTCCACTTGTTCACTCCAAATGACTTCAAATGGTAGACGACATCGAGATATCTAATCCTTTCAAGGAAATGGTGAATGAAGCCTTCCAATGGCAACAAGTGTAGATGCTACAATAATTTACCCAAATTCTTCAAATACTTCTGATGGAAAATTCTACCTTTGTGGCTACACTTCCTGGCTCCTCATCTAGGGAACATCCTTTCAGTGCCCTAACACCCTTCAAGGTTTAGGTAAATTTTGATATTCCTACATTTGAAGGCAAAATCAATGTTGATGTAGTAGAAAATTGGTTGGATCAATTGTCTTCTTACTTCTTTGTAAATAAGTTCACTGATGGAGAAAAGATTACTTTTGCTCTTTTGAAATCATCATTGCTCGTTAAAAACTAGTGGGAAGTGTACAAAATGAGGTTCTATACAGATGACATTAGCCTTGAGGTGGAACCCACCTAGGATGATTTTGTGGAAGCAGTGAAAGAAGAATACTATCCCATCAGAGCATATGATGATCTATACATACAGTGGCAATAACTTTGCCAAGGTAAGGACCAATATGTTTAAGATTACACAGACACTTTTCATTCTTTATCTGCAAGATTGGGCATTCAAGAAAGTGAGAAACATAAGACTCTCAAATATCATGGTGGACTAAAATGGTACATATAGGGGGAAATGGAACTCTTTAATTTGGAAACCTTTGGTGAGGCATACAAATTCATAGTGAAGATTGAACAAAAGCATGGCAAAAAGAATACGAAGAGTCAACCATCAAAATGGAAAAGTGACAAGGAAGGTCAAACATGAGGCCAAAATTAGAAGTAGATGGAGTTTTAAGATAAGAAATCCCAAAAGGGGAAGGATGTAAAATGGTGTGATTACCAAAAAACTAGAACTCACTCTAAAGAAGAATGTCGAGCCATCAAGTCACTACTCTCTGAGTCACAATACTCGACATCTACTACTCTGCCTCATACACAACCCAAAGTCAAAGAGGATGAAGAAGAAATTATAGATGCTAAGATTAACACCATCATCGCTTCATCATAGACCCTTGAGAAAAGACAAGATGAAAAAGATAGATTCTTTCACTCTAAATTATGGGTAAAAGGTAATCTTCTGCATTTCATTCTTGATAGTGGGAGTCAAAAGAATTTAATCTCTGCAAAAGTTGTGAAAAGTATAAATCTATCCATGAAGCCTCATCCAAAGACCTACACTATTGGATTATTGAGCCCAGGGAGAGACCTTCATGTCACCCATCAGTGTCTTCTTTCATATGCTATAAAACATTCCAAGATGAAGTCTTGTGTGATGTGGTTAATCTAGATGTTTCTGATGTACTCCTTTGTCAATCGTTCATGTATGAGTGACATGGCATGTATGAATTATGAACCTAAAGGGTCACCCTCACTCTTGGAACATAATGCTATTGGGTACTAGAGGTACCACCTCTCACATCTATCTCCCTGATCAGTGTTAAGCAATGGAAGAGATTGGTGGAGAAAACAAAGGAATTTGTTCTCATGGTGGTCAAACCATAGAAATCCAAGAAGGTTGATGTTGCAGTCCTAACTACACAATCAACACAATAATAAAAGTAGATAGGATGAATCACAGGAGAATATGATGACTTATTCAAGTCACCCATACGAGTTTTACTACATTTCTAGGTAAAACATTCTATCAATTTGATCCCAGGACCACCTTTGCCTAACAGTCCTGTGTTTCACATATCAATTTCAGAGAATGATGAGATAAAAAGATAGATTCAAGAATTGATCCAAAAGGGTCACATTAGGCCAAGCTCTTCACCTTGTGGTAGCCCAATTGTCTTGGCACTAAAGAAAGATGGAACATGGAGGCTTTGCATTGACTATCGAGCCCTGAATAAAATCTCTATGAAGAATCGCTACCCTCTCCCCAATATTGATGACCTGCTAGGTCTAGCTCTATGGTACAAAGTTCTTCACCAAAATTGATCTCAAATATGGTTATCACCAAATTCCCATCGATCCCACTAATGTCTGGAAGACTACATTCAAATCTAAAGAGGGGCTCTTTGAATGGTTGGTTATGCCTTTTGGCTTAACTAACACACCTACAACCTTCATGAGGATGAAGGATGACATATTACGACCCTTCACCAACTCATTCATGGTTTTTTACTTAGATGACATACTAATCTATAGTAGAACATGGGAAGAACATTTGCAACATGTTCGTAAGGTGCTTCAAACTCTTCAAGAGCATAAGATGTATGCAAATCTTGACAAATGGACATTCGGGATGACAACAATTCAGTATCTCAGGTACATTATGAATGGGGAAGGGGTCCATGTTGATTTAGAAAAGATTTGGGTTATTCGAGAATGGCCCACACCAAGGACCCTCACAGAGCTTCGCAGCTTTTAGGGTCTTGCTAATTTCTACCATAGGTTTGTTCTTGGATTTTCACATGTTGCTTGGTCACTAACCCAAGTGACTAAAGGAGGAGTTAAAGATACATTTTAGTGGGGTGAAATATAATAAAGGGAATTTGAGAATTTGAAGAATAGACTCTGGTCAACCCCTATTCTTGCCTTGCTAGATTTACATCAACCATTTGAGTTGATAATAGATGCATCTAAATATGCCATGGGAGCTATCATCATGTAACATGGTCATCTTGTTGCATATCACAGTGAAACTTTCACTGATACATTCATGAGATATCCAACATATGATAAGGAGCTCTATACCATTGTGCAAGCCTACAAACAATGGAAACACAACATCTTGGGGAAAGGGATAATCATCCACACTAACCACAGACCATTAGAATTCATCTAGATGCAAAGCAAACTATGAAATGAGAGGCACCAAAAGTGGGCCACATATCTTTAGCAATTCCACCTAATAATCAAAAAATAAAAGGGGAGCTCAAATACAGTTGTAGATTATCTGAGCTTCCCACCAATTACTGCACTCACAATAGTTCTTGACCTGTGCAGACATGAGACTACCACTTAGGGTGCTCTGTATGAAGCAGATCCTACCTTTGTTGAAACATATCTAGCACTTCAAAAAGGTAAACATGTTTTTGATTACTATTTGAAATATAATGTCCTCTGTCATATGGGGTACATCTATGTTCTAATTGGAAAGAAACAAAAGATGATATGGGAAGCACACTTCATTAGGACAACTGGACACTTTAGTATTGAAAAGACATTGGCAGTTGTTCAAAAACACTTCTACTGGCCCCATATGCAAAAGGATGTGGAAAGATATCTCAAATACTGCACCCACATGTGTGATAGCCAAGCTAGCAAATAAGAAGCAAGGATTGAACACACCTTTACTAGAACCAACTAGGCCTTGGGAATCCATCTCAATGGATTTTCTCTCAGGTTTGCCCACTTTAAAACATGGTAAGGACTATATTTTTGTGGTAGTTGATCATTTTTCAAAAATGGCTATCATGATTGCTTATAAGAACAATATGTCTACTGAGGAAACTACTCAACCATATTTTAGTCATGTATGGCTCCATTTTGGTCTCCCCAAGTCCATTGTCTCAGATTGAGATAGTAGGTTCCTAAGCATCTTCTAGTCCACTCTATGGAAGATGATGGATACTAAGCTTATGAAGTCCATAGCCTTCCATCCATAGACTGATGGTCAGATAGAGGTGGTAAACCACCCTATTGTTCACATGATTTTGATGTATCACTCCAAACATCCATGCACATGGGATGAGGGAGTTCTTTTCTTACAACATGGATATAATCAGGGGCTACACAACTTGACCAAGCACAGTCCATTCCAATTATGCTTTGAGTTCTAACCCATGGCACCAATTGATATAGCTATTCCATTTTCCACCATGGAATACACACCTCATGGAAGATTTGAGGTAGCAAAAGCATTAAAGTTTATTAAATAAATGAAACACATCTAGTTACAAGTTCATGACATCCTGGAGAAGATGAATTAGAAGTATAAGTAACGCCATGACAAATATAGGATTGCACATCATTTTGCTATGGGTGACAAGGTTTGGTTGTAGCTTTAGAAGGAATAGCTTGTAGGCCTACATAAAAAAATTTGGCCTCTATGATATGGTCCCTACACCATCACCATAAAAGTTGGAAAAATTGCTTTTGAGTTGAACCTACCAGCCTACCTTGGTCTGCATCCAATATTCAATGTGGAGCTCCTCAAACCATATCACCCACCTCTATTGGAAAATTTAGTTGTAGTAAAACAAATAGACATTGATGATCTTGATCCACATAGTTTTGTTCCAGTGGAAGAGGATTAGATTGTGGATACCTAGATGAAGACAATAAGATGACACTCTATTTTGCTTTATCGAGTGGTCAAAAGGGGCCAGCTTAGCCACCAAGGTGAGTGGCTCATAGAGAATCAAATCAAGAGACAACTACCACACGTGATGGGGAACATGACACAATGGGGACCATTGCTTTTCAAGGAGGGAGGAATGATTCGGGCAATAATTTAGCTGATAATTCGGGTGACAGTTCCACCTGAATTGATGATAGAACTTTTGGGAGCCATAACTTTTGCACCGTAGCTCTAATTGACTCACCGTTTGAACTGTTGGAAATCTAAGAATGAGAATAACATTGTGAGATGGCATGGAGCTCTACTCAATGAATTTTGAGCCCTAAAAACCCAATAGAAGTTCCCCAAATTTCAATTTTAGTAGTGTAGTCTAAAAATAGTAAGTTTCTAAAAATAGTAATTCCTTGAGTTCTGTATTGTTTTAAATCTTGGAAGTCAAACCAATTAATCTCCCTCAAGATTGGTGACCTTCCACATCCTCCTTATTCTTTTAAAATATGTATAAATGAAGAGGTAACCCAAAATGTGAAGATAGACATCTCTTCCTAGAGATAAGCATATATTTGTATTGAGATCTTGAGTAATACTACATCTCTTCTTAGAGAATTCATTGTTACTATGTTATTTCTATGCTATTGAAATATTTATCAACTAGAAATTCTGAGTTTTGGATCAGTGGTATCACATTAGTTTGTCTTGAGAGTGTATGATCCTAAGGATGAGGTCAGGCTACGAGAAGCTTGGGTGGGAAATAATAGAGCTTCTAAACTTTCCACCTATTCACTCCAAATGACTTCAAATGGAAGACGACACTGAGCCATCCAAACCTTCCAAGGAAATAGTGAATGAAGCCCTCCAATGGCAATAAGCACAGATGCTGTAATAATTTACCCAAATTCTTCAAAAACTTTTGATGGGAAATTATGGCTCTATAGCTACACTTCCTGGCTCCTCATCTAGGGAACATCCTTTTAGTGCCCCAACACCCTTCAAGGTTTAGGTAAATTTTAATATTCCTACATTTGAAGGCAAAATCAATCCTGATGTAGTAGAAAATTGGTTGGATCAACTATCTTCCTACTTCTCTATAAATAAGTTCACTGATATAGAAAAGATTACTTTTGCTCTTTTGAAATCATCATTGCCCATGAAAAACTGGTGGGAAGTGTACAAAAAGAGGTTCATTACAGATGGCATTGACCTACCTGGGATGATTTTGTGGAAGCAGTGAAAGAAGAATACTATCCCATCGAAGCATATGATGATCTGTACATACAGTGGTAACAACTTTGCCAAGGTAAGGACCAATCTATTCAAGATTGCATAGACACTTTTCATTCTTTATCTGAAAGATTGGGCATTCAAGAAAGTGAGAAACATAAGACTCTCAAATATCGTGGTGGACTAAAATGGTACATATGGGGGGAAATGGAACTCTTCAATTTGAAAACCCTCAATGAGGCATACAGATTTGTATTAAAGATTGAATAAAAGCATGTTAGAAAGAATACGAAGAGTCAACCCTCAAAATGGAAAAGTGACAAGGAAGGTCAAACACGAGGCCAAAATTAGAAGCTAAAGGAGTTTTAGGATAAGAAATCCTAGAAGGGGAAGGTTGGAAAATGGTGTGATTACCATAAAACTAGAACTCACTCCAAAGAATAATGTTGAGCCATCAAGTAACTGATCTTTGAGTCACAATACTTGACATCTACTACTCTGCCTCATACACAACCCACAATTGAAGAGGATGAAGAAGAAATTGCAGATGATAAGCCTAACACCATCATCACTTCATCACAGACCCATGAGGAAAGACTACATGACAAACAAAGATTGTTTCACTCCAAATTATGGGTAAAAGGTAAGCCTCTACATTTCATTCTTAATAGTGGGAGTCAAAAGAATTTAATCTCTGCTAAAGTTGTGAAAAGTCTAAATCTATCCATGAAGCCTCATCCAAAGCCCTACAGTATTGGATTGTTGAGCCCAGGGAGAGACTTTCATGTCACCCATTAGTGTCTTCATTCATATTCTATAAAACCATTCCAAGATGAAGTCTTGTGTGATGTGGTTAATCTAGATGTTTATATGTACTCCTTGGTCAGCCGTTCATGTATGAGTGACATGGCATCTATGAATCACAAACCTAAAAGATCACCCTCACTCTTGGAACATGGCATTATAGGGTACCAGAGGTACCAACTCCCACATTTTTCTCCCTAATCAGTGCTAAGTAATGCAAGAGATTGGTGGAGAAAATAAAGTAATTTGTTCTCATAGTTGTCAAACCATAGAAATCTAAGAAGGCCGATATTGCAGTCCTGACTACACAATCAACACAATAACAAAAGTAGATAGGATGAATCATAAGAGAACATGATGACTTATTCAAGTCACCCGCAGGAGTTCCACTGCATTTCCATGTAAAACATTCTATTGATTTGATCCTAGGATCACCTTTGCCTAATAGTAATGTGTATCACAGATTAGTTTTGGAGAATGATGAGATAAAAAGATAGGTTCAAGAATTGATCCAAAAGGGTCACATCAATCCAATCTCTTCACCTTGTGGTAGCCCAATTGTCTTGGCACCAAAGAAAGATGGAACATGGAGGCTTTGCATTGACTACCGAGCCCTGAATAAAATCTCTATGAAGGATTGCTACCCTCTCCCCATGATTGATGACCTGCTGGACCAGCTCCGTGGTGTAAAGGTCTTCACCAAAATTGATCTCAAATCTAGTTATCACCAAATTCCCATTGATCCCACTGATGTCTGGAAGACTACATTCAAATCTAAGGAGGGGATCTTTAAATGGTTGGTTATGCCTTTTGGCTTAACTAATGCACCTACAACCTTCATGAGGATGATGGATGACATCCTACGACCCTTCACCAACTCATTCATGGTTGTATACTTAGATGACATACTCATCTATATCAGAACATGGGAAGAACATTTACAACATGTTCGTAAGGTGCTTCAAACTCTTCAGGAGCACAAGTTGTATGCAAATGTTGACAAATGCACATTCAAAATGATAATAATTTAGTACCTCAAGTACATTGTGAATGAGGAAGGGGTCCATGTTGATCTAGAAAAGATTTGGGTTATTCAAAAATGGCCCACACTAGGGACCCTCACAAAGCTTCGTAGCTTTTTGGGTCTTGCAAATTTCTACCATAGGTTTGTTCTTGGATTTTCACATGTTGCTCAGTCACTAACCCAAGTGACTAAAAGAGGAGTTAAAGCTACATTTCAGTGGGGTGAAATATAACAAAGGGCATTTGAGAATTTGAAGAACAGACTCTGTTTAGCCCCTATTTTTGCCTTGCCAGATTTGCATCAACCGTTTGAGTTGATGACAGATGCATCTAAATATGCCATGAGAGATTTCATCATGCAACATGGCCATCTTGTTGCATATCATAGTGAAACTTTCAATGATACAGTTAGGAAATATCCAACATATGATAAGGAGCTTTATGCCATTATGCAAGAATGCAAATAATGGAAACACTACATCTTGGGGAAAGAGATGGTCATCCACACTGACCACAGACCATTAGAATTCATCTAGATGCAAAGCAAACAATGAAATGATAGGCACTAAGAGTGGGCCACATATCTTTAGAAATTCTACCTAATAATCAAATACAAAAAGGGGAGCTCAAATACAACTATAGATTATCTGAGCCACTCACCAATTACTACACTCACAACAGTTCTTGACCTGTGCGAACATGAGACTGCCACTTGGGGTGTTCTATATGAAGTAGATCCTACCTTTATTGATATATATCAAGTTCTTCAAAAAGGTAACCATGTTTCTAATTTATATTTGCAAGATAATGTCCTCTATCATATGGGGCACCTCTATGTTCTAGTTGTAGAACAATAAAAGATGATATGGGAAGCACACTTCAGTAGGATAGCTAGACACTTTGGTATCAAAAAGACATTGGTAGTTCTTCAAAAACACTTCTACTAGCCCCATATGTGAAAGGATGTGGAAAGAAATCTCAAATATTGCACTGCATGTGTGATAGTCAAGCCAACAAATAAGAAGCAAGCATTGTACATGCCATTGCCAGAACCAACCAGGCCTTGGGAATCCATCTCAATGGGTTTTCTCTCAGGTTTGCCCACTTCAAAACATCGTAAGGACTATATTTTTGTGGTAGTTGATCATTTTTCAAAAATGGCTATCATGATTGCTTGTAATAAAAATATATCTATGGAGGAAACTATTCAACTATATTTTAGTCATGTATGGCTCCATTTTGGTCTCCCCAAGTCCATTGTCTCAGATCGAGATAATAGGTTCTTGAGCATCTTCTAGTCCACTCTATGGAAGATGATAAACACTAAGCTGATGAAGTCTACAGCCTTTCATCCATAGACTAATGGTCAGACAGATGTGGTAAACTGCTTGATTATTCACATGATTTAGATGTATCACTCCAAACATCCATGCACATGGGATGAGGGACTTCTTTTTATACATGGATATAATCAGGCGCTGCACAACTCGACCAAGCACAGTCCATTCCATGTATGTTTTGGGCTCCAACCCATGACACCCATTGATATATATATATATATATATATATATATATATATATATATATATATATATATATATTCCATTTTACACCATGGAATACACACCTCATGGAAGATTTGAGGTAGCAAAAGCAACAAATTTTATTAAACAAATGCAACACATCCAACAACAAGTTCTTGACATCCTGGAGAAGATGAATCAGAATTATAAGCATGGCCATGACAAACTTAGAATTGCACACCATTTTACTATGGGTGACAAGGTTTAGTTTTGGATTTAGAAGGAATGGCTTTTAGGCCCACATAGAAAGATTCATCCTCTATGATATGGTCCCTACACCATCACCAAAAGAGTTAGAGAAAATGCTTTTGAGTTGAACCTACTAGCCTACCTTGGTCTACATCCAAAATTCAATGTGGAGCTCCTCAAACCATAACACCCACCTATATTAGACACTTCAGTTGTAGAAGAACAATTAGACATTGATGAGCTTGATCCACAGAGTTTTTCTCCAGTGGAAGAGGATCAGATTGTGGATACCTGGATGAAGATAACAAGATGACACTCTATTCCACTTTATCAAGTGGTCAAAAGGGGCCAGCTTAGCCACCAAGGTGAGTGGCTCACAGAGAATAAAATAAAGACACAACTACCAGACCTAATGGGTAACATTTATGCAATGAGGGCCATTGCTTTTCAAGGAGGTAGGAATGATCTAGGCAACAATTTAGGTGACAATTCGGGTGACAGTTCCACCCCAATTGATGACAGAACTTCTGGAAGCCATAACTTTTGCACCGTAGCTCTAATTGACTCACCGTTTGAACCGTTGGAAAGATAAGAATGATTATAATGTTTTTATATGGTATATATCTCTACTTAATGAATTTTTAGACCAGAAAACCCAATGTAAGTGACCTAAATTTCAATTGTAGTAGTGCAATCTAAAAATAGTAAGTTTCTAAAAATAGTAATTCCTTGAATTTTGTATTGTTTTACATCTTGGAAGTCAAACCAATTAATCTCCCTCAATATTGGTGACCTTCCACATCCTCCCCATTGTTTCAAAATGTGTATAAATGAAGAGGTAACTTGAAATGTGAAGATAGACATCTCTTCCTAGAGATAAGCATATATGTGTATTGCGATCTTGAGTAATACTACATCTCTTCTCAGAGAATTCATTATTAATATGTTATTTATATGCTATTGAAATATTTATCAACCATAAATTTTGAGGATTTTAAATCTATAGAGGAGAAACTTTGATTAAGGGGCCCACATAGATGAATCATTGTTAAGACTACATCCATGTCTAGAGAGCTTTCAAGGAGCTCAAAGTCTACCATATTTTGCTGATATCTCTCTATAAAATATTCATGGCACCTAAATATTTTTAATATTTTTATCGGGGTATATGGGATCAACATACATGACCATAATTTTGGGATTGTAGTTATTCACTTTATGAATCATCATTAAAATGGTAGACCTCCAAAACCCTAGTTAAACCCTAGCACAAACCCAACTTTGGAAAATTTGATATATTTTTACTCTAACACCCTAGTTTTGCTTGGAAAACACATGAATCACATATTACACTTAGATAAGGTGTCATCCATGGTACTAAGTTGTATGAATAGTGTACATAACTCATGAAAATCATGTTTTTCTAGGGTTTTGTGATGTTTATAGGGTAAAAAGTTATTTGGAAGGTTACCAACCATTAGAGGGGGTGGTTTTGGACCTATTTGACCTTATCATATAATAAATTACTCGCACTTCTTGGAAATACTCCTATAGGTCTACACCAAATAGGTAATCCAAAAAGGCTAGTACAAGGTGACCTAGTCACCTAGTTTGGAAAGGTTGCATATGTATATTTCTTGTTAAAACCTATGTCATGGTATGTGACATTGATTAAGACATATAACACACATATTCATCTAATATAATGGTCCTATTTAGTTTACATGGCCATTAAATCAACCAATAGTCAGGTAACTAGGCCTAGTGGCCTAATTGTCTTAATTGGTCAACAAGAAGAAATGGGAGTTGAAATAGAGGACTATTGGAGGAGTTAGTGTAGGACCATTATCACCTTAAAATTATCCCATGAAGGTAGGTTGGTGCATTGATCATGTTAATCATGGGGAATAGGTAGTTTCTTAATCATGTCAACATGCAAAAAGAGGGGGTGGGCTACTTTATGACCCATGAGGGCTAATTAGAGCATAGTGCACCTATGTAAATATCAAAAGGGAATATATGGCTGGTCAAATGGCATTATAATGATCATCATGGAGTCAACCAATCTTGAAAAAGCCTCCATCACTATAATTTAATTCCCAAGTTTCCCATTAAAGACCACCAACATATGGAAGGAGTATGAGGGATTGTTATAAATGATTGTAAATGATGATGGAGTGGGTTATGGTCATTTATGACCTCTAACTTTCATATCCATACCATTTTAACTCCATTTTCCTTCTCATTCCCCTATTTATTTAGGTCTTAATGCCATTGTACACATCTCTCACCTGGGTATGAGGAAACTCTACCTAGATTTGTTTCTTGTAAACTTCTTGGGTTGTTAATGGATTATTGCATCTTATTCATGATTAGTCTATAGTGTGTATATACTTGTTTTTATATTAATAAGTGGTATAAATTCTTCCATTGAATATCCTTACCACACCTAGATGATGATAGGTTATCTTATGCAAGTTATATGATGTGTCAAAGGTTGGTTATCATACTTAAAATGTAACCAGATTGAAAGTGCCTCAAAATAGACCTCTCATCCATCACCTCCAAGTTATATCCAACCACCATGACCTCCATGTGAATCACTATTTCATAGAATCCTTGGATAAATTTTTTTAGTTTAGGTTTGGTCCATTAATCTTGTTAGAGATCAAATAAAGTGAACAATGATATTGGTGCATCACCATATAGTAGTATAAGTTTACTTTAGTCATTCCTTCTTTATATTTTCACCCCAATTAGTAGGTCTTAGTTATTTTAAGCTAAATACATGCACCAAGGGAATTGGACCCATAAACTAGAGGTCTAGCCCTATTATAGGTCACCCATAGCCTTGGGTTATTCTAATGTTACTTTAACCTTAGAGGTAGGCCTAAATAACCTACACTTAGGGTGTGGGTTGGAGTGTCAATAGTTATATCACTCTTCATGGGATACATTCAATCATTTGGATCACTCACTTGAATAACTTGGCCATCTCAGAGGGTTTAAATCACTTGAGAGGTAGACATGTAGTAATATTTATGCTAAAAAGCATTACAAGGTCTCCACTCAAGGGTAAGAATGGTTGCAGAATATTATCATACACCCCCTTATAAGTATCCCTATGATATGTACCAACACCAATTTGATCCCTATCATCCCTAAAATGAGTCTCTTTACTAGAAATATTATCAATCCCCTTGTGAGCCTTATCAAAATTATTGGTAGCCCACTTATCTTCTTGGTTAGCCTAGTCAATCTAACCATGTCTCAAGACAATCCATTTGAAGCCTTACACAGACCTTATTGGGATATGAAAGATGCATGGTGGGGATTGACACATAAAATATTTATGGCTAAGAAATTCCTACAAATATTATTTGGAGCATGATATATTTATTTTAGTAGGCTAAGAAAGAGTGGACATTTATTATGAGAGAGGGTCATTCAGGGTTTAATAAAAACATGTTGGACATAGGTGGTCTATTTTCTAGCATAAAAGAGAGGCTAGTAGTACATGAGAGATAAAAATCTCATTATCATCAACCTTATCCCCCCTTTTACATCCCATATCAGTCTTCTATTAAACTTACCATCCTCCCTCAAGAGTCTAAATCAGGTGAATATCAAGGTCTTCCAAGTCTGTCACAAGTCTTTTATATTTTTCATACTTGGATATCTGTTTAAGAGTATAAAAAGGGGAAGAAGTGTTTCTTAAGAGGCCTAAATTTCATGATTCATAGTAGACCTTACAGGTCCATTCACTTCCCAATTAGCTTGAAGAGATTAGTGATCATACCCAATTTGACTTTGAGGCTTACCTTGCTAGACAAATTAAACCTTCAAACCAGCAATTATCTCAATTAGTGGTAGTAGTAAAAGAAATGCCATATTAGTATAAGGTACCCTCATTCATCCCATAAGTTGCAATTCATGCAAAATAAAAATATCCAAAGTCCAAGTTTCTAAATTGGAGCTCTGTGGTATATCCATGAGTAAAAGGAGATGATGCAATCATGAACCAAGATGTTAAAGTGAAATTCAAATTAGAAAACACTCAATCCCCATCCCTCCCTCTTCAAGAATATGACATTTCCATCATGGAAATCTATTCAAGATAATGTGTTGAAAAAAGTGGAGGTGATGGTTATCATAAGTGAGTAGCTAAATGATGAGAATGAGGTAGACATGACCTCTCTCCTAAATTCATTATAATTATCTTTCATTCCACTCCTTGAGAAGGAACCTATACTTGAGGAGACAAGTAAAGAAGGTCAAATTAAGGTGGTAGATGATGAAGGTAACTTGATTAAAATTAAAGAAGTTATCATTAGTACACCTCTAGGTGAAGAAATACATAATTTATCCTTCAAGAATAAAGAAGAATATGACATTGAAGACCTCCTTGTTGACATGAAAAATTACATTTCCCATGATAATCCTAAAGAGTGTGAAAGTGTGGCAATTGTTCAACTTGTAGTAGTTACAAAATAAGGGGACTTACAAGAGAGAAAATATAACCAAGTTGTGATGATAGATGAGGGAGATATTAAGGGTACATCAAAATTGGCACAAGGTTGTTTAGGACTCCATGAATATGGTCAAGAATGTTAGGCTCCAAAACCTTTCTTAATTTTTGTTATATCTAATTGTACATCAACCACTATCCAACTTGAAGAGAGCTTAAACAATACTGATGAATAATGAATGAAACTATAACCATGTGAAGATCAAGAAAATGATTTATTTGAAATCATAAAATTAGGGTATTCTATAATTTAATTATGACATGATCAGATTCATATTGAGGAAGACAATATAATTAGACAAAGCGTAAACAACCCTCAAACCATTTCATCTCAAGGAGTTGTTTCATGTGAATATAACTTATTTGAGATTTTCAAGCAAGGTTATCAAATAATCACCCCATATATAGATTTATATTTACTCCTAAAGAATATAAATAAACTTTTTTGTCCCCAAACTTACATAAAACAAGATGGATCTCTCTTAGAAGCCAACCTTACAGCCATGCGACAAGAACCACTTCAAAGTATCCAACTTGATTAGGAGCAGCCCATGACTAATGTAGAGATGAGATTGATCATGTAAAGTATACAAATGTGGGATGAATATGACTAGGTACTAGGTTTACATGACCAAATTATGAACCCAATAATGGAACATGAAGATCCAATTTCAATTCTAGGAGATTATGAACATGCCAACACCTTTAGACACAAATGGAAGTCCTCATGCAGATAGCAATAGATGATTGGACTTCAGTCATCATATGTTAATCTAACCTCATAGATCTATGGTGATCAAAGAAGATTCCCATTTGATACTAGAGGAGAAAGGAGGTGTGTGATAATTAGTTGTTTCTAATAGGTTGTCATCTTTATTCCAAGAAGTTTATCTACACAAGTGTGGTTTAGTTAGATGCCTTTATTGCTTTGGTGTCTTTTCTTGTTAGTTATTAGGTGTTATTTATTTGGTTGTTTTTTTGTGTCTTGTGAGTTTTTTTAGTCCTTGAGGGTGTTATGAGGTGATAATTGTTTTATCAGTCCAATAAGATATTCATCCAAGACATGATATCATGTTTGAGTCTTATCATTATCATGAAGAGTTAGTGGGTTATCTTGACCAGTAGGTTGGTCGACCCTTTGAGTCACCAAAGGTGTTGATAATTTATACTCATAGGACAAATGTCAACACCTATAATAAAAAACCTCATCATGACACCCATCCAATCTTGCACATGGTGATATCCCTACATGGTGATGTCTTCTTTGGTGTCATTTTGAACCTTGTTAGCATTAATTAAGGGTTCATGTTTGTGTTAGAACCTAATGTAGATATCATCATATGTCATAGTTATATTATGTCCTTAAGTGATGTACTAGGTCCTCATGATGAGCCTTGAGTGAGGGAAAGAGTGTCCAACATCTTATAAAGGCTAGATGTGGTTTAATCCCTATTTGATGGAATTAAAGATCTTTAGTAGAAGTTAAGATAGTTTGACAAGATTAAGGTTTCTAGGTCTCATAGTTTTAAGCATGTTTAAGCCATTTAAAGAGGAGAGAGATTTGTTATCATGATATAAGGCTGTTCAAACCTTGTTTAGGTCATTATATGAATTACAATGATGTGTTCAAGATCATTATTCATGTTATGCTTATTCAACATGTTTTAAGCCTTGTCTAGCCCTTCAAAGGCACCAAATGATCCTCAACCATGCCATATGGGTCTATTTGTATTGTAAACCTTTGAAAAAGGGGAATATTTTAATTTCAAATTGTGTATAAAGGTCACAAAAAGGTCTCATATTAATCATATTAGCATTTTAAAGTGTTTTATGCTTAAAGGGGTCCATTTTAGAACTCAAATCCACCTTTTACTTACTAAATGGGTCCCACATGTGGGAAAAGTATGTATCCTAAAATACCCTAGTTGTACCATAGAATTTGAAATATTATTTGACCTCTATTTACCTCTTCCCATCCTCTAATGATGTTTTAGAATTTTAAGCATGATAAAATGAAGGAAAATTGTAGGATTTGCAAGAGCTTTAGACTTGTACAAATCCATACAATCTAGTTAGGAATAAAGGGAGGTCATAAAGTTCACTTAGAGATCATGACAGGTGTCTTAGAGGATTTTCATGACCAAAATGTGAAATATAGGCCCAAAACTAACCTCTTCCTTACATTGTCCTCTTTGGTAGCCCAGAAAAGTTTTTCAAGTTTTTGATCAGTCCATATAGGAGAGAGAAAATGAGGATTTGAGACTTTAGGTAGAGGAAGGGGGTCTCATGACATTCCCATTTTGGTATTTATCTATAGATTCATTGTCTATACTCTATGAAAAAACACTAATAATCTAGGCAGTTAAATTTCCTTCATTTGTGCAAGGGTTAAAATTACATCAGTTTTGGTGCACTCTTGAGAAGGTTTTATAGATTTATTTTTGTAGGTGTATTACATAGGTCCTCAAGGTCCTTTCATGGTATTTCCCACCCTTTATTTTCATGTGTGAGGGTGTGGGATAAAATAAAGCTTCATGTTTTCACTTTTGTAGATTATAGATGGTGTTGCTTTTGGTTGCAGACTCTCCAATGCATCAAATGAAGGTATTTGTTGATGTTTAGGTTTTTTGATGGTTACATTAAATACATTTAAGCCTCCTTTACCTCCCAATCTTAGCTAAGAAACTAGATGATCAAGTGTTTCCTTTAAGTCCTATCTCCAATATGAATTTTGTGTATGTAACGAGAGATTCTAGTAAGTGTGAACAAGTGTATTTATAGTAATTATAAGGAAACATCAAGATAAGTTATAAAATTCTTGTTCATTTTATATGATGTTGTTATCATGACTCCCACTACCCTATATTCAAAATCACTCTCATCCTCAACTATTGAGAGACTAATCTCAATTTAGGAACTTAAAGGCTCTAGGTAGACCCATCAAATGAAGGACTATTGGAATGAAGATCTTGAGGACATTGAGAGACCTCCTTTAGTCATAATAACCCATGAATAAACATGGAAAATGAGGTAAAAAATCCCAAAAAGGATCAAACCTTCATCTTTAGTTCTTTGAGAGATAATTCCTAACCAGTCACCTACATGCCTACTATGCAGGTTAGTCACATGGAAAGTTGAGTGTTTGATCTAGTCTTAAGGACATTGAGGAGCCTTGAGGACTAATAAAAGGGGAATACAAATGAAATAAGGTAGATAGATTCAACACATCTCAACTCTCCCAAAGAGAGTAATTCAGTCAAGACTTCTTTTGAGCATACATTGATTATGACTATAGGGTTAGAGTTACTAATGGAGATTATTTGACCCATTTGAGATAGGTGAAAGGGAAATTAATGATTGATTAGGCCTAAATTGGCTTTAAAAGGACTATTCTTAAGAATTGAAGGTAGTTACATGCTTAAGGGTTATTTAACAATCTAGAAAAATCTAAAAATGAATTAGAAAGAGATGTAATTGAGGCTTCAAGGAGTGATAAGAGTCTCATATTAGTAAAAATAACCTAATGACCTAACTAGGCTAAATAGTCCTAAAACTGATACACATAGGCCTAAACATAGAATTCGAGGACACATATAATAGAAGAGGTGTGTGAAACCCTGCATACAAGTAAAAAAAAGACTAAATATGGGGGCTTGCCCTAAAATTTTACACTATATTCTATTATAACTCCTTGATACTTTAAGGTAAAGAAGAATTTAATGGCCCAAACATGCCTATTAAGCCTAAGTGGACCTAAACAAGCCTATGTGTAGAAATTACGGATTGGTGTAGATTTAGAATTTGATAAAAGTTTATAGACATATGATGGGGGTTTAAAGAGACATAATAGGGTCTCCATTATGATAAAAGACTTAGGTGATGCAAAACTAACACTAAACTTAGTTACCAAGGGTTACACAGACATGACTACTTATAATCCCTAGGTAAGGAGATGAGGGAATGTAGAAGACAAAGTTTAAATAAATTAACCCTAAGAATATTTTTAGCATTCAAGGCATATTAAATTAAGTTCGCAACCTCATCAACATTAGAGGGGTATAATATACTATTTAAGTCCCTAACCCAACTAGTCTAGTAGTTAGACTATACATGATAGTAATGGCTGACAATAAGACTGAAGGGAAGACCTAAGGTAGAAGGGTAGAGATAGTGGTTTGGATAGAAAGAGAAAAGTGTAGAGGATGGGAACCAGGTGGAGAGGGTGTTATGATTATTTTGATGATATAAACCTACCCATAGAGAGATTGAGACTTATTTTAGGCTATTAGGCCTAAATCCATGTTTAGGGCTCAAACCCCACCACCACATTGACGCATACTCAGACCTTCCCAAGAAGAACTAACTATTGACTAATTTAACCATAAGTCAAATTAGGTCAACTCCCTATAGTTAATTTTTTTTAATATGGGTCTAATAGGGTGTGAATTATGTTCCATGGTCCTAATGAGGTCATTTAATGTGTCTTTAGCCTTGATCATTCTCATTTTTAGTCCTTAGTTAGTCTTATGTCATCTATTGACATTTGTGGGTCATTTATTGAAGTAGTATAGTTTATATATGGAAATAAACATGTTAATATATACTTAAACATCTTGTGTTCCATAATATGTTATAGAGACTATTTCATAAATAAAAATTTATAGGATTCCATGTTGAAAATAAGAAAATAGTTGAAAGAGGTAGTTCTCAATTGTTGTATAGATTGTACAATATCTTTGGCACATGGTATGACTTATAAAGTAATTATTTAGGTACCATAAACTAAATTCCATGCTTTTTCAGCTTTGATAATCCCAAAAATGGTAAAAACCATTCTATTTTCCCTATCATTCTCATTTGCAAGCTAAAGAGGTCAACCAGTTTCAGTCTAGTACAGACAATAGGAGGTGAGTTGGAGAAAGTGAATTTGGTGAATGATAAGACTCTTTTTATAATTAAAATACATGGAAATAGTCATAGGATTGGTTTATTTTTCTCTATGAACCATTGCTTAAAGTGGTAGTGACTTTTTTCTACCTACTCATTCCCATACCCTTCAGTTTCCTTCTCTATTTGGATTGATTTAGAAATTAAATTTTTGTACATGTTCTTAAAGAGTGTGAAAATTATTATTACATGGTTTTTATTCATTTTTGAACTTTTTAAAGTCAAATAATGAGTATAACTATCTCACTTTTCTAGTTGAGGGCTCCATTACTAGTTTACAAACAGTTTCCATCAGTTGTAGAGGCTTATCTACTTATTTTTATCTTCATAACAATGGTAATTCAAGGTAAAAGTTTTTCTAATCTCCCATTTCATAGTTATCAATCTCTTATTTTGGGGGTTTGGTCTCAAAGACTAACATTAATGAAGAACATAGTTGGAAGCATAAGCATGGTCAGATTCCCTACAACATCTACCGAAAAGATAGTGTGAGAATGCTTAGACATAGATGTGATTTATGTTTATAAAATTTTAACATGAATATGAAATTTATTTTCATCAAAAACATGGTTCAACCACCAAGAGACCCAATGTTGACAAGATTCTGGTTTGGCACATAATCTTGAAATATGATGTTCACCTCTAGACAACTCTACATAGATCTAAGAAGGATGAAATATAGGTTTTAAACTCATTTGAGACATTCATTAATTTATAATAACATGGATAATTTAATTTTGAAAATATGGGGTTATTTTGTGGATTCAAGTCTGATTTTAAGGTTTGTAGATTGAGAAAGTTGCATAAAGAGACATGTTACCTTATTTTCTCTGAATAAGGTATTTGCTCATATACAAAAGTCATATCTTGGTGGGTATCTTGAGGAATGGATAGGTATTTGGGTTCCAATAATGTATCCAAAGCATAAGCACAATGTATTTGTCTAGGAGAGTGATTTATTGGTCATGATAAGGTGATGTAGATAAGCTTCTATTTTAAGCAAACTTTCATTATAGATTGTCAGCCATCTACAATACTTTTGAAGCCTAAGTGGTCCTATAATGCAATAATGACATAATAGTTGAATAATCCAAGGAATATTTACTATATTTAGTTTATAATGGTTATATTAATGTAAATAAGGGTTAAATATCATGGAATCTTGTGCCAAGGAAAAATAATCACCTACAAGTTTCATAGTCCATAAATTGTCATCTACAAACTGACTATGAACCTACAGGTTGATGATGAGAAGAAAGAAGTTAGAATCTTGGTATTCATAGAAATTTATTAAATTGAAAATGATATAATGAAACTATAATTACAAGGATATAATAATGAATAACTTAGGCCTTAATGAATATCTAAAGAAGCCTTTTGATCTTAACCTGACTGTCACCCATAGGTGACACTGCCTGCTACAATAGATAAACCATTTCCAAGTAAAAGAAAGATGTGGATTGAGAGAGTTGGCATGGAGGTTGGGTGTTGATAATATGTATATTATCCCTAAAATGATGGAATAAACTTCATGATGATTTTATAATAAGGAAATAGAACAAAAACTAGGGTTTTTAACTTTAGGCACAGTCAAACCCTAACCTTATAGATAGTCACTAAGCTAAGAAGCCAATTTTAGGAATTGGCAAAGTTGAAGACAATAAATATATGAAATATATTCAAAAAAAATTATATATAACCTTAAAAATATACTCTAAAATACCATAGTCTCATTTTGGTAAGAAAAATAGAGGAGATTCCCTCTATTTTATCTCAGACATATGACACTCTCAGTCATGATGCAACTGTAGTCTTGGTGAGTGGATATTAAAAACATGTGATGAGGAGTCTTGTAATGTTGTATATATATATTTTTTAATTTTAATTTAAGGTGAAAAACTATGAATCTTCATCCATAACCATTGAAACCAATCAGAGGTGGTCAAAGTCTCAAAGAGTGCATTCAGGCCTATTAAGCCTAGAACTAGGCCTAATCCCTACAAGGGTCTAAATTCACTTATAATGTAATATGAACCATGTAATTCATTTAATAACCTTAAATAGTAATTTGAGGATGAATTATAACCTTTGATTTGTATGAATTTAACATAGAATGGTCAAATTGGTTTGAAACCATCACACAAGCACATATAATGTAAATGTAAAACTCAATAGGCGAACTTATATTGCTCACACCTACATGAACACTAATAATGGTGACAAAATGATTTTTTGATGATTTAATGGGGTCCTTAAATTGTTATTATTTAATTTTTTTGAGGTTTGAATATCTAATTTTTATGAACTATCACTAATAAGCAAAATAGTTCAAAACCTCTTAAACCCTTTTCTAAGACCTAAAGAAGGAAATATCACCTGAGATGAATTAAGGATGGGTAGTTTGTCTTGGAAAGTGTTTGAAACATTTTTTAGACTCTCCCATGTTCCTTCCCACCTAATTGGTCTATACCCTACTTGTATGAACATGGTACAAAATTGGGTTTTTTTCAAGTTTATGATTGTTTTACATATATAGAAGAAGATGAATAGTTGATAACCATTGGAGGGGATAAATTGGGACATATTATAACTATGTATATTAATTTATCACCATATATTTTCATTGAAACATATTTTATACACCATTCATCACACGCAGTCTTGGACAAAGATTGAAGATAAGGAGTGATTGCCAAATGAGAGTGAGAAATTGGTTTTTGGACCTTTTTAAGATCTAACTCATGGATTATAAGGAAAGGTGAATTTTAAAAGGTTTCATAAAACTTATTCCATTGATTTTTTTAGGTAAATTAAGGCCACTTGGGTGACAAATGTGGAAAATGAGGCCTAGAAAGCTAATAGATGATTGCAGATAGTGAATACAAATGTCTAAAAATGGTTAGTAGTTAGGAAAACATATAATTAATATCATATCATGTTTTAAACCTAACTAAGATAGTTCACATGTGTTAAATATCCATATTCTAGTTTCAATTGGTCAAGAGATGCTCCATGATGAAGGCAGTTTCACAAAGGTAGTTGAAGGGTATCAATGCTAGTTTTGGAGAGTTTGAGGCTTAATATGGACATTTGTCCAAGAAGACTTTGAAGACCTATGTTTTATACTTCATTATTATTAAATATAACTAGTTTTCATGCATTTACATGTGGCATTATGATCCTTGAACTTCTTTTCTTCTCTCTCAGCTCACACATTCAATAAATGCAAGTCATTTTGGCTCTTGTATTGAATTCCACGCCTGGTAGGGTGAATCCTTGCTGGTTTGATATTGTACTTTGAATTTGAAATAATATATTAAATTTAGTTTTGAGTTCACAATATATCTTTTCTAAGTGTGTGAAGTGGTGTATAGTGAAAGGTCAAGTGATTGGTGTATATCCTTACTTTCTCTCAACCATTTCATGTTTGATGCAAGTATCCCTCTATCTAATAGGTCACATGAAGTTTATCTAGTGAATTTATCCATATTAAGTGTAATATGACATATGGGTCACTCAAATTAAGTGTTTCAATGCATATCACCTCCATGTTTCAAATACTAATGTTAGAGCAATTCAAGATTTTGATATTAGTGTTGTAAGTCATGTTTCATAGTGCACTTATATGGTAGTATAGTGGAGATATATATAGTGTATCACCTCATTAGAATAGGATATTTCATGTCACTTATATCCATTTTCATCTAAGAAAAGAATTAGTTTAGGTGATAAGCATTCAAGGATCAATTTAGGTAGCTAGGCCTTAAACCTAGAGGTCTACCTCTACCATAGCCAACCCACAGGCCTAGAGGTATTCTAATGTTGCTCAAATCTTAGAGTAGGCTTGAAAAACCTCATCTAGGGTGTAATATTTTGTTATAATAATTATATTACACTTGATGGGACCTTGTCTTAAATATATCTTATCAAGGTAAATGTTGGTCTTGATAACATCACAGTTTCATATGGTGTTTTACTCAATATATGATGGCTCCATTCAAGGTAAGATCTAGTTGTAGACTATTTTTTATTAGTTCTTGTGTTCATACTTGATGGTCCTTACTAGGTCATCTTATAGTAGAGTTTTCAATCCCATAAACCCACTTGCTTAGGTTAAACTTCCTCTTGAAGTTCAACATCCTTAGTCTATCTTGACCTTTGAAGAACAAGAAGACTTTTCAAGCCAATAAGATCAAGAGATAGAATAACTTGAGGAGAATATGGCTAGGTAGCATGCCTTCCCAAATTTTAACACTAAACATCCCATCCATCTCAATGTATATGATGATATACCCCTTAATTCTACCAAAAGTGTTCCCATATTTAATGGTGAAGGTCATGTCACTCCTAGTTAGCATATTGGGGACTTATCAAACTTACGCATCTTTCATAGTGTTACTAAGGTCAACATTTCCATTAAACTCCTTATCATGACCTTTAGAGGGAAAACACTTGTATTTTATAAGACATTTCCTAGAGGCTTTATCACAACTTGGGATGATTTTTGAGAGTTTCTAACCTAAAGATTTGAAGACAAAATTGATCAAACATCAATCATTCATCAACTTAATGTAATTCAAAAGGGTCCTAAGGTGATAATTCATGAATTCAATGAGAGATTCCAAAGTACTTGGCATAGGTTGAATCCTCCCATGAGACCACTTGATAGCTTTATATTTCCTACATATCTAAGGGTCATTGGTAATAACATATCCATAATGTTTCAATCCATGGGTGGTTACACCTTACCTAAAGCATATGACCTTGTTATTATAGATGATAATAGCCTAGTACAATCTAAAAAGTTGCCTCCAAAAGTTACTATGCATCTACTACCAAACATGTCTATTACTACTCCAAGTGTTGCTCAAATTCCTAATGTAAATGCAAAGTCTAGAACTAATCTTAAGAAGGTATAAGATGATATTGATAAAGATGCAAGGATCCAAGCCTTAGAAGCTCAAGTTAGGAACCTCAATATATAATATGGTGTTAATCAAAACCCTCTCCCTATCCTCAACAAGGAAATAGGTTCCCACCTCAGCAATATGGTCAAGGTAGAGGTTAAGGACAACTCAAAATCAATAGGCCTTCCAATACATATAATCCAAATTCTGCCTCCAACACAAGAGCCATGGTATCGATTCAAATCAACTTGGTGCAAGGAGATAAATGGAAAAATAGAAGTTCATAGATGTAAATGAATATGGAGGACAATCTTTGGTTGCCTAAGGAGGATTTAATCCTTAGTTATTAGTATAATATGAAGTTATCATGAAAACAAATAAAGGATGGTAGACCCATATGGTGAACCTTGCAAACTTCCTAGTTGAACATATGTATGTTCTGAATTAGAATTATTTAGTTTTAAATAATACTAAATAAAATAGGAAGGATTTAGAAGATGACTATGGTATTTATACAAGTTAAAATATCAATCCTATAAGGAAGCAAGGTGTGAATCTAAGTGTGATAATCCTTACAACTTCTATACCTACTTCAAATCATAATGTTGGAAGGGTGACCCAAAGTGTTCTAATGTCTTAAGAGCTAAACAATTCATTGCCTTCAAGGAAACAAAAAAAGTTATATACTCCTGATCTAAACATTTTTTATTCATTGAAAAGTGCTAAGACATCTCTCTCTCTTTAGTAAGTGCTTCAATTATCCAGTACAAAAGATCTCCTTCAAGAGTAACTATCTTAAATCCACCTCAGTCTTTAGCCATCATTTCATGGTAATATTGCTCTCACCAATTCTCCCAATCACATTGTGTAACCCTCTTCCAAATATAAAAATCCTACACCCTTATACCTCACTCTCATTATTGGAGACAAACTTGTTCACAATAGCATAATGGATGGTAGAGCTAGTACCTTAGTTATGCCTAAGCTTGTGGTAGATAATTAGGCTTGGAATATGAAACATACAACAAAGGAGTGTTCCAACTTGATGGGACACCTAATAAGTAAGTAGGACTTGTCAAAGGTTTGAAAATTTTCCTTCATGATTGTCCTAACTTCTCTATCCTTCAAGACATAGTAGTGGTTAACTTACCTGCTCACTTTTCTATCTGCCTCTCAAGGGATTTCATAGCCAAGATAGGAGGATACCTTTCTACTGATTGGTCCTTTTTTGCCTTCAAGACAATGTATGGAGCAAAGGTAACCATTAGAACTTAATCATTGGCTAAGTTTCATATTGATACCTATGTAGAAGCAAACTCTAATATCAATTACATAATCAATGATCAAGAGGACTATGTTGTGGATGATGGAGCATCCTCTAAGGTTGAGGGCATATTTGACCTTTTCCTATATCAATATGGTGCAGATACCTATGAACATGATCCATAAACTTTATTTAATCAAAATGACCTTGGCACATACATCTTCCATGAGGGAGAATAAGAACATTATGAGGTATGAATTGATGATTCTTTTCTACAAGATTCTAAAGGTAATTACCTTATTCATATGCATGATGATGATAAATTTCCATGTATGATAGAGCTGGACAATAAAGAAGATAATACCATTATACCTTCACAAGATGAAATAGTCCATGAATATGACAAAAATTAAGAATAATATGACCTATGGCAAAGGTTATATGCCATAAGTCAAGATTTTGAGCAGTTGAGTAAGTCTACTTCTCCTCCTAAGAAGTGTGTATCTGATGATAGGGTTGTTGATGAACGTAACAAGTAGGTTGTTGAGTATCCTATCAAGCATGAAGAATAATGTATTGTTAAGCATGAGAGTGTATATCAATCTATTGCCAAAAAGGCTACAATAATAGAGGAGTCTAATGAACACAAGATAGAAAATTGTATGTGTGAAGAGTAGTCCAAACCTCAACCTAAGGTTAAATCACTTTCTAATATGTTGGAGTAGAAAGAAGACAAGATTGATGATCTCATACATCAATAACATCATATTCAAGAAGGTAAAGTTGAAGCAACTGTGATGACTCCCAAGTTACAGTTTGAGAAGTGCCAATTAGACATGGCAAAAGTCAAGAAGGTGGTAGTTTCAAACAAGATCCTTAGAAGACAAAATGGATCATTCTTGAGAGCTCAAATTATAATAATTATAGATAGAATAAGACCTAAGGATGGTAAGTCATTTGACCATCAACATGAGCAAGTATTTATTGATAAGCATACTTCACATGAGGGATTAATTTTATAGAGAAAAAAGGATGCAATAGGTACCATATTTGACCTTGGTTGATTAATGGTGATTTTATTTCACCTCATGTGTTTTAGGTCTTGTATATACTATGATGGGTTTAATTTGCTTATGTTGAGTGTGTGTTTCCTAAGTGTTCTTAAGAAAACATGTGTTTTCTCTTAGGTGTCTTATTTTATGTGTTGTTTCTTATTATTTCATATGTTTGGTGTTCTTTCAAAATCAATTCAGTCCAATCTATGTATAGGTGACTCCATATACCAATTGATAGGAGTAGGCTAGTGGTATTTAGCATAGTTGGCTTGCCACCCATAGGAAATCACCAAAAATGTTGACTAATTTGACCATAAGTCAAATTAGGTCAATTCTCTATAGTTCAAAATTTGTTATAGGGGTCTACTAGGGTGTGAATTGTGTTTCATGGTCCTAGTGAGGTCATTTAATGTGTCTTTAGCCTTTATAATTTTCATTTTTAGTCCGTAGTTGGTTTTATGTCATTTTTGGGTCATTTATTAACTTAGTAAAACTTATATATGGAAACAAAGGTATCAAGAGATACTTCAACATCCCATTTTCTATTAGATGTGAGAGAGACTATTTCATAAATTAAAAATTTTAAGATTCCATGTTGAAAACAATAAAATAGTTGAAAAGAGGAAATTTTTAGTTATTGTACAACTTGTGTAGTAAATTTGGCATGTGGGGGGAATATAAAGTGATTATTTAGGTCCCCCAAAATAAATTACATTCCTAGGTAGCTTTGAAAAGCTCAAAAATGAAAAAAACCCATCTTATTTTAACTATCATTCTCCTTTACAAGCCAAAAAGGTCAATTAGTTTCAGTCTATTACAAATAATATAAGGTGAGTTGGAGCAAGTGACTTTGGTGGATGATAAAAATCTTTGTATACTTCAAATCCATGTCAATAGTTAGAGGATTGGTTTATTATGTTCTATGAACCATTGCTTAGAGTGCTTGTGACTCTTTTTTGCCTGATCATTCCCATACCCTTCAATTTCATTATTTGTTTGGATTAGTTTGAGTAATTAAAGTTATATACATGTTCATAGAGAGTGTTACAATTATTATCAAATGGTTATTAGTCATTTTTTCAAATGGTTATTAGTCATTTTTTCACATTTGAAATTCAAATAATAAGTAGAACTATCTCACTTTGCTAGTTGAGGGCTCCACTACTAGTCTACAAACAATTTCCATCAGTTGCATATGATTATCTACCTATTTTTATCTATAAAAATTTTTGATTCAAGGTAACATGTTGTGTTTAATATCCAATTGCATAGTGATCGATCTCTTCTTTTGGAGGTTGGTATCAAAGACTAACATTGAAGAAAAACATAGTTAGAAGCATAAGCATAGTGGGAGAATTCTTAGATAGATGTGTGATTGATATTTAGAAACTTTAAACATCTATATGACCTAATTTATCATCAAAAACATGGTTAAACCACCAAGAGACCTAATGTTGACAAGATTCTAGTTTAGTACATAGTCCAAACATCTAATGTTCACCTACAAATAGCTTTATAGAGGTCTGAGAAGGATGAAATACATGTGTTGAACTCATTTTATACCTTCATTAAGGTCTAAGAACATGGAGAAGGTAATTTTGATAAATATGGGGTAATTTTTTGTATTCAAGTCTGAGTTTAAGGTTTGCAAGTTGAAAAAGTTGCATAAAGAGACATGTTACCTTATTTTCTTTGAATAACATATTTGCTCATATACAAAAGTCATATATTGGTGGGTATCTTAAGGAATGGATAGGTATTTTGGTTCCACTAATTTATCCAAAGTATAGGAGAAATTTATTAGCCTAAGAGAGTGATTTATTCATCATGAGAAGGTGATTTAGATAGGCTTCTATTTCAAGCAAATTTCACTATAGACTATCAATCATCTACATTACTTTTAAAGCCTAAGTGGTCCTATAATGCAACAATGACATAATAGTTTCATAACCCAAGGAATAGTGAATCTATTTGGTTTATAATGTTTCTATTAATATCAATAAGGTTCAAAGAGGATGCAATATTGTGTCAAGGAAAAATCATCACCTACAGGTTTCATAGTCCCTAAATTATCATCTACAACTGAATTGTAGACCTATAGGTTGATGATGAGAAGCAAGAAGTTGGAAGCTAGCATTTTATTATGTCAAAACTATCCATTGATCCAATAAGGAACAAGATATAGTGGTGTTTTACTCAAGCCCTAATAAATATATAAAGAGGCCTTTTGACCTTAACATAACTGTCACATATAGGTGACATTGCTTACTACAGTAAATAGACCATTTCCAAGAAAAGGAAAGATGTGGATTGAGAGATTTGGTTTAGAGGTTGTTGAGAATATGGATAGTATCCCCATAGTGATTTAATAAAATTAATGATGCTCCAAAAATAAGGAAACAAATCAAAAAATAGGGTTTTTACTTTATGTACAGTCAAACCCTAACCTTGTAGATAGTCACTAAGTTGAGAAGCCAGTTTTAGGAATTGGTGATGTTGAAGACTCTAAAGAGATGATCTAGATTTTAAAATTTGTATAGATCACCTAAATTACTTAATATAACCTCCCATAGTCTCATTTTGGTAATAAAAATAGGTGAGATGCCCTTTGTTTCATCTCAAAAAGAGGGAACTCCTAGTCATGATGCAACCATAATCTTGGTGAGTGGATGGTAAGAACATTTGATGACGAGTCTTATAACATTGTATAAAGATGTGTTGAGTTAAATTTAAGGTTAAAAATTTTTAATAGCCATCCACAACCATTAAAACCACTCAGAGATGGTCAAAGGCTCAAAGAGTGCATTCTTTCCTATTATGCCTAGAACTAGGCCTAAGACCTACAGGGGTCTAAGTCCACTTATAAGTCAAGATGAACCATCAAATGAATTTTATGACCTTAAGGAGGAAGTTGAGGGTGAGTTAAAACCTTTGGTTTATAGGAAAATATCATATAATGGTAAAATTGGCTTAAAACCATAATAAGGGCAAAAATAATGTAAAGGTAGAGCTCGATAGGCTAACTTAATTTGATCACACCTATACGGAAACCAAGCATGGTGACCCAAGAAGTTGAGTATGGTTTCAAGGGTCACTAAATTATTCTTAATGAAATTTTTTAAAGTTTTAAACATCTAAGTTGTATGAACTATCACTATGAAGTGAAGTAGTTTAAAACCCTCCTAAACCCTTGTTTAAGACCGAATGAAGGAAATATCAATTTAGATGCATTAAATATGGGTATTTTTTCTTGTAAAGTGCTTGAATCATGTTTAAGACTCTCCCATTCTTCTCTCTACTTAATTATTTTGTACCGTATATGAACAAGGTACAAGATAGGGTGTTTTTCAAGATTATGATTATTTTGTAGGTATATAAGAAGATGAACATGTGAGAGTCATTAGAGGGGGTAAATTGGGACATATTATAAGTATAAATATTAATTTATCACTAATATGGGAATGGAAACATCTCTGCTACACCATTCATCATAGATAGTCTTGGATAGAGAATGAAGATAAGGAGTTATTGCTAAGTGAGAGAGTGCAAAGTTAGTTTTCTGACACTTTTAAGGTATAAATCATAGAGTGAAAGGCATATATCATAGAGTGAAAGGAAAGGGGAGTTTTTATAGGCGTCATAACACTTATTACATGTATTTGGTTGAGGAACTAAAGGCCACTTGGGTGACAAATGTGAAAAATGAGACCTAGAAAGCTAATAGATGACTATAGACAGTGAGTATAAGTGTCTAAAAGATTATTAGTAGTTAGAAGAACATATGATGATTATCATATAATGTTTTAAACCTACTAAAGATAATTAATGTGTCAAATCTCCCTAGTATACTTAAAAAAAACTCAAGAGATGCTCCATGAAGGAAGTTTCATAAAGGTAGCTGAAGGGTCTTTATGACAATTTTGGAGAGTTTGATACTTCAAATGGACACTTGTCCAAGAAAAAATTCCATACCTCTATTCTCCACTTCATTATTCTAAAATATAACTAGTTTTAATGCCTTGACATATGGCATTATGACCCTTGAACTTATTTTTTTCTCTCTTTTCTCAGACATTCTATAAATGCAAACTATTTTAGCTCTTGTATTCGATTCCAAACTTGGTATGATGAAGATTTCATAGTTTATTATTTTAATTTACCTTTTAAATAAGATATAAAATCTAGTTTTGAGTTCACAATATGTCTTTTCTAAGTGTGTGAAGTGGTGTATAGTGAAAGGTCAAGTGATTAGTGTCTATCCTTGCTTTCTCTCAACCCTTTGATTTTTGATGCAAGTAACCCTCTCTCTAATAGGTCACATAAAGTGTAGCTAGTGAATTTTTCCATATTAAGTGTAATATGACCTTTATTTCACTCACCTTGAGTAGTTAAATGCATATCACCTCCATGTTTGAAATACTAATGTTAGAGCAATTCAAGATTTTGAGACTAGTATTGTAAGTCATGTTTCATAGTGCACTTATATGGTAGTCTAGTGGCGACATTTTTGGTGTATTAACTCATTATAATAGGTTATTTTCATGTCAATTCTATCCATTTCCATCCAAGTAAATAGTTAGTGTAGGTGCATTCAAAGATCAATATAGGGAGATATCCCTTAAACCTTGAGGTCTACCTCTATCATAGGTAACCCATAGGCTTAGAGGTATTATAATGTTGCCTAAATCTTAGAGTAAGCTTGAAAAACCTCCTCTAGGGTTAAATATTTGGTGACAACACTAACATTAGGATAATATGTGTAGGGATGGTACAGGTCCTGAAGAGGATGTTTTATGTAGATGAAATCAAGGAGTTGTCAAACTTGGTCTTAAGACCCCTCTCAAACCCAATTCCCCTAAGTTGCCACCTAAAAATACACTTTCAAGTTCTCACATCTTTCAAAATAGATGGATATAGAGATAATGATTTTAGAATTAGTTGGACACCCATATGAAATCAACATCTATGGAGGAGAGACTTAGATTAAGGTGCTGACCTTTATGAATCATCACTAAGACTACAACCATATCAAGAAAGCTTGTAAGGACTTCAAAGTATACAATATTTTACTCATATATCTTCATAAAAAATTCATGGGACCCAAAGATTTTAATGATTTTTAGGGGGTATATGTTCTCAACATATATGACCATAAGTTTTGGATTGGTGATCTATACTTTATGAACCATCATTAAGATGGTACACGTCCAAAACCCTACTTAAGCCCTAACATAGAATTGAATTTGTAAAATTGATATATTTGAACTCAAAAACCATGGTTTGTCTTGTAAAAAACATGAATCACATATTAAACTCATAAAGGGTGCCATCCATAGTACTAAGTTATACAGACATGTGTACATAGCTCATAAAAAGCATGTTTTCTAGGGTTTTGTGATGTTTTCAAGGTAAAGAGTTGTTTATAAGGTTTAAAATAATTATATGTGGTGTTTTGGGACTTTTTATTCCTTATAAAAACATAAATTTCTCATAATACTTCCTAGAAACACTCTTACATGTCAACACCAAATAGCCAATCCAAAAAGGCTAATAGAAGGTGACCTAATCACCTAGTTTGGAAGGGTTACAAATGTATATTACTTGTAAAAACATATCTAATGTTATGGGAAATTTATTTATAACTATAACACATATATTAACCTACTCCAAGGGTCCTATTTAGTTTCTATGTCCATTCAATCAACCAATAGCTAGGTAACTAGGACTAGTGGCCTAATTGTCTTACTTGGTCAGCAAGAAGAGATGTGAGTTGGTGTAGAGGACTATTCAAGGATTAAATTCAAGAAAATTAACTCCTTATAACTATCCCATGAAGTTATTAATGCAAACTTTTAATTTTCATCATTGGGAATAGATAGTTTCTTAACCAAGTCAACATGTAAAAGGAGGTGGTGGGATACTTAATGACCCATGAGGACTAATTGGAAAATAGTGCACATGTGTAATAGTCAAAAGGGAAGATATGGCTGGTTAAATTTCATTATAATCCTCATCATGTAATCATAAAATCTTTAACATGCCTCCGTCACTATACTTTAATGCCCAAGTTACTCATTAAAGACCACCAACACATGCAGGGACTATGAGGGAATGTTATAACTAATTGTAAGTGATGATAGAGTGGGTTATGGTAATTTATGACATATAAATATCATATCCATTCCATTTTAAATATATTTACCTTATCATTACCCTATTTATTAAGGCCTTAAGGCCATTTTACACATCCATCACTTGGGTATAAGGAAACTCTATCTGGATTTGTTTCTCATAGACCTCTTGAAATGTTAATGGACTGTTGCAAATTATTCATGATTAGTATCTATTGTGTATATAATTTTTTATATATTAATAAGTGGTACAAATTATCCCTTTTTAGGTTATTGACATACCTGATGTTGATCAGTTATCTTATATAGGTTATCTGATGTGTCAAAGGTTGGTGATCATACTTTAAATGTAACCTAGTTGAAAGTGCCTCAAGACATGCCTCTCATAAATCACCTCCAATTTTTATCCATCCAATATGAACTTATTATGAATTAATATGAATATAAGCCTTGGATAAAGTGTTTTAGTTTAGGTTTGGTCCATTAGTCTTGTTAGATATCAAATAGAGTGGATAATGATATTAGTGCATCAACATCTAGTAGTATAGGTTTACTTTATGCATTAATTCATTCCATTTTCACCTCAATCAGTAGGTTTTAGTGATTTTGAGCCAAATTTATGAACCAATGGAGCTATCCCCATAAACTAGAGGTCTATCCCATTCATAGGTCACCTATAGCCTTGGGTTATTCCCATATTACCCCAACCTTAGAGGTAGGCTTAAAAAACCTCCTCCTAGTGTTTAGGTTGTAGTGTTAATAGTTATTACATTCCCAATAAGATATATTCAAGAATTTGGATCACTCACTTTTAGTACTTGGTCATCTAAAAGATTTTAAATCACTTGATAGGTATACTTGTAGTTAGATTTCATATTGAGAAACATCACAAGGTCTCCACTATGGGTAAAACCATTTTATCGTTGTATTTTATGTTATTGTTCATGTGTCTCATGATGAGATATGGTTTTATATAGATTATAATCCTATCATACACACCTTTATTAGTATCTTTATGATCTATACCAACCTAACTTTTAACCCTATCATCCCTATAATGAGTCTTTTTACTACCAAGATTATCAATCCCCTCATGAGCCTTATCAACCTTCTTAGTATCCCACTTATCTTCTTGAGCATCTTAGTCAGTATAGACATGTCTCAAGGTAATCCATTTTAAGCCTTATATAAACCTTATTAGGATATGAAAGATGCATGGTAGGCATTGACACACAAAAGAATTATGGTTAAGAAATTCCTAGGCATATTATTAGGATCATGAGAGCTTTGTTGAAATATGATAATAAAGAATGGGCATCTCTTATGAGAGAGGGTCATTCAAGGCTCAATAGTGACACATTGGACATAGGTGGTCTAGTTTCCATCATACAGGAGAGGCTAGTAGTACATGAGAGATAACAACCTCATTATCATCAGCCCTATATCCCCTCCATCCCATATCAGTCCTCTATTGAACTACCTATCAAGGTCTTCCAAGTCCCTCACAATTCCTTCAAACTCTTACTACTTGGAGATCTATTCAAGAGAGAGTAAAAAAAGGTGAAGAAGTGTGTCTTAAGAGGTTTGAGTTTCATGATTTAGAGTAGACCTTACAAGGCCATTCAATTCCCAGTTAACTTGAGGATATTAATGATCATACCAGACTTGACTTTGAGGCTCACCTTATTAGACAAATTGAAATTACAAACCAACACCTATCTCTATCAATGGAAATAAAAAAAGCAATGCCATCTTAATATAAGATATCATCATTCATCCCACAAGTTGAAACACATGTAAAAAAGAAGCTCCAAAGTCCAAGTTTCCAACTTGGATCCAAGTGGTAGTCATGGGGAAAAGGAGATGACTCAAGCATGAACCAAGATGCTGAAGTGAAAGTCAAATCTGAAAAAACTCAATCCCCATCCCTCCCAGCTCAAGAACATAAGGAATTTCCATCATGGAAATATATTCAAGATAATGTGTAGAAGAGATAGGAGGTGATGTTTGTCATAAGTGATCATCTAAATGAGGGGAATGAGGTATACATAACCTCTCTCATAAATTAATTCTAAGGATCTTCCATTCCACTCCTTGATAGGGAACCTATCCTTGAGGATATAAGTAAATAAGTTCAAATTAAGGTGGTAGATGATGAAGGTAACTTGAGTAAAATTGAAGAAGAAGTTGTCATTGGTACACCTCCAAGTGAGGAGAGACACAATTTATCCTTTAAGTATTAGGAATAATATGACATTGAAGACCTATTTAATGACATGATAACTTCCCTTTCCCATGATAATCTTGAAGAGTGTGAAAGTGTGGCAATTGTTTAACTTGTAGTAGTTAAAAGACAAGGGGAATTGGAAGAGATACAAAATTACCAAGTTATGATGATAGATGAGGGAGATACTAAGGGTACATTAGAAGTGATTTTTTAAGACTCCATAAACATGGTAAATAAGGTGAGGTTCCAAAACGTTTCTCAAACTATGTTAGATATGTTCCTATATCAGCCATGATTCAACTTGAAAAGAGCTCAAACAAAATTGATGAACAATACATGAAACTAGAACCATGTGAAGATCAAGAAAATGATTTATTTGACATCATAAAATTAGGGTATCCTCTACCTAAATCATGCCATGATTAGATTTAGATTGAGGAAGATAGTACCATTAAAGAAAGGGGATAACCCTCCAACCATTCCATCTCAAAGATCCATTTCATGTAAAGATGAATTGTTTGAGATTTCGAAGCAAGGTTATCAACTCCTCACCCCATATTTATATGTATTTTACTCCTAAAGAATATAATTGAACCTTGTTGGCCACAAACTTACATAAAACAAGATGCATCTCTATTAGAATCTAAACTTGTATCCATGCCACAAGAACCTCTTCAAAGTGTCCAACTTAATCAAGATCATCCCATGACTGAGGTAGAGATGAGATTGATCATGCAAAGTAGACAAGTGTGAGATGAATATGACTAGGTACTGTGTCCACATGGCTAGCCTATGCACCCAAGAATGAAACAAGAAGATCTAATTACTCTTATAGGATATTATGAACATGCCAACACCTTCAAACACAAATTAAAGTCCTCATGAAATGAGCAATACCTGGTTGGACTCTAGTCATCATATGGGAATATGACCTCATTGAGCTATGGTGATCAAGGAGCTTCCATTTTGATTTTAGAGGAGAAAGGAGCTGTGTTCTAATTAATTTTTTTCTAATAGGTTGTCATATTTCTTCTAATAAGTGTGTCGACACAAGTGTGGTGTAGCTATCTTCCTTTGTTACTTTGGTGTCTTGTCTTGTTAGCTTTTAGGTATTAGGTGTTGTTTCTTTGGTTGTATTCATTGTGTATTATTAGTTGTTTATGTCCTTAAGGGTGTTATTAGGTGCTAATTTATTTGGAAGTCCAAGAATATAGTCATCTAAGCCATGCTGTCATGGTTGAGACTTTTCATTGTAATGAAGAGTGAGTGGGTTTTTTTGACCAGTAGGCTGGTCAACCCTTTGAGTCACCAACGGTGTTGACAATTTGGCCTCCTAGACCAAATTTCAACCCCTCCAATGCAAAATTTCCCCATGACACCCACCCAAGCTTTCACATGGTGATATTCCTGCATGGTGATGTCTTATTTGGTCTCATTTTGAACTTTGTTAACATTGATCAAGGTTTCATGTTTGTGTTAGAACTTTTTGTAAAGATCATCATATATCATGGTTGTCTTGTGTCCTTAAGTGATGTACTAGATCCTAATGATGAGCCTTGAGAGAGGGAAAGATTTTCCAACATCTTATAAAGTCTAGTGATGGTTTAAACCCTATTTGATGGAATTAAGGATCTTTAGCATAATTTAATGTAGTTTGACAAGATTAAGGTTGCTAGTTCTCATAGTTTTAAGAATGTTTAAGCCATTTCAAGAGGAAATAGATTTTATAGCATGATATAAGGGTGTTCAAACCTTTTAAAAGTCATGATATGAAGTAAAATGTGTTTAAGATCATTATTCATGGTATGATTATTCAACATGTTTCATGCCTTGTCTAGCCCTTAAAAGGCAACAAATGATCCTCAAAAATGCCATATGAGTATATTTTCATTGTAAACATTTGAAAAATGGGAATATTTTAATGTAAATTTGTTTATAATGGTCCAAAAAAGGTCTCATATTAATCATATTGGCATTTCAAAGTGTTTTATGCTTAAAAGGGTCCATTTTGGAACTCATATCCACCTTTTAATTACGAAATGGGTCCACACATGGGAAAAAAGTGTCTCTTTAAATTCCATAGCCATACCACAGATTTTTAAATATTATTTGACCTCAATTTACCTCATTCCATCCTCTAATGGTGTTTCAGAGTTTGAATCATGAGAAAATGAAGGAAAATTATAGGATTTATAGGAGTTTCAAACTTATACAGATTCATACAATTAGGTCCATATAGAGGGAGATTATAAAGTTCACTCAAATCTCATGGAAGGTGTCTCATAGGAGATTAATGACCAAAATGTGCAAATCAAACCCAAAAGTAACCTCTTCCTTCCATCTTCCTCCTTAGCATCCCATAATAGATTTTAGGTTTGATTAGTTCATATAGGAGAGAGAAAATGAGGATATAAGATTTTGTGTAGAGGAAGAGGGTAACATGACCTTATAATTATTTTAATTATTCTATAAATTCATGGCCTATACTATATGACCAAACACTAAGAATCTAGGTAGTCAAATTGCCTTCATCTATGTAGGGGTCAAAGTTACATCAGTTTTGGTGCACTCTTGAAATGGTTTTAAAAAATTGTGTTTGTAGGTGTGTTCCAAATGTCTTCAAGGTCCTTCAATGGTATTCCACACCAATGATTAACATGTGTGAGGGTGTGGGAGAAAACAAAACTTCATGTTTTCACTTTTACAAATTACAAACAATGTTGTTTTTAGTTATAGACTCTCCAAGGCATAAAATGGAGGTATTTGATGATTTTTAAGTTTAGTTATGGTTCCATTTAAATCAATTTAATCATAATATACCTCCCAAAACCATATAATACACCAGATGATCAAGTGTATCCTTCAAGTCCTATCTCCAATATGATTATTGTGTATGCAATGTGAGATTCTTACAAGTGTGAATAGGTGTTTTTGTAGTAATTATAGGGAAATATCAAGATAAGTTATAAAATTCCTATTAATGTTATATGATTTTTTTCTCATGCCTCTCATTACCCTAAATTTATAATCATTCCCATCCTCAGCTCTTGAGAGACTAACCTCCATTCAGGTGCCTACAATATTTAGGTAGACCAATCAAATGAAGGACTATTGGAATGAAAATATTGAGGACATTGAGAGACATCCTTGAGTAATAAGGACACATGGATATACATGAAAAATTAGGTAAAAAAATCCCAAAAAGGATCAATATTTCATCTTTAGTCCCTTGAGAGATAAGCCCTAACCAATCACCTATAAGCCTACTATGCAGACTAGTCACATCGAATGTTGACTATTGGATGAGGTTTTAAAGACATTGAAGAGAATTTAGAGTTATGAGGACATGTAAAATTGGAATGTAAATTAAAAAACAAGGTAGATAGATTCAACACCATCTCAACACTCCCAAAGAGAGTGATTCAATCAAGACTCCTTTTGGGCACACATTGACTTGGCTGCAGGGTTAGAGGTACTAATAGAGATTCAAGGTTTATATATTTAAAAGGACATAAAGGTGAAATATGAGGTCATAAACCTATTTATTACCTAAGGAACCAATGATACATCATGCCCACTTTCCACATTCATACTTAGAGTTAGAGGCTTATGGACTGTAGCCTATAGGTTGACTGTTGGAAGAAGGGTAGTTTGGAAAAAGGGGCCACCTTGTATTTAAGGGCATGAGGTGAAATTTGATTGATAAATCCATTTAAATGTTAATTATTATTGGTAATTAAATATAATATCTTCAAATATAAGTAACTCATCCTTCAAATTAGCTTACACCTACAACATGATCAAGGTCCTAACTGCCACCTACAGGTAGTCACATTAGAGAGTTAAACCAAGGGAACTTATATAGGGATAAGATGAAAAGATAAAGAAATATATGAATTGTTTTATTTATTTTATTAACATTTATTAAATTCTTTGACCCATTTGAGATAGGTGAAATGGAACTTAATGACTTGTTAGGCCTAAATAGGCTTAGACATGATTATGCTTAAGAATTAAAGGTAGTTACATGCTTAAGGGTTATTTAATGATCTAGAAACATTGGATAAATAATTAGAAATATATGTAATATATTATTTAATAAGTTATAAGAGTCTCATATTTTTAAAAATAACCTAATTACCTAACTAGGCTAAATAGGCCTAAAACAAATACACACATGCCTAAACATAGAATCTAAGGACACATATAATAAAAGAGGTGTGTGAAGCCCTACATACAAGTAAAACATAAGAATAAATATGGGGTGTATATATTTACATAAAATCTTAACTATATTGTATCCCAATGCCTTGATCCTTTAAGTTAAAGAAGAATCTAATGGCCTAAACATGCCTATTAAGCATAAGTGGACCTAAATAGGCCTATGTGTGGAAATTATGGGATGGTTTAGGTTTGGAATTTGATGTAAGTTTTTATAAATTTTTTTTTTGGGGGGGAATACATAATATGGTATCCATTATGATAATACAATTAGGCAATGAAAAAATGACACTAAACTCAGTTACCAAGTGTTACACAGACTTGACTGCTTACAAACCCTATGTAAGGAGATGAGGGAATGCAAAAGATAGATTTAAAGGAACTTGAACCTAAGAATGTTTTAAAGCCTTTAATTAATATTAAATTAAGTTACAAACCTCATCAATAATATAGGGATAAAATAAATTACTTAAGTCCCTAATCTATCTGGTCTAGTACTTAGACTAGACATGAAAGTAATGGCTAATAATAAGACTCAAGGGCAAAATTAAGGTATAAGGGTAGAGATAGTGGTTTATATAGATTAAATAAAGTGAAAATTATGATAAAAAGGTGTATATGGTGTTATGATGACGTAGATGATACCAACCTACCCACAAAAAGGCCGAGACTCAGTCTAGGCTATTAGGCGCAAAGCCATGTTTAGGCCTCAAACCCCACCACCACATTGAGGCATAATCAAACCTTCCAAAATATAAATAACATAAAGATAATATGTGGAGGTATTTTAAATTTCCTAAATATTATTTTTTTGGTATAAGAAAGTAGGGAAGTGTCAAACTTGGTCTTAAGATCCCTCTCAAACCCAACTCCCCTAAGCTGTCACCTTGAACTACACTTTCAAGTGCTCACATCCTTCATTATAGAGGGATCAGAGACAATGATATTATAATGATTTGGTAACACATATGTAATCAAAATCCATGAAGGAGATACTTTTATTAATGGGCAAACCTTTATAAATAATAGTTAAGATTATAGCCATGTCAAGAAAGCTTGAAAGGATCTCAAAGTCTACCATCTTTTATTCATATCTCTCTATACAAAATTCATGGAACCAAAAAAATTTCAAGAGTTTTAGGTGGGTTTATGGGATCAACATCCATGACCATAAGTTTTATATTGAAGGTCTGTACTTTATGAACCATAGTTAAGATGGTAGAACTCCAAAACCCTGCTTAAACCCTAATACATACCTAACTTTGGAAAAATTGATATATTTACACTAAAACACCATAGTTTGGCATACAAAACACATGAATCACATATTAAAATTAGATAAGGTGCCATTTATGTAACTAATCTATACAAAAAGGTGTACAAAACTCATAAAAATCATGTTTTATAGGGTTTTGTGATGTTTTTAGGGTATAGAGTTGTTTTTAAGGTTTAAAATCATTAGAGGGGGTGGTTTGGGATTTTTTTTACCTTATAAGATCATAAATTTCTCACATTCATTCCTAGAAACACTCTACAGGTCTACACCAAACTAGCAATCTAAAAAGGCTAGTAGAAGGTGAACTAGTCACCTAGTTTAGCAAGATTATAGATGTATATTACTTGTAAAAACCTATGTCATGGTATGGGAAATTGATTTATACTTGTAACACACATATTAAAATAATTTTAGGGTACTATTTGGTTTCTATGGCCACTTAATCAACCAACAGTCAGGTAAATAGGCATAGTAGCCTAATTGGCTTACTTCATCAATAAAAAGAGATGGATGTTAGTGTAGAGGACTATTAGAGGAGTCAATTAAGGACCATTACCACATTCTAACTATCCAATGAAGGTATGTAGGTAAAAATTTCATGTTCATCATGAGGCATAGGTCATTTCTTAACCAAGTCAACATGCAAAAGGAGGTGGTGGGATACTTAATGACCCATGAGGGATAATTGGATCATAGTTCACCTATGTAACTATCAAAAGGGAAGATATGGATGGTAAAATTGTGTTATCATGATCATTATGGAGTCAAAAAAACTTTAACAAGCCTTCATCACTACACTTCAATGCCCAAGTTGCCCATTGAAGACTACCAATGCATGGAGGGAGTATGAGGGACTATTATAACTACTTACAATTGATGATGGATTGGGTTATGGTAATTTATGAACTATACCTATCATATCCATGAAATTTTACATATCTTTACATTCTCTTTCCCTTATTTATTTAGGCTTTAAGGCCATTGTATGCATTCCTCACCTGGGATGAGGAAACTCTACTTAGATTCATGATTAATCTCTAGTGTGTATATACTTATTTTTATATTCATAAGTGGTATAAATTCTCATTTTTCAAGTCCTTTCCATACCTAGATGTTAATAGGTTATCTTATGCAAGTTATATGATGTGTCAAAGGTTGGTGATTATACTTGAAATGTAACCTAGTTGAAAGTGCCTCAAGATAGGCCTCTCATCCAACACCTCCAAGTTTTATCCATCCACCATGATCTTCATGTGAATCACTATTGAATATAATCCTTGGAGAATTTGTTTTAGTTCAAGTTTTGTCCATTAGTGTTGTTAGAGATCAAATAAAGTGGACAATGATATTGGTGCATCCCCATCTAGTAGTATAGGTTTTGTTTATGCATTCATTCTATCCATTTTCACCCCAATAAGTAGGTCTTAGTGATTTTGAGCCAAATAGATGCACCAGGGGAATTAGCCCCATAAACTAGAGGTCTAGTCTAGTCATAGGTCACCCATAGCCTGGGGTTGTTCCCATGTTACACCAACCTTAGAGGTAGGCTTGAACAACCTCCTCCTAGGGTACAAGTTAGAGTGTCAACAATAACCAACAAATTACATAAAAATACATAATTCAAGTATGTTTCTAGGATTAGGATACTCTTAAATAACTTTAATCTTTGTTAGATCCACTACAATACCAACCTTTGATATAATATGACCTAAATTGTTGATCTCAAATTGAAAGAAAGAACATTTAGATATCTTACCAAATGATTTATGTTGCCTTATCCTTTTCAACACTAAGTTCAAATGTTGTTCATACTTACCTGCATTCTTAGAATAGATTAGTACATCAACAAGGAATATTAAAATAAACTTATCTATAACATCCCTAAATACACTATTCATTAAGTTCATAAATGCAGTAGGTTTATTAGTCAAAATAAAAGGCATTACACTAAATCCTAATGTCTATTCTTTACTCTTAAAGTTTTTTTATGAATATCTTCTTCCTTGATCCTTAGCTAGTGATAGCTTGATCTCTAGTCTATCTTTGAAAATATAACCACATCCTTAAGTTGATCAAATAGATCATCTATCCTTGGTAAATTATAATGGTTCTTAATGGTAACCTTGTTAAGCATGCAATAATCATCACATAATTACAAGGTTCCATCTTTATTTTTCACAAAGACCATTGGTGTACCCAAAAGTGACACACTTAGCCTAATACTACCATTTTCTAATAATTCTTGCAATTGAGATTTCAACTCCTTTAAATCTACTATGTTTATGTGATAAGGTGCCTTAGATGTAAAGCTACCCATAGAGTTATATCAATAGAAAGTTCAAATTCATGCTTGGGAGTCAAACCAAGTAATTTATCTTGAAAAATATCAAAAAAATATTGTAAAAATAGATGTTCCTAAAATTCCATTATTGTTTCATGTGTAGTTTCTTACATCAAAATAACATATACCTTGCAATCTTTACATACTACTTTATTCAGCTATAAGTTTGAGATTAACTTACATACTTTTGGTTTCAACAAACCTTGAATTTTTATAGGTTTTTCTAAATCATTACAACAATATACCACTTTTTTACAGTAGTAAAAATTAGATTTATGCTATTACAACCAATCCATACTTAAGATAATATCAAAATATTTGATAGAATCTATAAACAAATTTAATAAGGTTTGACAAACACCTAAATCTAGGCTTACTTCCTCGAGTCACTTAGTAATAGGTAATAATTTAGCTGAGCCAAACTCAATATCCCAACCATCCTTCAAAGTCATCAGATTCAAATTAAAACATGTTACTAACTTAAGATACACAAAACTATCAATTGATCCTAAATCAAACAAAATTGAAACATACAAATTATTTATTTTACCTCTAATTTCAATTAGAGTTGCTTGGAAATCAATATTTCTATTGTCAACAACTACATACACTCTATGATTAGTTGATTGGACAAATTTTAACTTAGTACAATGTTAATGGTAGTTATTATCTTTACATTCTTATCATACTACAGTTCTTTGTAGTGTCAAAAAAATAGTATTGGCCCTGATACTAGGCACATTTTGATTAACTTGAGTTGAATTCCTTTTAAGACTAGTAGTCTTAGAAGAATTTTAATTTTTTAAATTCTTATTCTACCCTTGAAATTTACTAAATCCACTTGTACTCCTTGTGAATCTGCATTTAGAATCAAAATTATTAAAAATTTTACATAAGGGGATAAATTTTTACTCTTAGATTGATATCTATTATGTTTAAAATCTTGTCTTGCCTTTTACTAAGCCTTCTCTTTTTCTTCTATCCTATACATAGATTTAATTATCATAATTCAAATATTAGGATTAATCATATTCACATCATGCATTAATATTTATTTTAATCCCATATTAAACTTAATGACTTTAGTCTCTTTGTCATGTATGTAATTAACATGATGCAATAGATTTAAAAACTTATTTTCATACTCAATCACAGTCATATTCTCTTGTTTTAGTAATTGAAAATTAGTGATTTTCTATTCCTTGAAGTTAGAACTAAGATACATTTTTTTGAATTGCCTTTAAAAATTAGCCCAAGTAAGAGGCATTAGTTGGTAGCCTTCTAAATCACATATATGAATCCACCAAAGAGATTCAACTCCTACAAATTGATAGGCTACAACCCTTGCCTTCACATTAGAGGACATATTGTGTAGATTGAAATACTTCTATAGGTGTACTAACCATGCATCAAATGTATCACTTGATTTTTCACTTGAAAATATTGGTGGAGGTAACCTATTCAACTCCTTAATAATTTCATCAACCATATTACTAGGATTATTATGAAGTTTTTGTGTATCCACTTATCTTTCATCTCTAACTATAAGTTCATCAACTAGAACACCTTTTATATTATTTAGCCTTCTCTCTTAGGTATTTAATTTACTTTGAAGGGAATTTAACACAATCAGAATTCCATTTAAAACTACTTATTGATTAATGTTAGGGTTATTTTCCTCATAGTTAAGGCCCTCAACATTGTTGTTAACATTATTAAGAGGTGGTTCCTATCTCTTAGGAATGTTGATTCTATAAGCTTTTTTTTTTACTTGGGTTATTGTATACTATTCTAGATCTTATCCTCACCATCTCATGGTAAAACAAACAACTTAGCAAAAATTAGAAATAAACATTTCCTAAAGTTTCCTATAACATCAAATCATGCTTTGATACTAATATTTCATGACCATAATTTATTTTATATAACACATAACTGAATACTTAGCTAAATAGTTAACTTAGAGTTTAGCATAGAAACATGTAATGAGATACATAACTATGTTACAAAAAACATAAGCACTAGACTAAGTTCATAAGAAATAAATATATTCTTTAGGAGGTATATTTTAACCACCTAATAATTGGATATAAGTGGGTCAGTGTAGTCATACCCACTCACATATATATGTGTACTATATCTATGTACTTGTATTCATACTCAAGTACTTGTATAGGATATAAAATAGCTAGTACCTCAAGGGTATTATCAATAAAGTCTAAAAAATAAAGTTAGAGTAAGTTCATATTCAATATAAAAATCATCATACTAATCTTGATTAGGTATGGTTCATCAAAATCATAACTATAAGACATAAATCAAGGGAAAATTACTATTTCCAAAAGTAATGCAAAGTATTTGAACACCTTTTCAAAACATGATTAACTAACTTATGGAGTTGGACACATAAGCTACTAAAGGTAATCAAGCCTAAAGGGATGTTTTAATAACCATTCTTAAGTTTTGATTAGGAATAACTTATCATTTTATACGTAGATACAAGTTCAGGATTAGCTTGCCTAAGGATCAATAATGTCTTAAGATATATCTATTAATTCCATTTTTCTTAGTCTAAGATCTTAGTTCAAGTATTTCCCCCCTAACTTGTTAAGTAAAAGATTCATGCCAAAATGACATCCACCTAGGTGTGAAGGGATCATTTTATAGAGTGGTTAGCCTTTTTGGATTTTTGTAGCCATTTGGAGGTTACAACACATATATTTCACAAGTTGGTAGGTAGATAACTATCTCTTAGATATTTGGGGCTTCATCGAAGATTCAGTAAAACATGGTAGGTGTAGTGTGAAGTTCATAAATACATGGAGATGTTATTAGTGGATAAATGGTGGAAAAGAACCCTAAATAGCTACGTACTTGAGTTCACAGTCTCAACATACTCATGCCTTGAATAAGTAAACTACTAGTTTCTATGTGACCCTAGAAGCACGTTTGTGAAGGAGTTCAACATAGAGCTCAAAATTCTAATGGTGTATTACATTTTTAAAAATTTGGAAATGGAAGGCTAAATTCCTTTTATGTATGATTTGCACAAAGGGGAGAAGGGGATGTGTAGGTGAGGCATAATGGAAGGAGACAAGCAAATTGACACCCAAGAGCTCAGAAGATAGAACTATAATAAGAGATGGCATCAAATGATGGGATATATAAAACCTAGAAGTGATAATAGAACCCATAATGAGAGAGAAGGGCATGGGGAAGTATATCTTAAAATATAGTAGTACAAGGATGAGATATATAATGAAGTGATGAATCAAGCTCAACACTTGATAGGTGTGGAATTCACTAGGTTCCTATAGAATTTGGTGACTACATATATGCTTGATGCACCTACCTCCTTTAAACCTATGGTACATGCTCATATGTTCAATCCCCCACTTGAATAAATTATAGAAGTAATTATTGACTTTACTTATGACTCAAATATTAGACATTTTTCAAACTTATATTTCAACTTTATGATTGAACAAATTATTTCATATAAGGAAGTGAGCGAAACTCCCTCTATACCATTGGGCACTAGCTCACCATAAAATAACTTGAGTGTGAGTATACAAAATCAATTGATGTTATCAATTCACTACAAGAAATAGCCCATAAGAAGTGGTTTGGCACCACAAACAAGTAACACAATTCCAATGACATCAACTACACCAATAATAATGATGGGGCTAGTATCTAACCTTGTGACTAGATAAATTGGAGGACCACCATTAGGACAAGAACTAGGGGACAAGTGCCTCAAGGACCAGCTTCCCCATCATAGTAAGTCTAATAAAAAATGGCTATGCACTTGCTATAATATCATGATGTGGATAATGCCATAGAACATGTATTGAAGTGTGAATTATAGTGGTATGTATAAGGCATAACCCAGTTAGAGTGTAAGGCTACTTAGTTTATGACCACTCTACTTGATTACACCCACACTTGGTATAGAAAATTTCATCCTAACTAGGCCATGGTTGATTATGATACCCTAAAGGATGCATTCCTGATGGAATTTAACATTCTAGAGTTTGAATAATAGAGCATCACCATGCTAAAGGAAATTACCCAAGAACTCTTAGAGAGTGTGCACTTGTATGATGCAAGGTTCAAAACTTTCCTATATAATCTCCCATATGATATTCACCCTTCCCAATATGCACAATGGTTCATTGGGGGGTTACTCATGCCATTCTTAAGAGCACTTTATATGAAAACATTTACCAACCCTTGAAAATCACTTGAAGCCATGTTCAAAGCTGAGGTAATCAGAAGTGTAGACATAAGGATTATCCCATTTATGGAAGCATAGATTGCATCTATAGATTTCTAACTCCAAAAGATTACTACTAGATCTTCACATGATACTTCAAGTAGACTATGGTGCATCAACTATGAAGTAAGCCATAATATAGCTTACTACCTATAAAGGAATGTGTGTACTCTAATTCTAAGCTATGAGGTTTATCGAGAGGTCCATAAAATCCAAAATTTCCCTTTGTTGTAACACACCAGCCAAGTCAACATAACCATTTATTATCAGCTGTGCAAATCTTACACCCATACCACTATTTATTATTAGGTGATTGATGAAATACATGAAAACATGGAAAGAGGTGCGTAATAGGTCACCATAACAATTGAAGGGTTGGCTAAACAAGGTAATGAGGGATAAAACCAACAAAACATAGGATTTAGGATGCAATGAGGTGATAGAGTGTGAGGTGGAGGACATGATGGTATAATGTTCTTACCACACTCATGTTATAAGTGTGGCTCAATAGAGCATCATCATCATAATTGCCCTACACATCTAATGTGTGGGTATTGTCAAGGGTCCCATAAGGTTGAAGAATGCCTTGACTTATACAAAAGGTTGACCCAAGGTAGGAATGGCATAGACAAAGGCATATAAATGATTAGGTGTGAGCAAAAGATAAAAACCTGGACCCCAAAGATGTAACCTATGCATATATAGGTAGTCAAGGTACAAGCAACTAAGCATAGTGGATTCACTCTTTAGTTTCTAGTTGTTCTAGTACCTAAGTTATGCCTAGGTTATGGGGATAAGGGTCATAATGAGTGTATAGCATGGATTGTACCTTAACCTATGCCATACCTATAACTAACATACCAAAAGTATTATCATAAAAGGATATGAGTGTAATCCAAAACCTGTAAGGGGAACTCTAATTAGCATGAGACCTAGAAGTAGAGGCTATCACCTCTAGTAAGAAGTAGAATATTTAGGAAGCTAAAGTACAATAATTAACTAAGATCCTATGCCTCCTATAGATATAAGGAATAATTCCCCTATTGAATAAATTTATCTTATAGCATGCAAGTCAAAATCAAGTTGAGGTCACCATGCTATACATAGAGAGGGCATGAGAAGTTTGACATACATTATAGACACAGGCATCGAGGTAAACATATTAACCAAGAATGCTTGTGAGAAAATGGGTCGACCAACCTTGAGACCCTTCCCTCATGTACTCTTCATGGCTAATAAAACCTAAGCACAACCAATTAAAATTTTGAAGAGAGTAGTTATAGATATTATGGGTTTAAAATTCCATATTGACTTTGAAGTAATAGAGTTATTAGAGTAGGATAACTACCTAAAATTTTTAGGAATTTCATTATGTTATGAAAAAACTCATATATGTGGTTCAAAAGGCACTACATGACATTTTAGAATGGAAAGGAGAGGTTATTAATACCTTTCTCAAATGAACAAGGACCCCCTATGTTAAGAGTGTGGACATCAAGGATTAAATACCCCATATCTATAACATCATGATGTAAGACATCGAGACAGTAAACCCAAATGATCAAGGAATCCTCTCTTGGGAAAGTGGAAAATCAGCCTCATATACCATCGATTTTGTTTACAACCCATGTGTCAAGGAAGAATATGATACCATTGGTCAACGATGCTACTTGGTATGTATAAAGGTGACAAAACCAATATAGATAAGCTGGGTACAAATCAAGCATGCTTCTAAAATATGGGTACCTTGTGCCAAAAAAGGGGGAAAAAAGTGTTTCACCTTAATAAATGAAAACTTTTAGCACTTAAAATATATGAAGGGAGTAATCTTGTGGAATACTATGTCTGTGACCTTGAGTCACAGATCCAAAGAGAAGTGGATAAAATGGGCACACTAGTATACACATTGAATAGTACTACCACTAATTAGTGGGAAGCACAAAAGCCTTGGTTGCCAACTTGGTAAGATGTGAAGGCAACCATTTGCACTAGATTTAGAAAGAATAATGAGGACATGGACATTTTAGCTTATTTTGGTGACTCTAACCCTATCACACACATATACCTTTACAAATAAATGTGGAATATTTGCAAAGAAAATACCCCAAGGAATCTATGGGTACACATCTTCTATAGGACTTTGAAGACTAGGTGCAAGAATAGTACGTAGTTAATGAGATGTGTTGTGAATAGCTAACTAGGATGACCTTAAGGAGTGGTTTTTATATACCTTCTCCTTTTATTTGTAAAACCTTTAATTGATTGAGCCATTATAAATAGTTCAAAGGTTAATGTTTGAGGACACTACAATATTGGAGGAGCACCTAAAAGACATGTTCATTGAAAAATGATTGGCACTCCCAACCTTCTTCAAAGATCAAAATCTTAATAGTGACTCTAGTGATGAAGATGATGGCACATGGAAGACACGCAACTAGAATAATTTAACATGGAAAAGGAAGTTACTGCATCAAGTTAAAGATAACACCCCAAAAGAAGATCTTACCCATCTTCAAGTATAAATAATCAAGGGAAGCAGACAAGTTGAGGACTCACACCATGATTAGAATGAACCCTATTTACTACCATTAAAAACTACCAGGGTATATATCAATTCATAGGGGGAACCAAATATTACGACTCTAGGAACCTAATGGTCTAACACAAAGCTAGCATGTATTGTTGATCTCTTGAAGGAATTCTAAGACTTGTTCCTATGGAACTACAAAGATATGAAAGTCACACACCCATACCTTGAGAATATGAGCATCAAACTAGTCAACAATGCAATACCCACCAAGAATCAACCTTATAAGATGAACCCAAATATTCATGTTAAGGTTAAGATAGAGATAGATGGCATGATTGATGTAGGCACCATCTACCCCATATAGGAATAGGAATGGGTTAACCCTAAGGTAATCAACATTAAAATTTATGGGTTGATATAAATTTTTGTTGACTATAAACTATTGAATGTCACCTTTATAATTGATCCCTTTCCAACTTTATTCACTAATAAAGTATTGGATGGAATCATATATTGTGAAATATACACCTTTATTGATGGGTTCTTAGTATACCATCAAGTTTGGATTGAGGAGGAGGATAATCCCAAAACCACCTTTAAAATTGAATGGGGTTATTTTTATTATAATGTGATGCCATTTGGGCTGAAGAATGTGCCAGTAGTGTTCTCCTGAGTGGTGATGACCACTTTCAAAGACTTCATTCACAAGTTCCTCCAAGTATATTTAGATGAATAGATAGTGCATGGGTTAGTGAAATACTGCTATGATAATCTATGCCTAATGTTTGAAAGGTGTAATAAGTTGAAAATTTCATTGAATGTCAAGATGTGTGTTTTCATTATGCCATTTGGTACTTTGCTCGACATATTATCTGTAAGGATGGTCTACTCATTGATCCAACCAAGATTGTAATCATCCTTCAACTTCTGACCCCATAAATGTAAAAATAAATTCATACATTTCTTGGGCATTATGGGTATTATAGGAAGTTCATTAGAAGTTATGCCAAGATTATGGCACTTTTAGAGGAACTCTTGTGAAAGGATGGCCCATTCTATTGGTGTGTAGCATAAGAAGATACTTTTACAACCCTAAATCTAAAACTAGTAATTGTGTCAATACTATAATTTCTTGATAGGGAAACTCCCTTCCATGTCTATTTAGATGTCTCTAGTACCATAATATTTTCCATTATCATGCAACTAGGAAAAGGGAAAATGAATCATCCCATTTAGTTTACAAAAAGGAAGCTAACCAAGGTAGAAAAAAACTACACCACAGCTGAGAATAATGTGCTTGCTATGGTCTACACCCTACAAAATTTTTGACAATATTTTTTGGTAACCCCCTTCATCTTCTTCACTAATCATAAGTAGCTTAAGTACTTGGTGAACAAGCTTATTTTTCATGGTCACATTTTTTGATTTATTATTTTGTTCTAAGAATTCTAATTTTCTATGGTAGTGAATCTTATAAAATAGAACTCGAGCCTAGACCATATGTACCACATCAACTCTAGCAATGTGGTAGCACCAATCGAAGATGATATGACTAAGACACAACTTTATAAGATTCAATGCATCCCATAGGACTTGACAAAAATAACTACATTTCTAACCTCTATATCTGTGCCTCAGACTATGATGGCTAAGGAGAAGAAATAGATCATAGTCTACATCACACATTTTAAACTCATTGGTAGGTAATTGTACAAATTGAGCCATGATGAAGTCATGTGTTGATGTGTCCTAGAGCACAAACAAGACTCAATACTACAAGAGGTGCATGAGGGGATTGTTGGAGTCCATTATGTTGGAGATGTTATGGCATGTAAGGTACTATAATCAGGCTTGTGGTGACTAAATTTATTTCATGATGCAAAATAATGTGATAAAACATGTGATATTTTCTAGCACATAGGAAAATCAAACCACTGGGATGAGATGCATCTCATTCCCATCCTTGTTGAGGCACCACTTGAAAAATGAGCTATTGAATTTATATGTCCTATTACTCTTATGATAAGGAAAATAGGCACAAGGTACATTCTGGCTACCATAGATTACTTCACCAAGTGGGTCAAAACAACACTAACGAAAGATTGTATAATCAATATAGTAGAAAGATTCATCTAAGAGAATACAATCATTCACTATGGATGCTTGCTTAGCTTGACTAGAGACCATGGCACACACTTCATCAATGAAATTGTTTAGATCCTACTAACTGAATATATGGTTGTGCACCATAAAATGACACCCTACCATCCCCAAGTGAATGGCACTACAAAGGCATTTAATAAAATATTAGCAATGTGCCTCACCAAAATATGTGATGTTGGTTGCAAGGATTGGAATGGCCATGTGCTAATAGTATTGTGGGACTATCACACTATGTACAAGCACCTAAACAAGGCTAAACCATTTCAAATAGTGTTTAACATAGATTCTATTTTACCTATGAAATTACTAGTACCCTCATTGTGCATCACATATATTGGTCAATTAGATGACCACAAATATTTAATCACATGCCTAAAAGACTTGGAGTGCCTAAACAAGACACATGCCCAAGCATGGTAGAGCTAATAAATAGAAAAGGCATACCATAAGGTATGGCATGATAATAACATCAAGTACAAGGTATTTATAGAAGTTGTACTGGTCTTGTTATATGACTCTAAGTACCTTAGGCACCCAAGCAAGTTGTAGATTAGGTGGATGGGACCTTATGTCATCCATGGTATATTGGATACTAATGCATGCAAGTTATGCATGTTGAATGGTCAAATGCTCCTTGGGATTTTAAATTAAAATATATTAAAGCTATACAATCACTAGGATTATGCTTGTGCCATCTGGCATTGACTTCTTGATCACAAGTTGATTGCTTGCCTTGACCATTAAAAAATTAGCTTAAACCAAATCTTGCCTTATGTTTGTTTATTTTGTGTTGGGTGAATAAGTGTGAAACTTATAGGCCCATAGGATAACTCTTTTGGTGCTTACATATACATAAATCTAATCAGGCGAGTCAAGCATAGTTAATTTTTTAAGTGCCTAAGACTAGACACCTAATTTTGTAGGTGTGTAGGAGGTTTTGCAAGTTAAAAAAACTATAAGTACGAGTTGATAAAGGAAGGTGCACAAGATGTTCATGCAAGAGAAATTAAGAGGAGATAATGAAGCACTAGAGGACTAGTGCTAGGATTTTTATGGGGTAGGGAGGGTCAAAGTAAGAGACATTAAAGTGTAGATAGATTGACCAAGAAATATAGGCATGCTTGGAAGGGAGTACAACACTGAGAAAAAATGCAACTGAGGAGGATGAATCATGTGCATGTGAAGCATTATGCCTAGGTTACTATAAAAAGGGTAAAGGTCATGCTAAGTTGAACAAAGTGTAAGAGAATGAATATTGTGATAACTAGCACCCACCCAATAGTTGGTGGGAAGTGACAATTTGAATTACCTATCACTTCATTGAATAAACTGTTAGCAAAGTTAACGCTATGATGATAAAAGAAAAAAATCCATAATAAATGATTAGTTGGTAATTTATTTTAATAGATTTCATAGGCTTAATAGATTTTAAGAAATCCACACACTGCTAGCCATCAATGTAGTAGCCAAAAACATTATATAAAAGAGAAAATGGTCGAGGTAGTAGGGTTACTATCATTTTAAATAATTCTGAGTAAAGTAAAGAGCTAAAGATATTAAACCTAAAAGATGCTACCAGAGATAACCAATCATCCATAACCCCCCAAGCAAGAATGAAATAACACAAATAAGATTGCATTTTTCCCTAAGTTGAAAAGTAGGTGAGTGGAGAGAAATTAGTAGAGAGATAGGGGGTATAAATTTATTAGAATGAACTAGCTACCATTATTAGAGTAGGAAGATCAAGATCCAAATCCATAGTCACATTTCTCATGACTGTGAAGAAGTGCCAAGAATAATTTTAGGCTCTAATAGAATCAACTAGACACTTTTCAACAATAATAGGTTTAGGATGGGCAAGAAAATGATAAACACAGGTCCACCACAGGCACAAAATGATGTAAAGAAAGCATGGGAAGTGAGAGATACAACCACCACAAAATTGGAGGCAAAATTGGTGGAAGGCATGAGAATCATATAATTATATCTAGAAGCGAGCATGAAAATCACCTATAAATAATTGGAATACCCCCCAAGGTCATGGTGGGGGAGAAGTGGGTGTCCTTTGCACATATATACAAACTAAAGGAATATAACCATAGAATAGGAAGCAATGTGAAAGAGTTAAAATAGGAATGGATAGTAGACATGGAGAAGAAGACAAAGGTAGGAAATATACTCTTTAATGTCTTCATCATATACAAATTGGCAACCATGGGCACCATACAACTATTTAAGTTAACAATCTTTGGAAATCTAGAAGACTTGGTGTATTTCCTCCTCTCAAGAGTACATGGTAACTAATTCTACCTTGCAAGATGGCACATGAGGATCTCATCAAGCCTCATTATAAGAATCATAAGGTTATTTGGTGTAGGGGCATGCATTCAAGAAATGATGGAGGATGAGGTGGAGGTTGAAAGGGTAACAAATCTCATGGGATAATATAATTTAGGGTTTACATTCCTCATTGAAGACATCCAAGACCCTATGACAAGAGAAATGGTGCACCTTATTAGTGCCAAACTATGCCCTAGTATTCACTGGTTTGATAAAACCAAGATCTAACTATATGTTACCCACCATATGGCATAAGCTATAGAATTTAACATCTCCAAGTTCATTGTTGAAGAGATAGTCAAAAATGCACAAAAGTGCCATCGATTACATGAGACATTTTGATGGGAATATATGTTGATTTTTATAGAAATAGAGGAGATAGGTGTGTTATATGGTGATGATGACCACCTATGGGTGTTCTTGCCCAACCATAAGTCCCTTGTGATGAAGTATCAAGACTTCACTTACCCACTCAGCTTCTCATAGAAGTATAAGACTAGAGTATAAGGGTGATTTGAGAGGTACATAGAAGCCTTTAATAATGAGTTTCACATCCCTTATGATATTCCCCAACAACTAGTGGGAATGGTAACCTTTACCATGATGCAACACTTCTATGTGGTGCACTTAGTTCTCACAAATGGAAACCTGTTAGGGTGGCTCTCATTGCCTTACATATTCTCAGCCAAGTATTTCATAGTAGTACTAAGGAGAATACCCAAAATGTAATAGATTTGTATCTCCATCAAGACCATGGATCAAAATATAATCATGATGAGGTGACAATTTTTGCACCCTAGAGTCAAGGCCACCAAAGATGAGGAAGATGACACTGACATGAAAGGCATATATCCCTTCCATATGGTGATAATAAATGGAAGGATATTTAACATCTATTATGAATTGAAGCTATGAAATAAGGGTGGTGATCTTAGAAATGATGATGATCATCCCTCTTAGTTAGTGATGAAATGAAGACTATGCCAAAACTATAAGAGAATACACTCCAAAGGAAACAAGGTGAGAAGCTAGAAGAGATCACAAAACACATTTAGTTAAATATTTCCTCTAAAAAACCAATTGTGCCCCCACCCTATAGAAGTGCATGAGCTTCACACAAGAGAGTGCTTCTTTCATTAATAATCCAAATAAAAATATCAAGGGACCGAGATCATTCCTTATTATAACTCTTATAGATATGGAGAGAGAGGCAAACCTCATACCCATAATAGAGGAGGAAACTCAAGAAGACTAAGAAAGGACCTATATCCTATAAATAAGAGAAGGAGAAAAATATATTAGTGATGAGAATGTGTAGGAATCCCTATGAAGTGGTATGACCACCATAATTTAGGTAACAGATTAAGTACCACCCCATTAATGAGCCCTCTAAGGAAACTAGTGTTGATATCTAGCAAGGAAGCCTCCCTAATACCTCCTCAAATAGTCAAAGAGAAAATAATGTCTTATAATATGGGAGTAAGTGAGAAATACATCAACATGGATTTAAAATTTAAATATAAGTGAAGGCTCTGAATGAGATAATAAAAAGGAAAAGTTAGATAAAAGGGCCTTGAAGGTTCCCACAAGCATAGGACTAGCATTTGAAGTGGTCAAGTAAATGCCAAGTGACCCCACCAGAAAGGAATAAGAAGCTACACAAGAGGCATGCCCAAGTAGTGAAGAGGTTCCTAAAGAAATTGAAGGTGATATTGGTGCCTTATAACAACAAACAAAAGATCCCTAGTAGTAACAAGGTGATTTTTATAACCAAATGAATTACCCTAGAGGTAAATATTAAAAAACCCCAAGATGAAGAATAGATGAGGGGGAAAATTTTAAGGAAGAAACCCCCAAAGATCAAATAATTTTCCTTATAGGAGAACACTGAAGAGAGTGGTGGAGCTAGTAAATATGAGGAAGTATAGGTATAAAAGGTTGTCATCAAGAAGGATGACAAAAAGTTGAATAAATGGGAGATGGTGCAAAAGAAATGGGTGGATGAAGACCTATACATGTATGACACTATGCCCCCAAGACACCACAACCAAGACACACAAACAAATATCATCTATTATAGACCATTATATGGATAATCCCTAATTTTATGTGCATATAGTGGCTAATTCGAGCCTAAAATATCCTAAAGAGGGATAGAAATCCCTCCTTATTAACACTTGTACCATGAACCTAATCTAATATAGGAATGTGATGATAAGGATGGCCATACTAGTTTCATACCAAAACATCATTAGTGATGTTAAGGTAAAGAAATGGAAAAGGCTCCTCAAGGAAGCCAAGGATGAGGCATGATCCAAAAAATTCAATTTATAACAACTCTATGAGTGTGTGGAGGTAGTCAAACCATCTATTCTAGTTGGCATTGACACTTCAAAACTTTTAGAGGTCAACAAGATTTTTGTGTTGATAGAGTAGATGCTCCGAAGTCTAAAACCCAAGTCAATGTAGGTATAATAAGAAGACCCCAATGTCATGCTATAGAAAGAGTTAGCTAACAAGCTTGAATAGGTAGAAGACCTCTTCACAACATTGTAAGAGGGCATAGAGGCAGCACACACCATTTTATTAATATTTTCAAACCAAACCTCAGTAATAGATGCACACATAAAGTAGGTGAAGTAAGAGAAGGAGAAGTTGATGATGTAAGTGTACTTGGTAAGTAGGTCAGAGTGGATGTAAGTCATGGGCAATGTAAACATGCTTATTAACTAGATCAAGGATCAGGAGTAGTCCTTGGAAGCACTCTTTTGTACTCTATAAATTAAGACCTATGAGAAAAGAGAGATCTTAGATGGAAGTGTAGAAAAAGATAAATCTAATGTTGATGCCTTTCATAAGGAGCTAGATAAAATGGATATACTTATACTCACTACACCTGAGTTATGTGCTCCTAATATTTTGACATCTTAGTCCAAGCATAGATTAAATTTTTTGTATGGGGTAATGTTGGGCCCCTAACCCTTTAAGTAGAGTATTTGTGCCAACATGACATCCACCTAGGTATGAAGAGAATATTTTATTGAGTGGTTATCCTTTTGGGATTTTTTAGCTAGCTAGAGGTTGGAGTGCATATCTTGTGCTAGCTATTAGGTGGGTAACCATCTCCTTGATATTTAGGGATTCATCAAAGATTTGGTGAAACATGGTAGTTGTAGCATAAATTTTCTAGAGTCATGGAGCTGGTGATTATGATGACCAAGTTCTAGCTTGACAATTAGTGTAAAACTTCTACCTTAGTGAAGATGCTCCTAAAGGTTATTTAAGGAGCTTGATCCAGAATAGGAAAGAAGAAGGAGAATGGTAGTGGAGATCTAGCAAAATTAATTCTCTGTAAAAATTGCTTTAATGGCCATTAAGTCTTAGGAATAGTATAGAGGTCATTTAGCTCCACTTTTAAGTGCTTAATCTCATTTGTGATCCTTTGGGTTACTATTAGTATGAACTAAATATATACTTTTCTATAAACTTTAATTAATGATGAAGACTGTTGCATTAGAATGTAATGTGTCTAGTTTACATATCTTTTTGTATTGATAAAGGAAGGTGTATGGTTTTAATGTCACACTTTAAATACATTTATGTTAAGAAATGTTCATGCATATTAGCGGTTTGCATCTTTAATGGAGTCCTTGTAAAATTTTATGATGTCACCATCATTTTGTATAGATAATGAATATAGGTTATTTGCCAACCATTCCTATCCTTGTTAAGATTGCATGTCTAGTATGAGTAGTTTGAGATAAAGTATCCTTGTGACCTCTTAAGTTTCTATATGACACTAGGCTTAGTCCATGAAAGGATTGTGCCTATGGATCTACCTAAATATTTCATTGAAATGATTATGTCCTTTAATCATGAATTCTCATGCCATGGCACAACTATTTCAATGTGGGCCCCAGTTCTTTCTCAGTTGTGATTTGAGTGAGCGCATAAAGCCTATGCCTTATGTGGATTGATGTTGGTGTTGTTGAGTATTCAAATGTTGAGCACAAAGGGAGTATCTCATGTTTGCACTTGGTCAAAGTAAATCGAGAACTAACCAGATGAGTTTGTGTACAAAAATAAATATATTTGATCAAGGATCAATTCTAAATTAAAATATTATTATAATCTTACAAGTTTATAATCTTTCTCTTATCAATTAATAATAAGAGACTATTAATAGAATATTTTTAATGATCTATTATAAACATAGATCACTTGTTCCTCAAACACAAGATTATTAGCTAGGAATAGTCATGTTTCCAAAAAGTTAAAATAGGGTACATTATTGGCAATGTAACTTATTATAACATAATATTAACTAAATATTAATGTTATTCAATAATAATTAATTGATTTAATAAATTCCCATATATCCCTATATGAGTACTTATTAATTAATATGTAAGAATTATCTTTAAGTGGTTAAGTTCATATTCATTACTTAGGTAATTATTATCATATAAACTTTATTCCACAAGTCATCAAGTTATTACAACTTCTCACAAGACATTTAATTAATTAATTTACCAATTTAGTTATCAATAATTCAACCAACTATGAGGTTATGATTCATACATTAATGAAGTGTTAATACTTTCATTCGTTCATCCATGTAATTAATATGATTCACAATATATTAGAATTAGAAAAGTGAATATAAAATTATAACTTTCAACTCATTTTAATACAACATATAACAAAAGTAAACACATCGAATGGATATTGTTACCTAGCTTAAATAAGCTTATGATTAAATAGACTCAATTAAGTAAATTTGACATATTTAACATTATATCTCTTTCTTTATCTTATAATAAAGAATGAATCAAACCATAATCAAAACATAATTGATAACTGAGTCAAACACTAATGAATATATAATCAAAAATCCAATTGTTTTCTCAACATTGTACCAATGCTTTTGGAAACCACCCACCTAGTTATTTTTAGAAAAAGTAATATATATATATATATATATATATATATATATATATTTAAACTAAATATTAAACATTCATTTAACCATAGTTGATAGAATACTTTAGTCATTCATATAATCAACAACTTTAAGTAGTAATAGTTTCAACATTCCAAAACTACAAGTAATATAATTAAAATGTATGATATAGAAATTTTACTATCACGTTAGGGACATTAGCACAATCCAAATTTACATACTAAGTATTGGTACTGATTTAACCAGTTACATAGATTGATATGCAATCAAATCTATCCTAACTTAGCCTAAGGATCTAAACCTAAATCCCCCACCACAACTTGGGAAGCCTACATATCTGCTCCTCAAAATTAGGGTCTGATGTATTTCTCCTTTCAATTGTGATGGTATCCTCCATGAGACGTCACCATCGAATGGATTGACACTCTAATCCAAATAGGTAATAAACTACTCGTGACACAGATGAGCTTCCAAAGCTCTAGTCTAATCCCATAGCTAAGTGATACACTCTAGCATAATATCTTGATAATCCAAGCTTGTGTGCTTACCCAAGCACTCTCACATATAAAATTGGATATAAGTAATGCTGAAGGAATCCACATTCCTAGTTCCAAATAAAATCACATGCTAGAGACAACTAAGTATACAAAACAAAGTAAGACACATAGTACATAACAGTCAAACCTAGCATTCATATATATTCGCAAGATTATAAACATGCATACATGTTTTCCTGCTAATTGATATGAATATATTGCTTGAGTAATAACCAATAAATTCATTAGAACAATCAATTTATGTAAGAGTTAAAACATACAGCTACAATATGTACCACCCAAGTATATACATCTAAGTTGAAGTATCCTATGATATCCCATACTATCATAGTTTAGGATCACTCTACCCAAACATTAATAACCATAACATATATATTTATTTAGTTATGGGTTAAGACATAATGAATACAATATGTACCATTTGGGTACTTTCCATACTATAAAACTCTATGACATCCCATACTATCATAGGTCTTTGTGTTTGAGTATCTGACTCAACACCAACAACAATCTTACACCCAACCATAATAATGAAGCAAGTCAAAATTATATTATCCAAGTATACCCTCAATAACAATCCAAAGAGAACATAAACTCTAGGTACACCTCATGATGCACTATGTTATTCTAGAAAAGTCTAGTCACTTGCATAGTTAACTTTCTCATGAAATATATCGCATACAAGTTTTCATCCATATAAGATGCGATAAACTTGATCTTGCCAACAAGTTTTCATAATAGTACTGTGCTACAAAAAAGGCTATTTTCCTCCACTATAATTTATATCATATGTCATACTAAGGAATACCTATCAAGGTTAGTTTTCTATGCTCGTGCTCATTCTTTGAGCTGCCATACATATTTGTAATGTCACCTAAATTCACAAAATCAGGGTTAGATGTAGTTCTACCCAATTACTAAAGGTTTAAATGTTTACTTAAGAGTTTTACTCATATGAGTTCATACAAATATTAGGTTTAGATACATTCCTCAATTATAGAGAAAAGACTTAATGGTCTATAAAACCCTATCACCCACATCAAATATGTATAAACTAGGATTAGTGATGTCCAACATCATTCTTGTGTCCTCATACACTACCACACTCATGGATAATCACATATAGATGGGTTTAAATATTCATAAATTAAATATACTTTTAATCTTTTAACTATATAACTTGAGATTCCTTACATAATCATACCATCTAGGTATATAAATCAAAGAACTTTTACAGTCAATAATAACTCTAAGGACTTTACCCATCATTTGACGAATACATGTTGGCTATCCAAAATAGATCTATTACTCCATAATACTAATGAATAACTCAAATTTTAATTTAAGTTCTAACTTTTTAATTATTATAAGGATTCCCAATAGTCATTCAAGTTATAACTTTCTAGTATATGTTGAAGCTAAGAACATCTTACTAGGTTATCCACTAGCTTCATCCTTCCCTAACCACTTTATTGGTGTAGGAGGTAAACATTATGTTGATTTCATTTTATTTTTCACTTGATAAAACCTATATAAAATGAATGAAACACATCTTATATGAAGTAACCACTAAGAAATCATGGTACATAAATCCTTAAGTTTACGAATTTAATATTCAATCAAGAACTAAATGAGAATCACTCTAATCTCTTATATGAATCAGAAATATCATCTTATTCACTATTTTAAATAATAGATAAAGAATTATTAATTACATAGGATCCTCTATTTACCAAATTCATAATGCCTCCTCATATCATAATGTTGTTATCAGGAAGTAATCTCTTTAGTAATGCTTATTATCTAGTCAACATATTTCTATGGATTAAATTATTTAATTTCTCAATGTATCCACCATTACACATTTCATATCTATGATATATTTCAAATGGAAAAAACTTATTTTAAAAATGTAGGGAGATCACAATTAGATAGTTTACAATCCAATTATGTAATTTCTAATTATTTATTTATACATTAATAGTTGAGTAAGTTACTAATTAACTATATATAATTTTTCATTATGTATTCATAGTTCAATAATAAAACAAGATTTATTAATAATTAAATATAATCTTTGATTATATTTTTAAATACAAACATTAATAATAAATAAAAACTATTAAATAACAAAAGAATATATTTCATTTTATCTTTAATTAACTATTCAACCAATCTCACAAATCAGACGGGAAAAGGGCAAATCCGGTAGAAATTCGAAAGGTCCATTCTAGAAACCATTAGCTAAAAGCCATAATATAAATAATAAAATAGAATTTTAACCATATATATATATATATATATATATAATTTATAATAATAAATAAAATTAAATTAAAATTATAAACCAACCAAGCATGGGTTTCCCACTACCCTTCTCATCCATTCACAATAACGTAAAATCAAATATACTCGTCCAACGTAATGAAACTCATGAAAAAATCAAGAAAATGCTTTCATGATATAATTGATAAATATAGGAAATAGGTGTGAAATGATTTGTGCCTCCCATCCCCCCATGACCCAGACCATATGTATATTTTACATATATATTATGTTCAATCATGGAAATAGATGCATATTAAAGGCTGTTGACACACAAAGGGGGAGGTTATGAGTCTGTTAAAATCCTTACCTGAAAAGGGACGTGGTTTTGATGAGTTGAAAAAGTTGAGTTAAAAGGATAGTGGTGGTGTTGTTCTTTAGGCTGAGTTGTATAAAAAGAGAGGTGGCACTACTCTTGGTCAAGTTAAAGAAAAGAAAAGAGTAGAACTTGATATGGCAGTAATGTTAATGTTGTAGATTGGAGTTGCATATACATACATACATACATAAATACATACATACATACATACATACATACATACATACATACATACATACATACATACATACATACATACATACATACATACATATATATATATATATATATATATATATATATATATATATATATATATATATATATATATATGTATAGGCAACTCCAATCTACAACATTAACATTACTGCCATATCAAGTTCTACTCATTTTTAGTCTTATAAAAGATAAGAACACTTAAAAATATATAACATTCATTCATTACTTAAAAGATAAAATATATATTCAAATCTAGAATAAATCATTTAGATTGTCCTCAATCATGAATACCTCACCCACTATTTTTCATCTTTATCATTTATTGACATTTTCCTAAATTAATCAATCACTTTTGAGTCACTACTATCTCCAATAAAATATTTTGGTTTGATACAGATAGAATTCTAGTTTCTAAAGACTTTACCAAAATATATTTCCCAAAATTTTCTATAGGGTTTAATCATAGAATTCACGGATTTTTTCTAATTTTAATATACTCTATAATCCAAAATCCTTTCAATACAAAATACATCATTAAAATAATTACAGTACCCACCTGGTACGCTTTTTCCTTTGTTACAGATAAAATTTCTCTTTTCGCTTCCAAATCCTTCTTTCATCTTCCAACTTCTAGCTCTCTTTCCCCCTATATCTTCCATGTCTTCTTTTTTTCAACTCCTTGTTTTAATTTATTTTCATGTCATTTGAAAACCAAAGTTGTAGGCTTTATTCCAAATAATTAATTGGGATCCCCATAAGTAATTATCAAATAAATTTCCAATTTATCTCCCTTGATTTCCCAAGTTAGTATTAAGGTAACTCAATTTCACTTTTCCAAGTAAAGTCATCAAAATATTTCATGCATTTCTAATTAATAATCAATTCCATATAAGTCCTTTAAAGTGCATGTTCATCCTAGTGTTTAATTAGGATTTATACTCATATTTAATTAGCATAAATAATATGTTGAATATCACCATTTAATAATTGTCTAATATAATTAAGTAATTTAAGATTATAATAAATATTTATTTTGACAAATTAACTATAGCATTAATGCTATTTTTTAATTAATTTATCCATAAAATCAAATATCTATTTTCTTGATTCGCATATGAAGACTAAATCTTCACACAAATGTAAGCACCTATACCACAACTAATGTGTCATAATGACATGTATGCCAAAGGGAAAATAGTTCATTAGACTAAAACTCGATGGAGGAAAATGGGATGTGACATCCTCCTCCTCTAAAACTAGTCATTTTCTTGATGATAAAAAAGTTTTAAATGACATTAGAGTTTATCACCAAATAAACATAGTATCTATTATCATAGTATGTAAATAACTACAAATTCTTACCTTAAAAATTCATCCTAGTGCACTCATTTACTATTATTTATAGAATATCGATCCCACAAGACTCGATGATATTTTATAATATCAAGTTAAGTTTTGTGAATGTCACTTATGCTAATGATTAACATGACCACCCTGGGGTTCAAAAACTCAAAAAAAGTCTTATTGACTTTATAAATACACATGAGATCATCAAAACAACTGACCAAGAAGAGTCCCAAAAAAAATTTAAATCACTCTACACATCTCTCCAACCTAGAGAGTGTATTTCTCAAATTAGATAAATGTATTTAGGGCACTTGGCAAGAATATTGTGTATATGTCAATACTATCACTACTCCACATAGTCTTAAATAAGTATAACATGTCAATACTAGCCTAACTCAATCAAAGCTCCAAACAAGTATGATAATGAATAAGAACTAGTAAAAATGTGTACAAAATCATGGAATAATCATCCACATGGATACCCATATAGTACATGTGTATGGCCATATGATTGAATTTGATCATTTCACCTGTCAAATCCTAGATTTGACAAGTTCACCTATCAGATCCAACTTAGTACCAATAATCTAAATTAATGTTAGGCTAAGTGGGATACCATCCTATCACTTAGAACTCATGTTCTCAATTCACCACTCTTCCCTTGGGTCTCTATGACTTGATGATCTCTAAATAAAAATGTGAACAAGGCTTAAAGAAACATAAATTTGTACTAATAGATCATAAAAAACAATACTATATGCTACAAGATTTCCATATGTACTAACATACATATAGTAAAATCATACAATCATCATGAGATTATATAAGTTGCTACTAGCTAAACATAACTAGTATCATAATTTTGCAACTTAACCTATTATATAAATAATCTCACAATTAGCATAACATACTTAGGCAAAGGATTATATTGCCCTTCAAACTTATAAGTGAGACCATGCTTATTGCTTGCACGACTAGCACACAACAAGTTTAAAAGTTGATCTCTACCCTTATCAAGATGTTTTATACACCTAATACCTTGCTCCTGATAAAAAGGTACACATACTACTCTTAAAAACATGTTTTAAAAAGAGAATAATATTAGTCTATCAAAGGTAGATAATAACATACTAATTACAATCAAATATAATTAATATAAATTCATCGTTAGACACTCCTTATGGTCAAGTTTATATTTTAGATAAAATAGTAACTCTATAAAGTTACAAGTAGAAAGTAGAGAGATAACATCTCAAAATAAAACTTCTTACATATCCTCATATGGTAAAAGATAAAACTGCAATCCACATTACTTACCAAATTGCGAGATTAGAATCATAACCTACTTCTTCAACTAGAAAGAAAATATTAACCACAAGGATACACCAATCTATCCAATCCTACAAATTTTCTCAATAAGTAGTAAACACTATCCCATGAACTTAGCAAAACTAAGATCAAACAATATTTTAGAAACAAGTTTCCACTTAAGAAAACACTAAATCAACATCCTGAAAATATGAATCTTTTTGGTAGCTTAAAATGATGTATGAGTAGAATGATCATAACAACTTAACTCTAAGATAATGAATAAAGATGATACTTCTTCTCAAGTATATATAAATTAAAACAAAATAATGATACTAATTTACAAATTCCTAACACAATGAAATTTATAATCAAGTTACTATAATCAACTAAGGAAATTCCCATTCCTAGTTAAGTCACAAAATGAAAGCATAAATATATTGAAATGAGAAGCAATCTATGTGTGTCAAACATAAACAGAAGTGGTAAAGGTGATTAAATTACCAATAAAGATGTAGTCATACTCAAGATGTTCAATCAAAAGATAAAAGAATATGGTAGGAAACTCTTATTCACAACTAAATAATTAATATATGTACTCCCCTACCCATAATCAGAAAACCATCACCAATGAGACACTCGATAAACCCACCCTTTAATAACTCTAAGGGAAAACGAATGCTCTTAGGGTACCCACTCAATTTACCACACATTTTTTTCCAAATTATCTTTTCTAACAAACATAATATATAAAAATGTTAATGGACTCATTAGGTCCTAGCGTTCGAGCCTAAGCTCTGATACCACATGTAACATCTTACCTAGTTGTTCTTAGAAAAAGTAACAATATTTTTTTTTAAACTAAATATTAAACATTCATTCAACCATAGTTGCTAGAATACTTTAGTTAGTCATAAAATCATTAACTTCAAGTAGTAATAGTTTTAACATTCCAAAACTGTAAGCAATAGAATTAAAATGTATGATACAAAAAGTTTGCTATCATGCTAGGGATATTAGCACAATCTAAATTTCCATACTAAGTATTGGTATTAATTCAACCAATTGCATAAATTTCTATGCAATCAAATATATCTTAACCTAGTCTAAGGATCTAGACATGATACCCCCACCATAACTTAGGTAACCTACATATGTGTTCCTTGGAATTAGGGCCTGATGTATTTCTCCTTTCAATTGTGATGGTATCCTCCATGAGATGTCACCATTAAAGGGATTGGAACTCTAAATCAAATATGTAATAAACTACTCATGACATAGATGAGCTTCCAAAGCTCTAGTCTAATCCCATATATAAGTGACACACTCTAGCATATCATCTTGATAATCCAAGCTTGTGTGCTTACCCAATCACTCTCACATATACATATGGATATAATAAATGATGAAGGAATACACATTCCTAGTTCCAAATAAAATCACATGCTAGACACAGCTAAGTATACAAAAAAAAGCAAGACATACAATACATAACAGTTGAACCTATCATTCGTATATACTTGAAAGATTGTATGCACACATACATGTTATCCTGCTAACTATTATGAATATATTACTCAAGTAAAAACTAATAAAATCATTAGAACAATCAATTCAGGTGAGATTCCAAACATACAGCTATATTATGTACCACCCAATTATATACATCTAAGCTAAAGTATCCTATGATATCCCATACTATCATAGTTCATGATCACTCTACCCAAACATTAATAACCATAACATATATATTTATTTAGGTATGGGTTAAGACATAATGAATACAATATATACCATTTGGGTACTTTTTATACTATAAAACTCTATAACTTGCCATATTCTCATAGGTATTTATGTTTGAATATCTAACTCAACACCAACAACAATCTTACATCCAACCATAATAATAAAGTCAAAATTATATTATCTAAGTATACCTTCAATAACAATCTAAAGAGAATATAAACTCTAGGTACACCTCATGATGCACTATGTTATTCTAGAAATGTCTAGTCACTTGCACAATTAACTTTCTCACAAAATATACCGCATATAAGTTTTCATCCTTATAAGATGAAACAAAATTAATCCTGTCAACAAGTTTACATAATAGTACTATACTACAAAAAAGGCTATTTTCTTCCACTAGAACTTACATCAGATGTAATACTAAGTAATACCTATCAAGGTTAGTTTCCTATGCCAAAGCTCATTCTTTGAGCTACCATACATATCTCCAATGTCACCTACATACACAGAATTGGGGCTAGATGTAGTTCTAACCAACTACTAAAGGTATAAATGTTTACTTAATAGTTTTACTCATACAAGTGCATACAAAGATTAGGTATAGATACATTCCTCAATTATAGATAGAAAACTCAATAGTCTTTAAAACCCTATCACCCACATCAAATATGTATAAACTAGGACTAGTGATGTACAAAATCATTTTCATGTCCTCATACACTACCACACTCATGGATAATCACAGATAGATGGGTTTACCTATTCATAAATTAAAGATACTTTTGATATTAAAACTATATGACTTGAGAGTCCTTACATAATCATACCATCTGGGTATATGAATCAAAGAACTTTCACAGTCAATAATAACTCTAAGGACTTTGACCATCATTTGATGAAAATAGGTTGGCTATCCAAAATAGATCTATTACTCTAGAATACTAATGAATAACTCAACTTTTAATTTAAATTTTAACTTTTTAATTATTATAAGGATTCCCAAGAGTCATTCGAGTTATAACCTTCTAGTATACATTGAAGCTAAAAACATCTTACTAGGTTATCCACTAGCTTCATCCTTCCCTAACCACTTTATTGGTGTAAGAGATAATCATTATGCTGATTTCATTTTATTTTTCACTTGATAAAACCTCTATAAAATGAATAAAACACATCTTATATGAAGTAACCACTAAGAAATTATCTTTCATAAATCCTTAAGTTTAGGAATTTAATATTCAATCAAGAACTAAATGAGAATTGCTCTGATCTCTTATGTGAATCAACAATATCATCTTATTCACTATTATAAATAATAGATAAATAATTGTTATTAACACGTGATCCTTGATTTACCAGATTTGTAATTCCTTCTTATATCATAATGTTATTATCAGGAAGTAATCTCTTTACTAATGCTTGTTATCTAGTTAGCATATTTTTGTGGATTAAATTATTTAATTTCTCATTGTATCCACCATTACACATTTCATATCTATGATATATTTTAAATGGAAAATCCTATTCTAAAAATGTAGGTAGATCACAATTAGATACTTTACAATCCAACTATGTAATTTATAATTATTTATTTACACATTAATAGTTGAGTAAGTTACTAATTAACTATATATAAATTTTTATTATATATTCATAGTTCAATAATAAAATAAGATTTCTTAACATTTAAATATAATCTTTGATTATATTCTTAAATATAAACATTAACAATAAATAAAAAATATTAACTAACAAAATAATATATTTCCTTTTATCTTTAATTAACTATTCAACCAATCTCACAAATCGAATGGGAAAAGGGTAAATCCGATAGGCATTCGGAGGGTCCATTCTGAGAACTATCAGATAAAATCCATAATATAAATACTAAAATAGAATTTTAACCAACTATTTATATTTATATATAATTTACAATAATAGATAAAATAAAATTATAATTATAAACCAACCAACTATGGGTTTCCCACTACCCTTCCCATCCATTCACAATCATGTAAAATCAAATATACTTAGCTAATGTAATAAAACTCATGATAGAATCAAGAAAGTGATTTCATGATATAATTGATAAACATAGGAAATAGGTGTGAAACAAGTTGTGCCACCCATCCCCTGCAAAAGGGACCACGAACCAAACCATATGTATATTTTACATATATATTATGTCTGGTCATGTAGATAGATGCATATTAAAGTCTATTGACATGCAGAGGGGGAGGTTATGAGTCCATTGGAATCCTTAACTAAAAAGGGGCACAATTTTGATGAATTGAAAAATATGAGATAAAAGGATAGTTGTGGCACTGATCTTTAGGTTGAGTTGTATAAAAAGAGAGGTGGTGCTACTCTTGGCCAAGTTAAATAAAAGAAAAGAACATAACTTGATATGGTAGTAATTTTAATGTTGTAGATTAGAATTACCTATATAATATATATATATCTATCAACAATGCAATATACTCATTTTTAGTCTTATAAATATAATAACACTTAAAAATATGTAACATTCATTCATTCATTGCTTCAAAGATAAAATATATATTCAAATCTAGAATAAATCATTTAGAGTTTTCTCAATCATGAATACCTCACCCACTATTTTTCATCTTTATCATTTATTGACATTTTCCTAAATTAATCAATCGCTTTTGAGTCAATACTACCTCCAATAAAATATTTTGGTTTGATATGGATAGAATTCTAGTTTCTAAAGACTTTACCAAAATATATTTCCCAAAATTTTCTATAGGGTTTAATCATAGAATTCATAATTTTTTTCTAATTTTAATATAATCTATAATCCAAAATCATTTCAATACAAAATACATCATTAAAATAATTGCAGTACCCACCTAGTACACTTTTTCCTTTGTTATAGATAAAATTTTCCTTTTTGCTTCCAAATCCTTCTTTCATCTTCCAACTTCCAGCTCTCTTTCCCCTTATATCTTCTATGCCTTTTTTTTTTTTTGAACTCCTTATTTTAATTTATTTGCATGCCACTTGAAAACCAAAGTTGTAAGCTTTGTTCCCAATAATTAAATAGGAGTCCCACAAGTAATTATCAGATAAATTTCTAATTTATCTCCCTTGATTGCCAAAGTTAGTATTAAGGTAACTCAACTTCACTTTTCCAAGTAAAGTCATCAAAAAAAATTATGCATTGCTAATTAATAATCAATTCTAGATAAGTCTTTTAAAGTGTATGTTCATCCTAGTGTTTAATTAGGATGTATACTCATATTTGATTAGCATAAATAATATGTTTAATATCACCATTTAATAATTGTCTAATATAATTAAATAATTTAAGATTATAATAAATATTTATTTTGACAGATTAACTATAACATTAATACTATTTTTTATTAATTTATCCATAAAATCAAATATCTAGTTTCATGATTTGCATATCAAGACTAAATATTCACATAAATGTAAGCACATGTACTACAGCCAATGTGTCATAATGACACGTATGCCAAAGGGACAATAGTTCATCAGACTAAAACCTAGTAAAGGAAAATGAGATGTGACACTTTTTAAACACAGTTAAAACATGATTGAGACATTTCTCAAAATGTTATAGTTTTTAAATCAATAATACAACTATTATTCCAAATAAATAATTATGATTAAATATTAACTCATATTATTTTGGTCATATGATATTCAAATAATCAAATAACCAATTATAATCAATTTAAGAATCAATATGCATGTCATGTTATATCATTTTTTATTAAATATAATTATAAAAAATAACACTACATTCTACTAAAACAAATGTAATTCATTTTAATCAACTGAAATAACTCAAAATAAGAATAAATAAATCCAATCATTACACATAATCTAATGAAGTTGATCCTACCTCCCAAGTCCCAAAGAGTCCAACTATAAGTGGCCCTAGACCACCCCAACCATCAGTTAGATATGGATCAGAGAAATAGAGAAATGATGGAGAAAAGATTTCAAAATAATCGAGCTTGACAACATATCAACAAACTAATAATGAAATAAAATAAAAAATGTAATCAACCTACCAGGATCTATTAACTTGGTACTTGATTACAAATGCAACTCAATTTAGAGCTTTTCAATTTATGGGCCATATTTTATTTTAGAACATAAAATGGCTCATAAATCTATTTTATCACATTCATCTTCACATACTATTTTAACAGACATTTAGGAGTTATAAATAAAACCCATAAAATAAGATAACAACTTATCCAATTAAAAATAACACTTACATAAAACTCCAAGTCATGTCACTAATAAAAATTGACTTTACATAATGTAATAATAACTCAAATTTTCAATTGAAACCACCCATAGAATCAAAATAATTAAATAAATAATAAACTGATTATCCCTAATAGGTTAATGCAATCTTGAATGATAATTATTTCAATTATCATTTCTATAATTAATTTAATAATTCAACATGATTTCATAACCCTAGGTTAGATAATCAAAACTTAAGAATTCATAAAAATTCAAACCAGAAAAATAAAAATAATAATAACAAATTAAGTTCAAACTCATGTGGGGACTCTCTATGGTCCTTGTCCCCTAGAAACATCCAAGGTTCAAAACAACCAAAATGGATTTTATTTTTTATTTTTTATTTTTATTTTTTCTTAACTATATTTTCTTAACCCCAAATGTACCCATTTAGGGTTTTAAAAAAAAACTAAAATCAAACCTTGATTATGTTTTAACCCAATTAAGCCATATGGATCTTGAAAAACAAATAACCAACTTAATAATAGTAAGCTATGCCATCACAATAAAACAACAGCTATTAAAATAAACCAATTGATCACCATAAGCCATAAGGCTTCTATTTTTAAACACATCCATAAAAATATAACACACAGTCACCATAATCTGGAAGGATTTTACCTTATAAGAAACCATCATAAAACAAACACAACCATTAAATAAACAATCACAACCATCAATCAAATAAACACACCATCGTCATATAGAAGTCCATCATGGTTTCAATCAAAATCCAAATTGGTCTTCGATTTAAAACTAGTTTAAATCAACAATAAGAAATAAAACCCCACTATAATCATTTAAAAATTATTACAAAAAGTCAATAATAAAACCCATAACACTATCAAGTAATATGAGTTTGCCACTTTCACACAAACCCATTTTCCTCACACAGTTAATGTCATAATTTTAAAAATCATCAACTATTTACCCACAACCTCATTGTAGGGTTCCATATTAAAATATAATGATAACACCAACACTTATGTTTTAAAAACCAAAAACAAACAAATGTTATCACATTCTAAACTAATATTACAAGTGTTCAATTAAGCCATCACATAAAACCAACACCATGGCCCTTATTAGGGTTTCACCCAAATTTGAAATAAAAGATTAATATTTCAACTAAAACCCTAATGCATGCCATTCAATTGTATTTTCCAAAAATAAACCTATAATTGAAAAACATTACTTGATTGATGAAATTCAACCACAATAGTTTTCTAAAGTTTTAGCCACCAAGCACCAAAATTCCATGTATATTTTCATAAAACTAGTCACCTATAAAACACAAAAACCAACCCCAAATAACTCTCCATAGTTATTACATGGATGCCAAGATAAATGCTTTTAACTATAGTTACTATTTCTAAAATTTCTCATGCATAAATGCTTCATATTCCCTTTGGCTGCCATGCCAAAATTTTTAACATAGATTCTCCAAGGTTTCCAAACCTCAAAAACTGAATGCCAAAATGAATGCAATGAACCCTAAAACCTAACCAAAATCTCTCAACCACCCTTTCATGGTAATTTAAGACAATGACATGACCCCTAAGTCATTGGATTAAATAATTAACCACCAAACTAATTGCCATGACCCCCATGTGGGTTAATACCTAACATAGTCCCCAAACTTAAATAAGTACTTAAACAAATACAAGTTCAAACAAATAAGTATGCCAAGCAAGGTCTATCAAACATGATAAAGACATGACCAAGTCATTACAATGCATAGTTTTAAGATGTTTTAATACAAGTTTCAAACCAAATAGTATCCTTTTAAAAACCATTAAGTTATATTTTTTAAGACAAACAAAAATATCAGTGAACATCCAAGAATTAAATATGAAAATAAGAAATATGATGAAGATGGAAACTACAATCAACACATAAAGAGTTAAAGAAAATACCCAACATCCAAATGATGAAAATTATAAAAATAAATGAAAAGAAAATAGTCATTAATCACTTATATTCAAACAATGATAGTATCGTCAATGATAATATCAAATAAAGATATGTTTGAACCAAGTAAAAATTGACTCAAATCAATAATTAAAGAAATTGATCATAAAATGATAACATACAATAGTCAAATAACAAAAACATAATGACTAAATTATTAATATCGATAAGCTCACATTTATATTTAATTTCACTATTTCATTTATCCATTTGCTTCTCCATGTTTCCCTATTGCTCAGTTCCAATCATAACCTAGCTCAAGTACCTATCCCTATAATCAACTAATAGACCATCAATAGCATATGGACATCTAAGCATAATAAATGTGATAAAAACATTTAAATAATACATTAAAATAAATAATAATCAAGTACACATTAAGAAATAATATCAAATGCTATAATGAAATGTAATCTATAATTGTCTCAACAATTATAATGAAAATGTATCAATGTAAATCATTATTTATCATACCACATTAGAATAAAAAATATGTATTAAATAGTTCACAACTAGAATATATTATAATAATGAATTAAATGCAAGTAACTTAGGATCATGGCAATTTTAAAGGATATTAAACATGTTTTCTTGCATAAAAATACCGCATAAGAGTCTAAACACATTCTTTTATATTCAAACTATTTTCATTGACAAAAACCATGCGTTCACTACCAAAAACTGCTTATCTCTAGCCAAAACCACAACTTACACTTAATACAATGGATTTACTTATCAAAACCACCCATATAAAACCATAAATGAATAAAATGAATTACCTAAATAGCTGTGATATATTTTGATTGAATTTGCATGTTAGAGAGAGTTTTTGTATGTAAAAAGGCATTTCAAAGGCCACCATATGTAATTTGGCATTAAAAAAAGACTATGTGGACTCAAAACCATGTTTTAAATTCTTCAAAGTAACTATATATAGTAAAACCATGGGTCTTAATTTGGAAACAACCTTTTAATCTTTAATACCATGAATTTGGAGTTAACATTGTTGACCTTTTCAATCACCATTGTTTCCATCATTGAGTATGTTTAAGTTTATGAGGTATTTCATCATTATTATATCCTTTTATTAGTTGAAATATGATTATTTAATTCATATTAAAGTCATATTGAGATTTTCCCTTAGTATAAGAGGCTAATTGTCAGAATTAAGCATTTATTATGCCCTCTTAATATGTGTTCAGACTCTTTTGTAAAATTTAAGATATTTTTAAAAAAAATTAAAGATAATTTTATTTTAATATATTCCATGCATTTGTTCCATAGAGAGTATTATTTAATTTTAATTCTTGATAACCATTTCTTGGTTTACCATGTCAAGCTTTTACATCATGCCAAGGCATAGGTGAAGGAAATTAAAGAAAAAATTACAATAAATTAAGAATGGAGCATATGTTGAGGCGAGGAATAATTTTAATACCTTTAATCAATGATTTAAATATATTATTCGTGAATATACAATATTTTTGAAAATCTTTTGGTGCTCCAACTCATATGTAAGGATGTAGGGGCAATTTTCATACATTTTCAAAGGCAAAATATTATATTTTTATTTGTTTCTAGGTGGGTAAAGGATTATTCACTAATTTATAAATTTTATAAATGTTTATAAGACATTTTATAGTGGTTAGGAACTCAAAATACGCTTTAATTATGCTAAAATATCTCAAATCTCTCTCAAATTTGATTTTTAAGCTTAAAATTACCCTAAAAATAACGTGATATATTGTTGGAGATGTTGCATGGATAATAATGGCTGATAAGAGGATTTAATAGGGTGGTTTACTCAAATATAATGGTTTTTATTATCATCAATAATTATATATATTTATGATAATATGTCAAGAAGCAAGATTGCTTTAAAACCCTTCAAACCCCTATCTAGAGAACATGAACTTTGTAAATTTGATATTTTTAAGTATTTTTAAGATTTATAAAGCATTATGAATTATTTTTATACCATATACATGATATAAAGACACATTATACCATTTTAAAATCATTAATAAATGCTTTATAGATAGAAAATGAACCTATATGACAAGCATGCATGAGAAATGAGCACCTATAAGCCTACAATCTTAAAAGTGAATTTTTGGAGTATTTTTTCATTTAAACATGAAATTTAAATGATTTAAAAATTTATAAGGGGTAAATAAATTTATTTAAATATAATAATTATCTATAGAGACAATGGATAGATCAAAATATAAAAAATTTACCAAACTGACATGTTTGTTGCCCTCAAAGAACTTGGAAATACAAAAAGCAACATAAGTTGAGTTATGTTGATAAAAAAACCTATGAAAATTTAAATAAATATGTATGAAAATATTTTATAACTTTTGGTGGTGGTATAATTTCTTTACTATACTTGAGGAGAGATAAAATTTAAAATTATAGGCACATACCTGCAAAAATGTTGAAAACTAGTTCTCAAGAAGCCCAAAGGTGAAATAACTCAAGTTTAATTGATAAAAATGCATTTATAATTTGTATGTATGTGTTACAAGGTTATATAAAATTAATTTTTTTTTTCAACCTTTGGAATCCAATCATGAAGGAATTGAATAAGAGATATCTCTCTCTCTCAAGATCTTGTCAAGCATTAATGGAGCTCACACCTATAAGTTTAAACTAAGTCATCATCAAGAATCATGAAGGAAATTATGAGATCCTCAAAATATTTTATATCAATTATATGTTTCATTATTTCATATTTATTTGAATTTTTTTAGTTATTGAAGCATGCTCATGGATATTTTAATGCAAAATAAGAAGTGAACATGGTCAAAAAGTCATCAAATGAGGAGCTAAAGTTATTCATCATCAATGCACCATCATAATTGCCATAAAAATAAGACCTAAAAAAACTCAAGAAGATAATATATTAATTATAGAACAAAATAAAGGAAAAGAAGTAAAATCAAATAAGGGATTCTTAAAGTGGAGTTTTATCATGCAATATTGTAGGGGTTGGTTGAAGATAAAGTGAAGTTTCTTTATAAAACTTGATATTCAATAACCTCAAGCATCCAAGAATGACTTACACACCCTTATAACAAGTTTAAAACTTAAAATAAAGTAATGATACATTGGAGAAGGAATAATATGTCAATTTAATGTTAAATTTAACTATATTTTAGTTTTAAACCTTAATAAGGATGAAGATGTCAACTGAAAGTTAACTTCAGCTATGTTTTAGTTTTAAGCCTTAATAATGACATTGATGACAAGTTTGCATGTTTTTTTCCATTACTAAGGACTCCTTTCACTATATGTGCTTATTTTTTTTCAAGTAATAGGATATACCTCTAGTTGGTTGTGGCTCAACCATACCAATTTTTAAACTTGTAAACACCTTCTTAAGCAATAAAGAATCTAATTTTACCTTATCATATGCTAGTTATTGTGTGCAATTGATGAATTAGTGATGTAAGATTGTGATAATTACATCTTATCCCTAATTTATGTCCACTTTTGTGAACTTTTATGCAACAAACTTGATTTTTTATAGGTTGTACTTTGTGTCTCTAATAATTTATGTTAAATATTTTCTACAAAACACTTATGCCCAAGATTTATTGGTGAGTTGGGAGTTGTGTATATGTGGATTATCTTTGAAATTTCTATGTTTGTGTCCAAAAAAGTTGAGGTATTCAATTTGGATGCATCACCCCATAGTTAGTCATAAAAATATAGGAATCTCTCTCTCTTTTCATTATCAATAAATAGTTTAGGTGAAGATCAAGGTGATTTATCAAGGGAACAATCCCTCTCTAGAGGTTTAATTCTATTATAAGACACCCAAAACTTAAAATTGATACCATTGTGTCAATTAGGTGAGGAATACTGGAGACCTTCCTTAAAGGTGCAAGTTCAATTGGACAATAGTTTTTGATAGGCTTGGTGGGACAATTATTCAAAGTACTTCATCAGTTGATGATTTTTTGATGTTGTTCTTTATCATATTAGCCATTGAAAGAATTTATATAAGCATAAATGGCTACTCCAAGCTATATACATTTAGTGTAAGTAGTCCAAGTTCCTAAAATACATTAATTGGTATGTATTTCAATCATCCATTTTATGAAAAGGCATATTTTGTACCTTCATATTCTTCATATCAAGCTAAAAATATTTATGGATTTAACTCAAGTATAATTAAACTAAAAAGATATAAGTTTTCTCATTACACTTACCTCCTTCCCATCCTTGCTCATGTTTTCAATCATCCTTGGCAAAGTCATGTTATTTTCAATTAGCCTAAAAAATGTATGCAAGAAATAAGACTTGAATTTAAGAGACAATGTATGCAAAGTGATAGGGAAAGAGAATACAATAATCATCAAGAAGATCTTACATATCAATCCTATATACATCAACAATAGATAGAATCATTGAAGAAATAGAATGAGGCTACAAGAGATCAAGGGTAGCATATTCCTATGAGAGTAAAAGAATTGAATCTAAAATTCCAAGTTGGAAACAAGAAGAAATAAAACCCCTTAAACCTTCAAGAGAGTCTACTTGCCTCAAAATTCCAAGTTTTGGGACTCTTAATCCTATGAGAGAGCCTCTTATTATGCATACTTCCCCCATTCTTCCTTAAGTCCCTCAAGCTCTTCAATAAAATAAGTTTCTTATTTTATCATATACTCCTCCTATGTTAATCCAAAATCAAGAGATGGAGAATGTTGTTGAAGCCAAACCAAAAAATATTCCAAGTTTATTGAGACCCTAATCTAATATTCAAGTTGAAATTGTCCATGAAGATAAAGGCATATCATAATGAGAGAGGTTGATTGTTGAGTGGAAAGAGAATAATGAAGCATCCTAAACACAATTTTCTTTCCCTCCTTTCAAATAATTCTTAAATGAAACTATTACTTATAAATCTTAAAGCCTTCTTAATGCCTCTTTAATCACAAAACCCATTAAAGAGTAACCCATAATGCTTATCATATTATGCCACCAAATGGAACCTATTTCCCTCCCATCATATCCCTTTTTGAAGGAGAACCTATTATATATAAGGCAAAATAAGAACATCTAGGTGAAGAGGAAAATTTGTTAAGAGAGGATGATCAAAAGTTGTATTAGTCAAACGATCTTTAATTTGGCATAAAAGAAGATCATGTTGCATCCTTTGAGTATCAAAATAAAATTGTAGCTACAAATGAGCCTTAAGAAGTCTATCATGAATATGTTCAATATTACATGGTAATAACTGGTGAGATTGTCGCAGTCATTTCATAAGAAAACAAACCCTAGATATGAGCTAAGTAAAGACACAAAAAAAGATGTAATGATTCCTAGTGAACCTCAAAAAAATTCAAGTGAGGATCAAGAAAGTTTTGATGAAAAGTGGCAGTAGTACCTTGAGCTCATTCAAGATACTGAGAATATTTGTAATCTTACATCTCTTTGTGAAAACATTGATAAAGTGGTTACCAAGGTTGGATGATGTGTTTAGGAAGATGTTGATCAAATCATATGTCAAGTAGACCCTAATGAAGCTAGAGAGAAATATTTGGAGCTCCTTGAAGAGCTTAAACAATTTTCAATAGTTGAAAATCAAAATGACTTCTCTCAAGATGTCATAGGAGGCCAATAATAATGTTTTAGTGAGCCATTAGAGGCTAAAATTTTATTTGTTCCTATGGATAATAATGTGGTTACATTGGAGAGATTATTATTATTGGATAGAAACATGAGGCAAGAATTGAACCATAATAAGAGTTTTTCTATATTGGAGATATGTTTGTTTCAATTTATTCACTTGGAGATAAGTCAAAGAGGTTGACAAGTAGGAAAAGAGATGATCCAACCAGAATGGCACTCAAACAATAAATTTTTCCTCATATTTATCAACCACATGAGATGAATTGAGAGTTTTTGCTTTGATCCAAGTGGATTTTAAGTTTTGTACATATTAGTGTTAGATTTCAATTTCCTTCATGTGTTATTATGCACATGTTTAGTTGGTAGTTGTAGTACTTTTCAAGACCCTAAGTGCACTTACAAAAGTATTATTATTACTTTGAGGACTCATTATTTAGTTTCAATTTTTTATGAGGAAAGTATAGTAGTGTTTATCATGTTTAGATAAGATTTGGTGATGATTTTTAGGACTCCATATCTAATGGACTTATTAAGGCAGCTAGACTTTTCCTTAGTAGGCAAACAAATTTTTAAAGGTCCCCAAGAATGTTAACCTTTTCAATCACCATTTTTTCTTTCATTGGGTATGTTTAAGTTTATAAGGTCTTTAATCATAATTTTCATCCATTAATTAGTGATAATATGATTATTTAAGTCACACTGAAGTCATATTGAGGTCATATTGATGTTTTCGCTTAGTCTAGGAGGCTAATTGCAAGAATTAAGCATTTATTATGCCCTCTTAACATGTTTCAAGACTATTTTGTGAAATTTAAGGTATTTTTAAAAAAAATTAAGGTTGATTTTATTATAATATATTCAATTCATGTAGTCCATAGATATTATTAGCTAGTTTTAAGTCTTCATAACCACTTCTTGGTCGACCATCTCAAGCTTTTAAGCATGCCAAGGCATGGCTAAAGGAAATTAAAGGAAAAAAATAAAAGAAAATTAAGGATGGAACATATGTTGAGGTGAGTAATAATTTTTTTACTTTGAATAAAGGATTTGGAGATATTATGCATGCATATATAGAAGTTGTGAAGATATTTTGGTGCTCCAACTCATATGCAAGGATGTAGGGGTATTTTACATGCATTTTCAAAGGAAAAAGATTGATTTTTTATTGATTTACAGGTGGATAAAGGATTATTCATGGATTTATAAACTTTATATATGCTTATAAAATATTTTTTATTGGTTAGAATTTCAAACTTTGCCTTAACTATGCTAAGATAGCTCAAATCTCTCTCAAATTTGATTTTCAAGCTTAAAATTACAACAAAACCAACATGATATCTTGGTGAAGATTTTGTATGGTTAATAAAGGTTTATATAAGGGTTTCATATGGTGTTTTAATCACATATAATCATGCTTAGTATCATCAAGAAGGTTTCATCTTTATGATAAATTGTTAATAAGTAAGATTGTTCCAAAACCCTTCAAAACCCTATCTAGGGAACATGAACTTTACAAATTTGATATTTTGAAGTGTTTTTAAGATTTATAAAGCATTATGAATTGTTTTTATGCCATATAAATGATATCAATACATATTATAAATTTAAAATCAGTATAATTTTTTTTATATCTATAAAATGGACCTAGATGATAAGTATGCATGAGAAATGAGCACCTACAAGACCATAGACATAAAAGTGCATTTATGGAGTATTTTTTCAATTAAAAATAAAATTTAAACTATTTAAGGATGTATATGATTTCCATAAAATAATTTTAAAAAATTATGATCTCTTTATATGATGTATATCTCAAAATCTTAAGTTTTTACCAAACTAGCAATCTTGCTTCACTGTGAGAACTTAGAAACACAAAAATGATCATAACTTGAGTTATATTGTTCCAAAACTTATGAAATTTTAAATAGATATTTATGTAAATATTTTATAAATTTTGGTGGTGGTATAATGTTCTTAATATAAATTAAGAGAGATAAAATTTAAAATTATAGGCTTGTTCATGTTAAAATGTTGAAAACTAGTTCTCAAAAAGTCTAAAAGTGTAAGAACTAAAGTTTTATCGATATAAATGAATTTAAAATTTGTATGTATGTGTTAAAATGATATATAAATTAAATAAATTTATTTTAATCCATTCATGAAGGAATTGAATAAGATATATATATATATATATATATATATATATATATATATATATATATATATATATATATATATATATATATATATATATCAAGAGCTTCTCAAGCACTAATGAAGCTCCCACCTACAAGTTTGAACTAAGTCATAATCAAGAGATATGAATGAAATTATGATATGCCTAAAAATATATTATATCAGGTATATTTTTCATTATTTAATTTTTACTTGAAGTTTTGTAGGTATTTAAGTATGCTCATAAATATTTTAATACAAAATAAGAAGTGAACATGGTTAAAAAGTCATCAAATGAGGCGCTGAAGTTGTGCATCATCAATTCACCATAATAATTGCCATGAAAAATAAGACCTCATAAAAATAAATAAGATCATATATTAATTATACATAAAAATAAAAGAGAAGAATTCAAATCAAATAATGGATTCTCAAAGTGGAGTTTCATCATGCAAGATTGGAGGAGTTGGTTAAAGCTAAAGTGGAGTTTCATCATGAAACTTGATATTCAACAACCTCAAGCATCCAAAAATGATTTCCACACCCCCACAAAAACTTGGAGACTAAAAATAAAGTAATGATACATTGGATAAGGAATAATGCATCAATTTAAAGTTAAATTTAGATATATTTCAGTTTTAAACCTTAATAAGGATGAAGATGTCAATTGAAAGTTAACTTTAGCTATGTTTCAATTTTAATCCTTAATGAGGGCATTGATGATAAGTTTTCATTATTTTACCCTCACAAAGTACTCCTTTCACTAAATGTACTTATATTTTTCATGTAATAGGATATACCTGTAGCTGGTTATGGCTTGGCCCTACCAAATTTTAGACTTGTAAACACCTTCTTGAGCAATAAAGAAACTAATTTTACCTTCTCATATTTTTTTTATTATGTGAAATTGATGAATTGGTAATGTAATATTTTGATAATTACATCCCATCCCTGATTTATGCCCAATTTTATGCACCTTAATGTAACAAACTTTATCTTGTGTAGGTTGTAGCTTGTGTTTCTAAGAGTTTATACTGAATCCTTTATATAAAACACCTATGCCCAAGATTCATTGGTGAGTTATGAGTTATGTATATGTGATTTATATATGAGCTCATTATTTGTATGTACAAACAAGTTGAGGTTTTCAATTTTGGTGCATCACCCCATAGTTAGTCATATAAGTATAGGAATCTCTCTTTTTCATTGTCAAGAAGTAATTTAGGTGAGGATCAAGGTGATTTATCAAGAGAACCAACCCTCTCTATATGTTTACTTCCATTATAGGTCACCCATAACCTAGAAGTGATCCCATTATGTCAATTAGGTGAGGAATCCTAGAGACCTTCTTCAAGGGTGCAAGCTCAATTTGACAATAAACATTGCTTTGAATATTTGATACTAATTCTCAATATGTCATGTGAAGAGTTCAAAAAGTGTCTTTGGTAGGTATGCAAGAATTTATAACTTTTTTTTTAATTTTATGAACTTATAAGGAGAATATCACGTGTAAAAAATATTGGAAAACTTTTCTTAAACAACTATTATGGGTTTTGGACTTGCATTATGCATGCTAGAAAATTTTAGATGTATATTTTGCATGTTGTTGGATTTTAGAAGGTGAAAATAAATGTAAATGAGCCTTGAAAAGTTATCATAATGTGTATTTTTATCTAAAACTAATCTTACATAACAAAATTATGGGTTTTATTAGCTAAAAAACTTGAAACCACTTGAAAAATCCAAATACCATGCTCTTTATTGGCAAGACCACCACTAATTAGGAAAACACATGAATTAAATGGTAAAACAATCTCTCAAAAAGTAAAAACATGAGTTATAGACTTAAACCCTCCTTTTAAAATAAAAAATACCATGAAATTCCCTTAGAAACCACTGTTGAAAAGTCCATATTAAGCTTCAAGTAGTCACATGGAGGAATAGGAGGAAAATTATAGGTTTGGTAAACCATTTATGTACCTTGAGGGCTTTTGTGGAAGAAAATACATGTTTTAAGGTCTTAAAAATGTTTCCTAAAGAATTATCACGGGGTTTTACATGATAGTAGGATTTTGATGAAAGATACATGTGAATATGCAAGGAAAATGTTGTACAAATATATAAAGGCCATAACATGCTATGAAAACCTCTTTTTATTTAAAACAAAAACCTGTAAAGACTGTGAATGCTTTTGGAAGGATTTGAAATGCATTGAAAGGGTGACCCATGTGAAAATATGTTTTGGAAATAATAATTGAGAAATTGGATTTGACTAGGTTTACAAAAGATGAAAACATGACTTGAGGCTTGATTCAAAACAACTAAGGAAATAAATAGGTCTTACAAGGGAGTCATTTAAGTGAACAATCACATGAAACTCCACACCTTGACTGATTTTAAAATGATAGTTACATTATTTAATCTATCTCCATATTTCATAGTCACTTCATTAGTTTCTTTGGGGTTATCCAATTTAGAGGTATATACTCAAAATATTTATACTCTGATAATATAAGGAATATAAGGAATGTTGAAGTAATCTTATATAAGGAATGTAAGGGTTATCATTTCTTTATTGGGTGCTGACATGTTTTTTGTGCCTTTATGATGTATAGAATGGTGAATTCATCTTATAGTTTCTCATCTTTCATGAATTCTCCTTCATATACCTAGGGTTGGCAAACCATCATCCATCATCAAGTGCTCCATTGTGACTATACCTATTAGAGAATCATCTATAACTTTAAATTTAAGTGTGGGACTTAACTTCGAGGAGTGATCTATAAATCATGAAAAATGATCTTTCACAACTTTTTTAGAATGCAAAAACATACCCTATATGATTCTTCATGAACTTCCTTCTATCCAAATGTAAAAATATGTATAATTCAATAGTGATATCAAAGCTTGTATAAGTTTTAACTATTTACAACTTAGTAGATGTAAATATTAGTTTATTAAGGGGTTAAGTATAATAATAACTTGAAATAAATATAATAAATAGTTAATTTGACAAGTTATTCCCAAAATAGTAAATACAATGAGAAAATGGATTTATCTAGAGAAAAATAGGAGTTTCTATGAATTAGGAGGCTAGAATAGGCTTGGAGATCAGCCAAACATCTTTTATTCTATGACTGTAGTTGAAAATAAGCTTCAAAAAATATCACCTTTATGAGGAAATAGCACCAATGATGCTAGTGTCTAATTATGGTGTTAGTGTGCTTCTTTATAAGAGTTTCCTATAACTTTTAGAGATGTTATGAGAGAGTTTGAGTGACCTATACGTGATTCTATTATTTTTATAAGTTTATCTATGTCACTATTTTGCATGAATCTCTTTTAAAACCTAAATGAACACCTGCATACCTGAAACAATAAATGAATCAAATTCAAATGAAAGGGAAAAAATAGGTTATGGGATATTACAATTGTGAAGGATAGAACCCATATTGTCTTGGCTACTACCTACATTAACCCCAATGATAGGGTTCTTAGATTGCATGTAGTTCTCCCTTAAAGAACATAAATAATCAATGCATGCAGTATGTTAAAATGACTTTTGCTTATGCTCTTGTTTGATCAAGAATGTAATTCCAAATGTAATATCTAAGTAATATGATGTGTGATAAGTTGTACTATTGACTTATTTTATGTAATTATTTTCAAGGATAGTAAGTGCTAGATGTAAAATTATTTGTGAGTCCTTTTATATAGAAGGAGCTTTGATTTGAATTTAATACCATGTTCATTGTCTGATAAGATGCAAAATAGGGATAATAAGAGGCTCAAGAGAGGGTTAGGACCCAAAATACAAAATAAAATGACCAATGGACACTAGCACAAACTAGATAAGGGTACTAGTGTCTTGAGGTCTAAAAACATAACAAAGACTAGGAAGAATTAGCTAGGGGCCCCTATGACTGAAAAGGGATGACTTAGGACCACTAGGGGTGTAAAAAACATTAAAAACAAGACATAATAAAGAATAAAATACCCAAAATGACCATGCTAAAAAGAGCTACATTCATCACTAAGACTTTCCTATGAAAGAGCAATAAAAGACATTACTTTTGGTTGCTTGACCAAATTAGGGTATATACATCCCACCACTTTTATTCTAGTATTAAAATGAAATTAAATTACTAGATTAAAATAAAAATAGGAGCACATACAGACCTAGCCCACTTCTTGGACAAAGAAGTGGTTAGGATATGAAATGAATTATGTGAAGAGGAAATCCATAATTTGGGTTCCCCTTATATTGAATCTAAATAGTTAACTAAATTATGAGAAATAAAACTTTGTGTTTCCCCTACCTTGATATCTGGATGAAATATAAGAATGTAAACTAAAAATATGGATAAACAAGGCTTGCTTTCCCCCACTTTGACATCCAAATGGAATTTGAGAATGTAAACTAAAAAATGTGGGGAAACAAGGCCTATTTTCCCTCACTCTAATAGCTAGATTGAAATTGAGCATGTAATCTTAGAAATGTGGATAAATAAGGCCTAATTTCCCCCACTCTAATATCTAGATTAAATCTGAGTATGCAATCTAAAAATGTGGATAAGGCATGTTTTCTTGTAATCTAATATCTATATTAAATCTGAGTATATAATCTAAAATTAGAGGTTGAAAATGTCATTCCACCTAAAAAATTTGGGTTTGGTGAAAGGACATGTATAAACTTCTATATACAATCATGTGGTCCAAACTAGTGAAATCCTAGTGACATCCTGATGATTATTTGAGTGTAACCAAGAAATTTGAATATAGATAATACTATAACTTGCCACTACATATGTATAATTTGGTAGATCCTATAGGATTAAAGACATGTACCTTGCATCATGTCCCCAAATCTGATATCTTAGTAATGTAACTATGTATCAACCCATATCTGATGAGATCATGAAACCCTACAAATCTCAATCAAACTATGTAATGTGTATATTTGTATATTTGAGTAAACCTATGTGTCTAAATATATGTATATTAGGGTAAAATTCTATGTCTTAATATCTATATATCTGATTAAACCTATGTATATGAATATCTTATATATTTGAGTAAACTTATGTGTCTTAATATTTATATATCTAAGTAAACCTATGTATCTAAATATCTATATATCTGAGTATCTATATCTAAACCAATCTATGTGTCTATATGAATCTATATCTAAACCAATTTGTGCATCTATATGGATCTATATAAATAGTGTGTATATTCCCCCCATTTGGTGAGAGATTCAATATATGGTAAGGGTGTCTAGCCAAAAGTGATACTGACTAGTATTTCAGTGATAGTTAGTTGGGGAGTTTGATTAATTTATCGATTATAATAGAGTTTCTACTTTTTAAATTGGTTTTAAGATAGACTTTTGGTCTATATTGAGTTTATTAATTAAATATAGGTTTTTTTATTTTTTAGAGTTGGATTTGATTGAGATATTAGTGTAACTAATATAGGGTAAGGTACATCATGGTCAAGTCCCATGAACAAGAAAAGATCATAAATTAGATTTATGATTCTCTAGATATCATGTTTGGAAGAAGTTGGTATTAGTTGGCAAAGGTGGCACACAAGGTCAACCTTAATAAGGTGTAATTTTAAAAATGTGGCTTAAATAGGTTGGTTGGTTTGTTTGAAAACTCATTTGAACCATTTGACTTGATAGTGATTATTTGTTTTGAGCTATAGAGTATGCTGGAGAGATAAGGAGTGAGTGTGAACTAGCATGAGGAGCTAGAGGTGCTTATCCAAGATAGGGAGGAGGTTAGCGTAGTAAAGGGTCTATCCTTTTTCCTTGATTTTGACATATTTAGTAAATTTTTATTGTTTTTAATTAAAATTTGGTAGTTTATGCCCATTTTGACAAATGTGGCGCTAATGTCCTAAGAATGGTGCTAATGTCTAGGACATGGTGTTAATGTCCTTGGTAGGGAGCTATTGTCCTATATGTAGTTCTAGTGTCCACTAGGCAAAGTTTTTGGTGTATATTGTTTCTTATTGGTGTTTTATGACTATTGGTGTATATTTATTTGATCTTTTATGATGATAATGCTAGATTTGTCTATATTTTACAAGCAAATGTGCATATGAGAGAGTTCTAGAGTGGCTAGATAATGAAATCAGTATGAGGACTGACCTTGATAGATGAGTATATGGATGTGGTAGATAGATTTGATTGTGTTACATGTATTAATGGGATATGATGGCCTGGGATAAACATATGATGAAAACATTATGTGAGAGGTGGAATGTGGATACGATTACCTTTTGGTTACTTGGAGGGGATATTTCTATCACATCAAAAGATGTTTATAGGATCTTAAGGTTGATGATTACTAGTTAAATAATAGTGATGCATGAATCCATTGGTAATTGAGCTATAAAGTGAGTTGCGAGGTATGTTTTAGTGATGTCCATGGGGACTCATCGAGTAGGGAGTAATAATGATGTATTATTTTCATTGATTGTTACAATGAATGTTCCATGGTTATAAAAAAAATTAGTGATTATAATGGCTTCATTTGTTACTATGGATGGGAGTGAGTATCTATCTCATATATGATGCATGGGATATCACAAGATATATATGAACACAACATTATGTATTCATGGGGTCACACTATACTAGCCCACTTATATTAAGATTTATACCAATTCACTTAGGAGATGTTTGTGGGTGGTATTGGGTCTTATACATTATTGCATTATTGGAATTATGATCATATAATAGTGAGTAAACTATCATTTCCTTGGTGAGATGATTGGGCTCACCCCTAGACATTTATAAAGAGGTGGACTGATACATCTTGTATGCCTAAGAAGAACATGATGTAGTGTTGATAGGTATTAGATAGGTTAATAACTTGAGATATTATCTAGAGACCTTACAGGGTCTATGAGGGATGGCATGAGGATGGTGTTCAACTAAGACAAGTACAAGTGAGATATTGGTTACATGACCATTAGGTCAATATATTCAAGAGGTTTTAATATGAGTGAGTGACATGGTAGTTTTTTGTGATTCAAGATGTGCCACCAACACCATTGGTATGTTTGAGGAGTTCTTAGGATCTAGTGAGGCTAGGGAGTAGGCCTAGACCATCAACTGTAGAGTTAGCATGGTAGAGGGAGCATAGATGGGAAAAACTATTCTTAGGAGGTGGTATCATCATGGAGGATGCATTAGATGTTAAGCCCCTTAGAGCTATTGAGGGTAGGTTACTATCTTATATTTATATGTTTTTCTTACTTTGTTACTTAATTACTTGGGTAGGTATATGATTTACTATGTTGGTATGTGTATTTATAGGTGATGATGAATATTGGGAGACTACCATAGAGTCTACGCTCTGAGTACTAGAATGACATATCCTTGATGATGCCATCAATGATAGACTAGTGGAGAGGGCCACAAATTTTGCTAACATCCATGCTCACTTGTTTCATCAAGTAGACATTAATACTGTGGCATATAGATGAGAAATTACTGATAGGGATGAGGCATGTGTGGATTTATAGATATGATCTATGCCTAAATTTGATGCCCTAGGTGGGGTAGGTAGTTAGATAATAGATGACTATATATGTTTACTATTGACCAAATTTAACTTTTAAGTCAAATTGGGGCACCTATAGGTAAAAATTTGGTTTTTATAAGTGTTATGAGGTATAAAATTTGGTCATAAAGTATATTATATGCAAGTTGATTCCATTCAGTGTTATATTAGCTTTGGTCATCAATTTAATTAGCCAACATGTCCTTTTGAGTCATTTTAGGGGTCAAAATTGAGCATTTAATGAGTTATACATATTTATTGGGAATTATGAAGGTTAAAAAACTTTATTTCATGTCCCATGTGTCCTTAGAGGTCTTAATCAACTAACAAAATTGAAAGGTGGTAGGTTATGCAGAAGAAAGGGGAGGTTTCTTAAAGGAAAAGAAGAATTTGGCACTTGTATGGCCTCTTTGGGAAGTGTACCACATGGTAAATGGTCAATAAGTTCATCTTAAGCTTCCACATGCTCAATTACATTATTTTTTTGATAATAAAGTTCCATTTATAGCTCAAAACTATTCTAATCCCTTTTTACCCTTCTTGGCAAACAAAAGTGACCTTCAGGTTTTTGCTTGGTATGGGAAGCTCAAGAAGTTTCAAGGAAAATGATTTTTGGGGGTTGTTTTACACTTAGAGACATTAATTTAAATATAATAATTTATAATAATTGTAGCTTGTGCTTCATGAACCATTCTCATGAATTTGACTATATTTTTACCTGCTTATCTGTGGACCCTATAGGTTTTGCCGTGGTTTGGAGAAGTCCATATAATATAGATACTAAGATTGGTTCCAGATGATGTTGAATCCATATTATCATGATTTCCATTCCTAATTTAATGTTTTTCAAATATCTCATGGTATTTTTGGTTCAGTTTACAAGTTGATATCCCAAGTGTGATGGCAATCATTTTCACTACTTAAACAAAGTTGTATTCTTTAAAAGGGCTTAATATTAATGTGAAAGGGTGTTTTACATGTTTTAATTTCATATATTTCACATCCTTCCATGTTTTTTTCATATCTCCATACTTTGATCAAATACCTAGTCTTGTCACACTCACAACCAACTTTTTACCTGCTCTTAGTTTCAATCATGATGTTTGAGATTTAATCATGTTTATAGAATATAAATGGAGATTATAAAAGGTGTTTTTAATGTTTTATTTCATGATAAGTCAGATTTGACACCCCAAGTAGCACAAAATGACCCTAAGGATAGTCAATGATGCATACACTTACAGTCAGCCATGGATAGTCACCTACAGGTGCTTGGAAGAGATTTTCATGTTGAATAGGATGTTTTTATGCTTGTTTAAAATACTTAGAGTGTGGATATTTAATTTTAAATCTTTGAAATAGGTTACCACTCATTAAGAGGTCAAGGTCACAATTCCACTACTCATACATTTCACATACTAACTCCATGCTTTCCAAAGTGTATATATAGTTTATCATGATGATGTCATGCTAAGATATAAGCCTTGATGGTGGTCTCAATAATTTTTAAGTGTGAAGAGGTCATTTGAAGTCATCAAGGTAGAATTGGTATCCATTAGTATTAAATGTTATTCCCACTACCAGTTCTCTTACATTACTACCTGTGCATGACAGTGGTAACCTATAGGAAATTTTGATAGGGAACAAAGGACTTCTTATGATGTGTGAAACAAGCAATGCAACTATCCTCAAAGTCCTAGTGAATTAGAGTTCATCATTGCAATCCTAATTGAAATGTTTTATGGATAGATGTAAGTTTTCATTACTTTCAAAACACAAGAAGACTGATATAGGCACTCAGTCCCTAAAAAGTGAAAATTGAGGTCCTTGGTGTTGTTATAGGCCTCTTAAAAACATGTATTCCAAGGGTATTAAGACATATAAGTGGGTAAATATGATATAACCTAGCATATAAAGGAGTCATTCTAAGGATTAATTCAATAAGGATGATGGAGGGTGATGGTTTGGGGGCTCAAAGTTGCTTGACAAGATACTAAATATAGGTAGTATTATCTATAACCCTGAGTCTTAAAGAGACCAAAAGTTGTTTTTTACCTTGCCACCATGGAGTAATGGTTATAAATTATTGGAGGGAGTGATTTTGGCCTGAGAGATCATTTGAGAATCTCATGGGATGTGTCTTATACCCATCTACCCACCTACATTTCATACAACTAGCTTAGGTTTAGTCACCTACAACTAGTCTCCAAAACCTACATTCAACACTAAGTAACAGAAGAAAAGTGAAAAGCTTCAAGAAAATATTTGAACCTTGATAAGTTATGGGAAAAATAATTTGTATATATATATATATATATATAATCAAGGAGATAGAAAAAAAAAATTGATCCTCATGGTATACACCTAAGGGGTCACTAAACAAGTCAAACACAGTCAGCTTGGATATGTAAATAGAAATTCAAAGCAGGGTGTCTAAGTGGAAGTTTGGGTTATTCAAGGTGAAGGGATAGGTCCAAACCATATGTAATGACTTTAAAATCTTAGGGGAGGATAATTTAAATGTTTTTATAAACTTAAACAAGCTTAATATACCTATAGGTAGGGTCTTAAGGGTAGGGCATCTAGTCAGACTGATGACCCCAAACTTGATGCCTAATTGGTGCTTTAAGTCCTTAAAAGGTAAATGCTAGCACATATATGTAAAAAATGACCTCAAATGGATTTAAGGTATGATTATCAAAAATCATTCTCAAGTTTTAAGAAGCAAATACACCTACAATAAGGTCAAATTGCAAGGTGTCTTAGTCATCAGGTAGTGAGTGGAAAGGAGTGTGTTTTTTATGAGAAGATGACATGAACATGAGAAGAATTGATAAATTAGCCTTGAAAAATTAAAATTATGGATATAATAATGTGTTAAATGTTTAAAAGGATATAAAATGTACCTATAGGTATACCTCAAAGAGCAAGAAACATAGATAAAAAGGGAAACCCAGTCTTGTCCCAATCAGAGTGTGAAGTGGGAAGATGGAGGTTAAAGTGATTTTAAAGAGATAAAATATTATTCAATATGCTCATAAAAAATTAATTATAAACTAAAAATGGTCTCTCAATTAAATAAGTGGCTTAGATAATGTACTCACAGTCTTTATGGAAACCCTGTGCACACAGTCCTTTGCCTAGAAGTCTATTTTGAGTTTCTAGTGCTTTTGAGAGATAAAATAACCAAACCAAGAGATATTTTTTTATATGGGGAATAATTATCACTTTAGGAGTATTTTTAAATTTTCATACATGTTTGGTAAAATAGGGTAGTGCCCACTATTTTGTTTTAGATAGAGGGCACTCCCTTCATGCATGAAACCTACAATCATTGAAATATGGTTGAATGTGAGTAACAAAAAGATAAGGAGATACTTAAATCAGATTTTTAAAACTTAGTGAAACAAATGAAAACATGGGAAAACAAGTAGGTAGGGTGAAGATTAATAGGTTAGCTCAAACTACAAGGTTTGTAAGCAAGCCTAAAGGGCAGAATTAGACCTAGTGACCAAGTGTGAGTCCATTTTCATTTATAGACATAATTATGGTGTATAAATTATTGTAACATGTTTATGAGATCATCATAGAAGTAAATTATCCATTGGTAATAAAGTAAAACCATCAAAGGTTATGTTGAGCTCTAGGTTGTAGTCAGGCTTAGGAGTAGGGTTTTGGCATTAACCCCAAATGGATGGTCACCTTCACTTTTAACATGGAATGAGAATTTAAAACTATTTGAGAATGTTAATGAGGTCTCAATAAATGTGTTTAAGATTCCAACATGGAAAATAAACTTTGGATAAGCCATTTTTGGCTCAAAAACCCATCAGGGCTATTGGAATAATGGAAACAAGCTTAACAACCTAGATTTAGATGCTCATGTCTTTCAAAAGGACTTACATGGTTAGAAAAGGTGTTTATAGGTGTTATCAGGGTCCCTAAAGATATTTATTGTGGATTTTTTTTTTAGGATGAACGTCAAAGCTTTAAGAACAAAGCTTAAGAGTCAAAACTGCTTAGAAACCCTTAGAAGGACCCGATGGAGAAAATGGAGTTGGATAGCTAACCTAATGGCATAGTTTTCTCATAAAAAATATTTTAAGTTTTATAGGACTCACTTAGGCTCCTCTCACACTTTTTAGTTGTATGGACTTGTATGGATGGGGTTAGAAATAGGGTATTTTTGACCATTTTTTATGTTGTGAAAGCTATGAGAAGATTCTAAAGATGAAATAAAGTTTTGAGGAATATTTAGAATTATTATAACTCCATAAATACATTATTTTTGAATAAAAAACTCCTAAATTTCTAAACCAGGTGTTTCATATCAGCCAGTCAAAACTTGTAATTGGACAAGCTAGTGAGAAGGGTGGAAAACTTTAAGTGAGATAAATTTAAGGTGTACCTAATGATTATAAGGTCATCAAGGGTATTTAAAGGTGTCATTAAATTCCTCCCACATATTTTCATGAGAAAATAAATACAAATTTGAAGACAAGTGTGCAAGGTGCATGAAAGAGGAGTTTTTTGGACTGTAGATGATGATAGCTCCTTTCGAGGTGATTCTAAATGAACAAGCCTACAAAAAATTCATGGAAAATAATTTATAATGTATTTATCATTCATAAAAATAATTATAACTATTCCTAATAAGTTATTAGGTGTTCAAATAGGGATAATCATATAGGTAGTTTTTCTGAGCTAGAATGAGGAGTTTTATGCCACTTTTCATGAAGTTTATGCCTTGAATTGATATGTGTGTTTCCTAATATTACATGGTTTATCCCACATCATTTTATAATTTAAAATTAACTAATTTTATTATATTTTAAATTTTCCTTGTGACACTTGGACTTTTCTCTTCTTTCTCTCTCAAGTTCTATAAGAATTGGCCATTTTGGCATTGTAATCTATGTTCCACCTGAGTATGGTAAATCCATAATAAAATGCATGAGATTTGATAAATAATAATACTTATTTTTATCTATTTTATGATTTTTAATATTATTTTTAATTGGATGATGAATCTTACTTAGTGAAAACTATGGATTCCTTAACATGTTATTTCATTCTTTCACCTATTTGTAGCCTCTTCTTGTAGGGCATGTGAAGTGTTCTAGGAGATGTCCAGGTTTGAGTGAGTTATTAAATTAAATATTGAAATCCAAGGCCTATTTTTTATTTCTCTTATCCTAAGGCATTCATCCATAACATCATAATGTAACTTTGACGTGAGAAGACATAGATTGAAGAAATGTATGTTTAGTTTGTCCTTTATTCTCATGTGTAACATGTTATTGGTTGGAAGTAATCATGTTGTTTGGTTTATAAAATCCATTAGAGTATTTTTATTTTATTTATCCTTCTCCCTTTTCACCCCCAAAGTTTAATTTTAGTTGTGATTCAAAGTGTTACATCAAGGGAGCTAGCCCTATCTAGAGATTCACCTCATCCTTAGGTTACCCACAAGCCTAGAGGTGTTTCTATTGTGCTACTTGAATGATAAGATCCTTTACATCTCATAAAAGGGTTAAAATACAAGTTAAAATAGTTTTTTTTAATGCCTGATGGGAATCTTGATCCAAGGAGTTGAGAGATTTTTGGTGTTATCTCTCAACAATCAAGGTTTGGAGGTATTTATCGAAGCATCAATGGTGACTCTGAAGATCCATTAGCTGGTCAAGCAGCCCAAGTTTCCTTTTGAATATTATTGGTGATATATTTATTTGTGTTATTTATTTCATGAGGTTTTATGGCTAAATTTGGCATTGAGTTTTATTCTTTACAAGCTGGTGAGACATTGCAAGCTTCTGCCATTCCTTATCAACAAGAGAAAATCCTTAACCAACCCTTTCATGAAGTGTAACATCCCCAATATGGTTATCATTAGCCCCAATATGGTTATTTTTAGCGCCAATATGATCATATTCAACCTTTTCATGACTTATATCAGCCTTATAGCGAGCCTCCTCAATATCTTGCTTCTCCTAGTTAACCTAGCCACTCTTTAATTCTATCAATTTCCACCTTCAAGTAAACACTTTTGGGATATGAGAGGTAATTGTTATAACTTGATAATTTAAGATGATGTGGTCAAGATGTCCCTATACATTCCATTTTAAAGGTAAGATATGCCTTATATTTGGTTAAAAGAGAGTGTGCACAAATTGAAAGAGCCAATTGGTAAAGGCTTACAAATGAGATGCTAGATGTGAGTGGTTTGATGGCATCCTTGGAGGATAATCTAAGAATTCATGAGAGGAAACCTTACCAAGTCTATAAAACATCATATCCACTTCCCCAATTTTTTTATCATCCATATTTGATCCCTACTCATTATTCAAATCTAGGATATCAAAGTCATCCTTTTCCCCATCAGTTGGAAGAGAAATTTGAGAAGAGAAACCTTGTGTTTGAAGCTAATATTGATAAGAATATTGAGTTGGAAAATATACATATGAATTAGTCCATATTATCAGAAAATGAAGTGGTATTAAAGTACTCATTTCCCTCTCACATTTCAACCCCCCCACCTCAAAAAGAGACTCACGATCCCAATACCCTAAGCTAGAACAAGATAGTGGATTCATGGGGAAAGAAAGAGGAGAAAGCTCTTGACAAAGAGTGTGAATTTGAGAAAAATATTGATCCTATAAAAACTCATCCTACCATTCCTAAAAAAAAAGGCTTCTAATCCTAACATACTAATCTGGAGTAAGATAGTGGAGTCATGGGGAAAGAAAGAAGATAGAAGTTTGGTTGATAATGAGTGTGAAGTTGTGAATGAAGTTGATCCTTTGCAAGTCCCTTCCCCCTTCCTAAAAAACCTTTTTTCCTTGATATGAATCCACTTTTATTCCTCATCCTCATGATGATTCATATGAAATTCAAGAAAGACTTTTCCAAGATAACCTAGCCAAGAAAATTGAAGAGTTAGAGTCAAAGATGAGATTCTTGAGTCAAGGTGTGATGGGTTTAGACCCAAAAGAAGATCCTATGCCTAAACACACCCCATTAACCCTTCATCAAGAGAGTCCTCAAGATAAATTAGATTTTAATGAGGTGTTTTTTAAGTGGAAGGAAGAAAATCAAGTGGTTTTATACCAAGGTATGCCTCCACTTCCTCATGAGCTTCCAAAATAACCCCCTACATTCCATTCCCAATCTGATTTTGAGTTCTATGTGCCACCTCCACCAACTAGTCCATCTTTTCCTCACCCCATCACCCTCTACCTTGATGGAACTATGGTATGGGAACCTAAAGAGGAGAAGTTAGTTGATGAGTAAAGAAAACTTTTTCTTGAAGAAAACATACCTCCTTGGCAGCCTCATTGGGCTAGGTCACATGATTTTAAGATGCCTAGTCTTGACATCAACATGAAGGACAAAGAGATGGAATATATTTTATCCCTTGAATAAGACTCTACATCTGATCAAAAGGTTTTATATGATCACCTTCATCATGAAGATTAATGTGATATTAAGGATGGAGAATATTTTAAAGCCATCCCCAAAGAGGTGGTAGTCCTAGGATAATCTCTTGAGACCAATGTGGGAGTTATTACTCTTGAAGATGATACAATACCTTAGTCTGATCTTGAATCACCATCATATGCATTGGATATTTAATAACATCAGCTTGATGACATCACACATCAAGAAGATAATATTGAAGAGGTAGTGGTTCTAGAGGATAAAGAGGACAAAGATGATTGGCATATGCAAATGAAGCTCTTTCAAGAGCTTGAAGAGCTTTGCCATGTTGAGGGCCAAGTACATGAAAAAGTGAATAAATAATATTCCATGGAGGATAATGATCAAGATTGGATAGAGTATGCAAAGCTCCTTGATGAGCTAGATAACTTATAGATGAGAAGAAATCTAATCTTATTGAGACCCCTATGGAAATCAAGGATGAGGTTGCAATTGAAGATCCACATGAGAGGGTTGGGGCTATTTGGATACAAGAAGAGATCATTTATATGGCCAAAGTGTTTTAATCTACCTATTTTTCAATGAATATCATGCCAATGGAGTTGGAAAACATCATAAGAAAGTTGGAGGTATTAATGCCAAGGATCAAAAGGCTACATGTCTCACTAAATTCTTTAGGTCATGAAGAAATGAGAGTTTCAAAATTTTCCTTTGATCCAGGAGGAATTTCTCATCTTAGGTTAGTTAGTGTTTGAGTTAGTTTGTTTATTTTAGTGTGTGTGTTCCATAAGTGCTCATAAAACACATGTTTGTTGTCTTGTTTTTTGTGTGTCCTTTGTTTTAGTGGTTGAGGTAATTAGTGGTCTTATCTTTGTGATCAATGGTCAAAGTTTTCCTTTTTTTGTCTCAAAATTTAAATTACTCCTAATCTCAATGCGCTGATAAGGATACTAGTCTAGTTAGTATAACAGGCATATTACCCCTATGAGTCACTAATTTGTTGACCAAATTTGACTTTTAAGTCAAATTGGGGCACCTATAGGTAAAAAATTAGTTTTTAGAGGTTTTATGGGGTATAAAATTTGGTCATAAAGTATATTATATTTAATTTTATTCCATTCAATGGTATATTAGCTTTGGTCATCAATTTCATTAGCCAACATGTCCTCTTGAGTCATTTTAGGGATCAAAATTGAGCATTTAATGATTTATATGGATTTATTGGGAATTATTAAGGTTATAAAATGTGATTTAATGTCTCATGTGTCCTTATAGGTCTTAATTAACTAAAAAAACTGAAATATGCTAGGATATGCAAAAGAAAGTGGAGTTTTCTTAAAGGAAAAGAAGAGTTTGGCACTTATACAACCTCCTTGGGAAGTGTTCCACATGGAAAATGGTCAATAAGTGCCTCTTCAGATTCCAAATTCTCAATTACATGCTTGGTTTTCTTTTTAAGTTCTATTTATTTCTCAAAACCGTTCTACTCCCTTATCACCCTTCTTGGCAAGCAGAAGTGACCTTCAAATTTTTGCTTGGTACAGACAACTCAAGAAGTTGTAGGGTAAATGCTTTTGAGGGTTTTTTCTAAACTTATATTAATTCATTTAAATACAATAATTTTGAATAATTGTGACTTTTGATTCATGAAACATCTTCATGAATCTAACTATATTTTTTTGCTTGATTATTTGTGCACCCTATAGGTTTTGTCTTGGTTTGGAGAAGTCCATATAATATAGCTACTGATATTAGTTATAGATGATGTTTAATCTCTATTATAATTATTTCCATACCTATTGTCATGTTTGTAGAATGTCTCATGGGCTTTTTGGTTCAGTTTACAATTTGATGTCCCAAGTGTGATGATAGTCATTTTCACTAATTATAGAAAGTTGTATTATTTGTATTGGATTATTATGAATGGGAAATGGTGTTTTATATTTTTAAATTCCATAGGTTTCACTTCCTTCCATGTTTTTGTCTCATATCTCCATACTTTGATCAAACACCCAGTCTTGTCACAGTCACAACCAACTTTTTGCCTACTCTTAGTTTTAGTCATGATGTTTGAGCTCTAATCATGTTTATAGAAGATCAATGGAGATTATAAAAGGTATTTTAATGTTTTTTTCATGATAATTCAGATTAGACATCCAAATTATCACAAAAGGACCTTGAGGATAGTCAATGATGCATATACTTGCAGTTAGCCATGGACAACCACCTAAAGGTGCTTAGAAGAGATTTTCATGTTGAATAGGATGTGTTTATGCTTGTTGCAAACACTTAGAGTGTGGAGAGTTCATTTTCAATATTTTAATTAGGTTATCACTCATTAAGAGGTCAGGGTCACAATGCCACTACTCATACATTTCACATACTACCTCCATGCTTTCAAAGTGCACATACAGTTTATCATGATGATGTCATGCTAAGGTATAAGCCTTAATAGTGGTATCAATCCTTTTTAAGAGTGATGACTTCATTTTAAGGCATAAATATAGATTTTATATCCATTAGTGTCAAATGTTATGCCCACTTCCAGTTCTCTTACATTATCATCTATGTATGACACTATTAACCTATAGGAAACTTTGACAGGGAATAAAGGACTCCTTGTGAAGTGTGAAAAAAGAAGTGGAACTATCCTCAAAGTCTTAATGCATTGGAGTTAATAATCCCAAACCTAGTTGAAATTTATTATGGATATATGGAAGTGTGTATTACTTTCAAAACATAAGAAGATCAATACATGGACTCAATCCCTAAAAAGTGAAAATATAGGTCTTAGGGGTTGTTGTAGGCCTCTTACAACATATATGACAAGGGTATTAAGACATATAAGTGGGTAAATATGATATAACTTAGAATATAAAGGATTAATGCCAAGGATAAAGTCAAGAAGGCTGTTCTAGGGTGATGGTTTAAGGGCTCAAAGTTGCTTGAAAAGATACTAAATATAGGTAGTATTGTCTATAGGCCTCAGTCTTAAAGAGACCCAAAGTTGTAATTTAACATTGCCACCATTGATTAAAGGTTATATATGATTATAGGTAGTGATTTTTTCCTAATATATAATTTAATAATCTCATGGGATATGTCTTAGACCCACCTACCCACCTACAATCTATACAACTGGTTTAGGTTTAGTCACCTACAACCATTCTCTAAAACCTACATTCAACACTAAGTACCAAAAGAAAAGTGACAAGATTAAAGAACATGTTTTAACCTTGATAAGTGATGGTAAAACTAATGAGTATATATATCATCAATTATATATTAAAATATGTTTTATCCTCATGGTACACACCTATAGGGGTCACTAAATAAGTCAAACATAGTTAGCCTAGATATACAAACAATAATTCAAAGTAGGGTGTCTAAGTGGAAGTTTAGGTCAGTCAAGGTGAAGGTACAAATCCAAACCATATGGAATGAATTTAAATTCTTATGTGAGGATCATTTAAATGTTTTTCCAAACTTCAACAAGATTAATATACCTATAGGTAGGGTTTTAAGGGTAGGGTATCTAGTCACACCGATGACCCCAAACTTGATGCCTAATTGGTGCTTTAAGACCTTAAAAGGTAAATGATATCCCATATATGTAATAAATTACCTCAATTTTTTTTAATTTAGGATTATCAAAAATCATTTTCAAGTTTCAAGAATCAAATACACCTACAACAAGGTCAACTTGCAAGGTGTCTCAGTCATCAGGCAGTGAGTGGAAAAGAGTGTGTTATTGATAAGAAGATGACATGAACATGAGGATAATTGATAAATTATACTTTAAAAATTATAAGTATTTATATAATCATGTTTTCAAGGTCAAAAAGGCTGAAAAATGTACCTATAGATATACCCCAAAGAGCAAGAAACATAGTAAAAAAGGGGAACCCATTCTTATCCCAATCAGGGTGTGAAGTGGGAACATTTAGGTTAAAGTGAGTTTCAAGAGATAAAATATTATTAATTATGGTCATAAAAAATTCATGATACTGTCATAGTGGTATATCAAGAAAATAAGTGGCTCAGACAATGTACTCACAGTCCTTATGAAAACCCTGTGCATGCAGTCCTTTGCCTAGAACTCCATTTTGAGTTTCTAGTGATTTTGAGAGGTCAAATCACCAAACCAAGAGATTATATTTTGTATTATAAATAATTTGAACTTTATGAGGACATTAAATTTTCATATTTTTTTGGTAAAATAGGTGAGTGCCCTCTATTTTGTCTCAGATAGAGGGCACTCCCCTAATGCATGAAACTTTCAATATTTGGAAGATGGTTGAAAGGGAGTAACCAAAAGATAAGGAGATACTTAAAGAGTATTTAAAAATATTATGGAAACAAATTCAAACATGGGAAACCAAGTAGGGATGGTTGAATTTTAACAAGTTATACCAAACTACAAGTTTTGCAAGCAGGCCTAAAGGGCAAAATTAGGCCTAGTGACCAATTGTGAGACCATTTTCACTTCTATCCCTAATAATGGTATATATATTGTTGAAAAATGTTTATTATATCATAATATAATTTAATAATCCATTGGTATTCAATGAAAACCATCAAAGGTCATGTTGAGCTCTAGGTTGTAGTCAAGCTTAGGAGTAGGGTTTTGGCATTAACACCAAATGGATGGTCACCTTCACTTTCAACATATAATGAGAATTTTAATTTTTTTTAGAATGTTAATTATGTCTCAATATATGTTTTAAATCTTCCAAAATTAATAAGAAACCTTTGAGAATCCATTTTGGCTTAGAAACCCATTAGGCCTATTGGAATAAGGGAAACAAGCTTGATATCCTAGTTTTAGATGTTCATATATTTAAAAAGGCCTTGAATGGTTAAAAAATGAGTTTATGTGTTATCAAGGTCCCTAAAGATAATCCTTTTGTAAATTTTTTATAGGTTGAATGTCAAAGCTTTATTAACAAAGCTTAAGAGTCAAAACTACTCATAAACTCTTGCTAAACCCTTATAAGGATCTGATGGAGAAAATGGAGTTGGATAGATAAAATAATGTAATATTTTACTCATGAAACATATTTTAAGTTTTATAGGACTCACTCAATCTCCCTCACACACTTTTTAGTTGTATGTACTTATATGGATGGGATGAGAAATAGGGTATTTTTGACTATTTTTTTGTGTTGTATACGCTACAAAAAGAGTTTGAATATGAAATAAATTTTGGAGGGAATATTTATAATTTTTATAACTCTATACAGATATTTTTTTATAATAATAAACTTTTAAGTATCCAAACTAGGCGTTCTATATTAGCCAGTCAAAACATGCATATTGGACATGCTAGTGAGAAAGGTGGAAAACTTTAAGTGAGCTAAATTTAAGGTGTCCCTAATGATTATAATGTCATGGAGTGTATTTAAAGGTGTAATTAACTTCCTCCCATGGATTTTCATGAGAAAATGAATCCAAATTTGAAGAAAAGTGTGCAGGGTGCATGAAAGAGGAGTTTTCTAGACTACATATGATGATAGTTCTTTTATAGGTGATTCTAGATGACCAGGCCTACAAATAATGCATGGAGAGTAATTTATGATTTCCTTATCCTTAATACCAATCATTATATCTGGTCCTAATTAGTTATTAGTCATTTAAATAGGGATAATCATATAGGCAATTTTTTTGAGTCAGAATGAAGAGTTTTATGCCACTTTTCATGAAGTTTATGCCTTGAATTGACACTTGTGCTTCTTGATATTTCATGTGTCATAAAAAATCATTATATAATGCACAATTTACTAATTTTATCATATTTAGAAGTGTCATTTTGACCCTTGGACTTCTTTCTTCTTCTCTGTCTCAAGTTCTATAAGAAATGGCCATTTTGGCATTGTAGTTTATGCTCCACCTAAGTATGGAAAAGCCTTGATAAAATTCATACCATTTGATCAATAATAATACTTATTTTTACCTCTTTAATTATTATTCATAGTGTGTTCAATTGGATGATGAATCTTTCTTAGTGAAAACTATGGATTCCTTAGCATGTTGTTTCATCCTTTCACCTATTTTCAACCTCTTTTTGTAGGGCATTTGAAATGTTATAGGATATGTACAAGTTTTAGTTAGTTATTCCATTAAATAGTGCCATTAAATGCCTCTTATTTAGTCCTCCTATCCTAATGAATTCATCCATAACCTCATAATGTAACATTGATGTGAGAAGACATAGATTGAAGAAGTGTATGTTTAATTTGTCCTTTGTTCTCATGTGTAACATGTTATTGGTTGGAAGTAATCATGTTATTTTGTGTATAACCTCCCTTAGAGTAGTTTTATTTTAGTTATACTTCTCCCTTTTCACCCCCCAAGTTTAGTTGTAGTTTTTATTGAAAGTGGTACGTCAGGGGAGCTAGCCCTATCTAAAGATTCACCTCATCTTTAGACTACCCACAAGCCTATAGGTGTTTCCATTGTGACACTTGGATTAGGAGAGCCTTTCCATCTCCTCAAAGGGTGAAAATACAAGTATGATAGCATGCAGAGTTTTTGGTCAATTTGGGTGTGTTATGAGAGAGAGAGAGAGAGAGAGAGAGAGAGAGAGAGAGAGAGAGAGAGAATCAAGGTCTTGAATGGATATTTGAGACTTTAGTTCTAGTATAGATGTATTAGAGAGTAAGAGTGAGGGGGCTAGTCTTAGTGACCAAGCCCAAATTATTTAGTAACTTATTATATTGTATTAAAACTATACTCTGAGTTATAAATATATATGGATGTTTGTTGTTATATAAGTATCATGTATATTAGTTTCTTAATTTGTGGCATAATGCATTTTCATGTGTTTGATAATATTCATTGTGTTAAATGGTGATATGGAAGGTATGTTATTTATCTAAGTAATGGTAATGAATTGTTCATCTCTTTATTAATGTTTAAGTAGACATGTATAGTGGATTAGGAATGTTACTTGTTAGTATGGGTGTTATAAGATTATTTTAATATATCTAAGTATGGATCATGTAATTATGATATGCACTATCTAAGCTCAGATGGCATGGTGAACAAGTGACCATATACTCATGATGTTTTGGTGTAGAATTAGATTCTAGTACTAAATATTACTCATGGTAAATTGCTAGTATCTAGGTATGTATACTTTGTAACAAATAGCTTAATCAAATTTTATACTAAAGATGTGATCTAATCTTTAGAATATCTGATAGATATCTTAATCAATTTTTGAACTATGTTATAATTTTTGTGATATCTAGAAAATATCTTAATCGGCTATTAAACTATGTTCTAATTTTTGCGATCTCTAGTAAATATGTTAATTGACTATTGAACTATGTTTTGATTTATATGATCTTTATCAAATATATTAATTAGATGTTGAATTATGTTTTGATTTCTATGATCTCTATCAAATATCTAAGTTATCTATTGAATTATGTTCTAATTTCTATGATATTTAGAAAATATCTTAATTAACTATTAAAATGTAACTGGGGATTTAATTACTTTCCATTTTTATACCATGCTTATATAAGTAGGTGGATTTTGGTGAACTAGCTACCATCTCTATTGATTCTTTGGTGCATGAGATCTCTCATAATTAGGTTTCCTAGAGATCACATGGCTCATATGATGAATACCCAATAGATCCTTAAAAGGAACATCCTAGGATAGCTTAGTTGTATAGGAGTATGATCTAGGGGATTGTGGATATTGAGATCTTAATTCCCCATATGTAAATTTTATAATTCTTCTATTGACATACTGGTCAATATGATCTCATAGTGTATAATAATTGTTGTCTGAATGTCCATTTATCTTATGAAAATTTCAATATGGTTTATACTATATCATATGCAGACGATGTGCTAGATGGTGATGAGTAGAATGAAGTGTTATCATCTTATTATCTAATAATGCAAGAAAGATATCATGAGGCCTATCTCTATCTAAAAAATATATAGACCCTCTATTTATGTCTTGTGCTTTACTCATTATAGGAGGTGCTCTATGAAGTGGCTCTTTTCCTTTTCTAAGTATATTTGTTGGTTGTTTTTGTTCCACTTATTCCTTAATCATTAGTGGAGTAGGCTATTGTACCATAATATATGACTATGAATATAGAAAACCTTTATCCAAATCTACCTCTAAATGTGTAGCAACTAGTCCCAACTATTTCTCTAATGTTATAGCTATGTTACATAGATGCCAAAATGATTTGGATGTTTGATATAATAATTTATCCTTAAGAGGAAAAAAGAGGGCTCTAGCAAAGATGTATTATACCTCTAAATCTTTCGACTTTAAATCAACTAATGCATACATGATTTGAATCTTAGAATGTACTCATATACTATTTATATTTCACCCTAGTGTAGTGAAGGTAACCTCTCATATGCTATTCAAGGTCCCTCATTCTTTATGTAGTGCCTAAGAAAGGCTAATCCTAACTCATCATATGTATGTAGTGAACCACTTGGGAGTGCATGATGAAACTAATTTAATGTCTTACCCTCTAGAGACTTTAGAAATAACTCTAGTAGAGTCAAATTGTTAGTGACATATTTCATGGTTTCCCATAATCTTGAATGTGCAAGTATGGGTCTCCATGCACATCAAATTCTGGTAACACTGGTATCTAAAAGTTGGGTGGCAAATTTTTAGTGAAGATTCTATGTAGAATAGGATTTTCATGGGTGGAATTGGAATCAACCCAAGAGTGGTATGCTTTACTTTCTAATGTGAGATGGTTTACTTGTTATTGAAAATCTCCCATAGCATGAATCAAGGATATTACCTCCTTTAAAGGTATATTATAATTATTAAGGGGTTAATTTAATTTTTGAATCTTTTTATTAATATTAGAAATTGGTACATTGCATCAGAGACCTATTTTAGGGGGGATTAGTTTGATCTTTGTAACCTTTAGAGGGGTGAAAAATTGGAGCTAGTGAGAGGGAAATGGGATATCACCATTAGGGAGCTTAGGTTGAGAAATATATTATACTATAGTAAGGGGGGTTGATGTAAATTCATTGGTATCTTTTATTTCATTAATTTTTAAAGAAGTATCACATGCTAATGGACTAGAAGATGCATTATTATCATGTGAATTCAAGTTATGTAAAATATAAACATAAGATTAATAGAATGTGTGTTTTTTATCATTTGTACTATAATTATTTTTAACATGAGGGATAGGTTATATAGGGAGATAAATAGAAGGTTTAGACTCAATGTCTTCTTCACCAAAATCATAGTAATCATCGCTATTCCAAGATTCATGAAAATCAGAGTTTAATTCACTTGTAGAAGTAAGAGTAGAAGAATTATCATTCACATGCTCACTAAGAGAGAGAGAGAGAAGGAAAATATTTTAAATTTTTAATACTATGTAATATATAATCATGTGTGGGTGTATTACAATGCATGTCTTCACTAAAAATGTGTGGAGCACATGTATGATTATTACTTTCAATCTTGGAGTCAAGTGTAGAATAAGTAGCAATCATGTTTTCATTTGCCATATTATGACATGTAGGAGAAGAATTAAAGATATTTTCATTATCAAAATTTTCAAATAATCATTGTATTGAGCTTAAAATATAAATGAAGGTGATAAAATAATTTTGTCTACTTTAGTTTGTGAATTGGTAAAAGGTGTAGTATCATTTGTACATATTTTTCAAATTTAAATGAGAAGGGTAAAGAAGATTCATTTCTCTTTCATATGTTGTTAGAATCAAGTGAAATTATATTTTAGTTACTGTATTTATGTTGTATTGATTTGAATAAGGAGGTAGTGAAAGTGGTTTAAAATCTAGGATCACATTTGAATAAAACAATACCAACAAGAGGTTCTTTTGGCATTATATTGTTAGTTTGATTTTGAGGTGTAGGAAAAGAGGGAGAGGAAAGAGAAAAATATGCATATATTATATCCTCATCAACACTTTTTGTATAGACATAATATTTTTATTAACTTCACCACTTACTAATACTTTCTCTCTTATAGGAACCTGTTGAGTTTTAATCTCTCTGAGTGTATACCTTAAAGGGTGCATCGAGAAAGGGATGGGCAGACCATTGGTGCTTCACAAGATTGTTTTGTCTTTGCATCATTATTACCATTAGTCCAAATTATTTAGAGTGTCTATCCATTTACTTCTTATGATGCCCCTTAAAATCCCAGAATCCTAAAATATGGCTAAGTCTAAAATCTAGTAGTACCCTCCAAAACCTAGAATTTGCATTATAGATCTTAGAGGTATGAAACCACTCTCAAACATATTGAAAGTATAAATATAAAATATAAATTAAATTATAAAAAAATATATGCCCATGTCTAAATGTCAAATTATACGTGAATGTTTATATTATATTTATGTTGCCTATTTTTATCCCTTGCCTAAGCCAAAACCTTATTTTCCATCCACAAACACAATCAATTGGGATGAATCTATGCCAAGAGTTGATCATGTTATAATATTAATTCATCCTAGGCCATATTAGTCTAAACCTAACTTCTTTTTCTTCTAACTAGGTCAATTGGGCTAACTATGTCAGCTAAAATTTTAGAAGGTTTTAGAGTTAGATCTGACTATATAAACACACCTTTTTCTCCATTTTAATTAGAGAGAGACAAGGAGTAAATCATTATTTGTGCATTTTATTATCCATAATTCTACCTTAGGAGCCATCACTTAGAGTTTCAATTCTACACCTAGAAATACAAACCTTGTCTTATTGAGAAGTCTTTTGGATGCATATGAGAAGTCGTGTAGCCTAGAGCTAATCTATATTTATTATCCTTAAAAAACATAACAAACTCTTCTAAATCACCTTGGCCAAGGGGGAGCTTGAAGCTTGGCATTTTTGTTTTCAAAGGCAAGTATTCCTAACTCATATTCCTCTTTATTAAAGTAGATAGATTTATATTTGTTAACTTATATGTTTCTCTCTCTATGCATTAGGATTACCTCTACACCTAATTGAGTAGAGTTATTATATAAATGTTTAATTTTATGTTTATTACCCCCACTTTATTCCACAATCTTGGGTGAGCATGAGGTTAGATTTTACTTTACTTTTGTCATTTACTTGTGATAATAAAATATAGGACCTAACTAGAGTTATTTCATGGTGTTGTTTAACTAGAGGATTTGGAACCCTCTCTAGTAATATTTTTATGGTAAGGGACCCCTTGTTTAGGTCCAATAGATCCATATTGGTCATGACCCCAATTATCTAAATGTAACAAGTGGAAGGGTTAGCGTGATTTATCTTCTCTGAGATAAGATTGATTTATAGATCAGCTTCACGTTCCCTTGTACACACTTTCATTTATATACTCATAGTAATCCTCATATTCATGATTGCAATAATAATAATAATAATAATAATAATAATAATAATAATAATTATAAATTAAATAATTATCATGTACAAATTTACAATCTTGAAAATTATCCATTCATTAATATAATTATGAGAAAATTTCAAAAATTCATCAATTGGGGGAAGGGTAAGAGGCTTCTTGGATGTCATTTTATAATCTCCAAAGAAGATAATATAAATAATGAATAACAATAAAACAATGGGTATAATGTAATGTAACATAGGTATGTATACAACTATTGATAATATTCAGCCTAATGTATAAAAAACCAAGATTGTACTTGAAACCCTAAAGGCTAGTATTTGGATGTATGTGGACCTAGTATGTGGATCTAGTGTTTGATGAGGGTTGTTAGAAAAAAATAAATTGTATTAAATTAATGAAACCCTAATATAATATTGATTTTTATAATTTCAATTGTGCTAACAATCATTAAAAAAAAAGTTTTTAACCCTAATTTAGTGCACAAAAAATGAAGTAAATCTTAGGATAAACTAGGGTTTTAAGCAATATTCAAAGTAAGTTAGGTTCAATAAATGTTTTAAATTTTTTATGACTTATTATATGTAAATACTAGGCTGTTAAATGACTATGTATAATAATAACTTGAAATAAATACAACAAATAGTTAATTTGACAAGTTCTTCCTAAAATAATAAAGAGGGTGAGAAAATGGAATTATATGTAGTAAAATAGTAGTTTTTATGAATCAAGGGGATGGAATAGGATTGCATATCATCTATAAATATTTAATTTTGTGACTTTATTTGAAAATAAGTTTTGAAAAATACCACCCTTATGAGGATAGTAGAACCAATGATGCTAGTGTCCAATTATGGTGCTAGTGTCCTTCTATAGAAGAACTACTTGAAAATTTTATAAATGTAATGGGAGATTTTGAGGGACATTTATATATGTAATTATTTTTCATTAATATATCTTAAAACCCTAATGATCACTTGAACACCTGAAACACTAACCAAATCAAATACAAAAAAGGGAAAAACTAAGTTGTGGGATATTACAATCATGCAAGACAAAACCCATATTATTTTGGCCACTACCTACATTAACCCCAATTATAGGGGTATTAGATCACATTTATTTATCCCTTATGGAATTTGCATATTCACCATGCATTATATACTAAAATGAATTTTGCTTAGGCCCTTCTTTGATCAAACATGCAAGTCTAGATGTGATAGCTAAGTAATATGCAGTGTGTTGAGATATAATATTAACTTAATTTATATAATTATGTGCCAAGATAATAAATTATAGATGTAAAATTCCTTATAAGTCTCTTTATATATAAATAAATTTTATTTGAATGTAAGACCTTATTCATTGGCTGACAAGACACAAAAGAGGGATGAAAACATAAGATAAGGCTCAAGAGAGGGTTAGGACCCAAAACACAAAATAAAATGACCATTGGACATTAGCACCAAAACATGGAGACTAAAACCAATGGATATACTATCCATATAAGGGAATTAGTTTCCTAAGGTCCCAAAATAGAGTAAACACTGAGAAGAATAGGCTAGGAGCCCTGTGATTGGGAGGGGATGACTTAGGACCATTGGGGGTGCAACAAATAGGGAAAACAAGACATAAAAAAGACTAAAAGACCTAAAATGACCATGAAAACAAGAGTTACATTAATCACTAAGACATTATTATGAAAGAGGAAAAAAATACATAGTATTTGTGGTTGTTTGACCAAATTAAGGTGTATATAATATCCTTTTATCTCTCAAAATATTACCTTGATCCCACATGCAAGAATAATCTTCATGTCATATAATATAAATTGTATCTTTGAATTTATCACAATTTTTAACATGTTTTCCATGATTAAAATAATATTTAAATGGCATAATAGGAATAAATGAAGGTAAAATATTTTCATACCTTGGGTTATAATCAAAATGGTCACCTTATTTTACCAAAAAAGGAACTATTGAGATATTTTCAGAACATCCAAAATTTATAACTCAAAAATCCCAAGTTAGGGTCTACCAAAATATTATCCTCAAATTCATATCCATCTTCAATGATACTTTTAAAACCACTCAATGGCTCATTATTTGGAAGCTCGAAATATAGTGCAACATTTGGTACAACTTCCTTCACTTTGAACTCATCACATCCATTAAGTAAAATAATAAAAAAATCAATCCTCATCCATTGGGATATGGATTAAATGTTTATCTTGTTAAAAAATTATTTTCACTATCATTAAAACACCTATAATTTCCTATAGGAATAAAATTAGGGGTATTGTCATGTAATGTAATATTTCATGATAACAACTAGCTCTGACTGTGGGACCACATTTTCGAAGGGAATGTAGGAGAAATCCATAATATTTGGTGACTAGTTCCTTCAATTTTTATGGATTCCTAATTTTTTTATGTAGAACATATGTATGCATTCCCATATTTCCAATTGACAACTAGTTCACCAATCTCAATTGTATGAAAAATGAACATCTACTACTAGCCTATAGTCCCTACTCTAAAAATTTATATATTCTAATCTAACTAAATGATAGCTAATTTACCTATCTCAATTGTATTATAAATGAATATGCATTACTAGGTCAAATATTATACTCATGATAATTCTATATGTTTACCATCTATTCATTTGAAGAGATCCATAAAAACCTATTTATTCTAGAAACTGAAGAAGCTTTGCATTCTATAATTGGCATAAGATTAAATATGTGTGATTCATTTGAGCTCAAATTAGGTTTTAAATAAAATAAAAATTATAATGTGGAACCATTAAACAATGTTTGTGTATCTCCCATAAAATAAAACCTCTTATTCATGGTGAAGTAATAACTATTTTGACTTCTTTATACAAGTCATCTGATTGTTTACTTAGAGTTTCCAAGAAGAAAATAAAGTGATAATGATATTCAGGTAAAAGGACCAATATAAGGGGAGGAAAAAACAACAAATATACTATTTTATTATTTAAAAAATCACATACACCCCACAACAAATATAGGAAAAGGAGACATGCCAAAAAATTTATGTACATACTTACATGTAGGAGACAACCTACTTTCATTTAAAGTAATGTTTGAGATATTTCCCACTGTAGGGAAATGGTAGATGTATGCCATCATGATAAGCCAAGTATAATGTGTTTTATCCACATAATTCCCTAATATTGAGAGGGCCCATCCATAAAGAATCAAGCTTTCTATGATTTCTTTTGGTTTCTCTATGCTTATCCCACAAAAGAACAAGATATCTTACCTGAAAATCTCTTCTCTTCACCTTCTTGTCAAACATAATTTTTACTTGACCCTAATGCTTGGAAATTCTATCAAAAACTATAGATTTATATTCATTTTTATTATTAAAATAGATAACTATTTTGTCTAAAGGACTTTCAAAGTTATGGTTCTTAATGGATATAACTAGATAAAGTGCACAAAATTCAAGTGTTATTGGAATTATTAAACCTATCCCATAAATCAATAGGAATGGGAGCATAACTATGGATTTATTTGGTGTTATGTGATATATCCACAATGCATCATATAATTATTTATGTCAATTCTATAATTTTCATCAACCAACTTATGAATGATGGTGACCATGTTCTTATTGCTTAACTTGGCTTGACCATTTCCTTATTGATAATAGTCTAAAGAGTGAGATAATGAAATGTCATATTCATAACAGAATCCAATCAACTTTGAAGAATAAAAAATTGAATAATTTTATATTATTATATTCTATGGAATGTCATATCTCATCAAGATATTCTTTTTAATGAAGTTATAAATAACTTCTAAAGTTGTCTGATTGATTGGGATGGATTCTACCCATTTGGTGAAATGGTTTGTAGTAGTGATAACATGTGTATGTCCCACAGTTGAATGAGGATTAATATTTCAAAAAAAATTCAACCCCCATTGTTTAAAATTAAATTAAGGTTTCCATTTCATCATGTCATCAATATATCTGGTGAGTTCTACAGAATCTAGAACAAATCTTTTCAAAAATTTCACCTTTTTGAAGAATGAATGAACACCTAGTTTAATAGTTGGTAGAGATAGCTTATGGATTGCTTAAATCCTATCTAGATCAATCCTGATTCCTTATTTAGATATTATGTGCCTAATAAGTTTCTTTTCAATCACCCTGAATAAATATTTTTAGGGTTAATAAAAATATCATGTAATCTACATTTTTCAAATACTTTTTCAAGGTGTTCATAATGATCTCTCTTTTTCAAATATATTATTAGATCATCTAAATAAATCACACTAATCTTGTTTTCAAAATATCTGAATGCAAGATCCATGTCTTTATGGAATGTATCCCTTGCATTAATCAAGCTAAATGGCATTCATTGATATGAAAAAGTTACCCATGGAGTTATGAAAGTTGTTTTATGTCGATATTATTTATTAATCATAATATGATTGTAACCTAAAAATTCATCCAAAATAGATAGTATTTATTAACTTGTAATACTTGAAGAACTTGATCCATGATAGGTAATGATAGTTATCTTTGATAAAAACCTAATTTAGATTCTTGAAGTCTACACAAATCCTGATTTCTCCATTCTTTTTGATGAATTGGAATAATATTAGCAATCCAAATTAAGTGGTGAATGGGTGAAATGATCCATGCATTTAACATTTTCTAAATTTATATAAAAATTATTCTTGTAATTTTTGGATTAATATTGTATTTACTTTTTCTTGAATGGTTTGACATATGGATTTATAGGAGTTATACATTGAATTGATTTCAGATGAAAAGATTTGAGGTCTTCATATTAATATGAAATAATGCCAATGTGTTTTCAAAGAAATTTGGTGAATCTTCTCTTTTCTTCTGGTGAACAACATTTTCCAATATTAACCAGCCTGGGTTACTCTTCAGAGCCAACATTTACTTTCTCATAGTCTACTAAACTTATAAATGTTTTGCATATTATTTTTAATGAACCTATCATGTTTGTCTAAAATTTATTCCAATCAGACCAATCCTTTATGAATATTATTTATTTTTAGTTTTGTTATCCCTTTTCATCTTGTTGTTTGACAACATCTTTTTTCTATGTTTGTGAATAATATTCTCTATATTATGAATCACTCATTAAAAATATAAATTTATGAAAATATTAGATTTCTCAAGAAAATAGATGATTTGTTGATCATCATTGAATACCTACGAAATTTATGAATTGTCACACACACAAGGATGATACACTAGTTTAATTATGTATTTGTCCTTATCAATTTATGAGTGAGGAATCAAGAATGAAGATGATAATACAAGTGTGTCTATTTTGGGATTATTTTCTATTCGAATGATTCAAAATCTTCTATATTATCCCAAACTTTATCTATTTATTCTCATAGTGTCTCAAATGGTCATTTTTCACCTTATACTGTCCTTTGATCTATTTTATAACTAGTTTTGCATCACCCAACACTTTCAAGTTTTTAATTCCCATTTCTTATGCAACCTATAATCTAAATAAAATAGCTTCATACTCTACAATATTTTTAGTACACTCAAACTATAATTTGTAATAAAAAGGAAAGAATTAATTGTTCAAATATATCAGAACAATGTTCACACTAAATCCTATTAAATAACAACAACCATCAAATTTCATCACACAGACTTGATTGGGATTGGTTTCCATGATTTCTAGTAATTCTAGATATTTTTATGACATCAACAAGTAATTACCTACACATGCACCTTCATACAAGATATTTACCCTAGGATCATCAACCTTTTGTACAATGTATTCATTTTCAATTATGGTTCAAGGTGTTATTTCACACCTTTCATTGGAATAATTGCATGTGACAAATCCAACTGAATTTCACCACCAATTTATTTATAGAAGTTTCTTCCCAAGAGAATGTCATAAGTTATTGAGATATCAACTATTAAGATGTTGATCTTTATCCTCTTCTAAGGAAAATATACAAAAACAACTCAGGCATCTTTGATTTGACCAATAAGTGGAACCTATTTTACTTCTATTTAATAATAAGACCAAAAGTATTTGTACAGGTCAAGCCAAGGGCATGATAAATTTTGGTAAGCATTACATTATCTAAAGCTCTTGTGATGCAATTATTGACTTAACATCCCTTTAGGAATAAGAGAATGTAAAAATGGTCAATATTATTAGATTTAGAAGTTACTACAACTATGAAGTTTAGTAGGTTGGAAGAAGATGGGGTGGCTAATATTCCTTTGGTATTAACCATTTTTTGAGTGGGATTTTTGCCTTTGATAAAATCTACTAGTCTATATAATTGATCTGTATATGATCTCAAATATTCATCATATGACATCTGAATTTTAGTCTTATTAACATGTTCAACTATATCAAAAATAGGTAAACTAGTAGAATAAGAACATTCTAAACGCTGAGATACTTTTGCATTGCACTTGGGAAGAGGAATATTCTTTGGATAACCAACAATAATATTTATGAAATACTATCTTAACCTAGTCATAGGTTGTTTGTCATGTCCCCTTTTTAGTTGACATGTGCAGAGTAGATGATTAGCCTATTATGTGACCCTCGTAGGCTGATGAGATGGATAGAGGGTCCTGATGGAGATGGGCTGGATTTCATTCGGGCTCTTTCAAACATGAATTAAGGGAGATATTAATATTTGATTGACTTAATCAAATATTAATTATTTGGTCTAATTATTAATTAATTAATTAATTATTAATTAGTGGGTCTAATTTTAGGATCCTAATTCTAATTTAAGAATTGGTCTAATTTTAAGACCCTAGTTCTAATTTAAGAAGCCCCAGTTCTAATTTAAGAAGCCCTAAGTCTAATTTTAGGGAATCTAATTTTAGCAAGCACCCCTTTGGAGGAGTATAAGAAATTCTCATGGGAGAGAGTTTGTATTCATGATTATTTTTTATATTGATTCTTGTTAATAAATTCTTCTATGAAGACTGAGCCAAGGGTTCCAGGATTCCAATTGCATTGAAGAACGTCAACTCTTCATTGTGTGTGATTCAGAGGTTGTGAAAGATCAGCCAATCTATTGCCAAATTGAGAGATAACTTCAATCAGAAGTTATCATAGTATTACAGGTATTTCAGAGATAACTTCACTCAAAAGCTATCACAAGGGTTTACAGGTATTTTCATTATTTTTGGGTTTTGATTCAAGAATTATCCAGATATAGATATTTTGTATTAGCCCATAATTCTACAAATCAGGATCAAGCATACAGGTTGTGCTATATCAGTGGCCATACGAATTCCGTACAAATTCATGAAAATCCGTACACATCAATAGAAAGCTCAGGTACCGACATCGGTGAACAGATACTTACGGAGACCGGCATCGGTCAACATACAACTGACATCGGCGAGATAACGACTACAGATCGACCGACGATGGTAGTATAACCGACGTCGGTGACTGTGTTTTTTACATGGCAGGCCGAGATGAACCAGATTCAGAATTCTTTCCCAGTTTGCAGAATATTCAGGCTATTCAGGCTGTACTTTTCAATATTCTTTGTATACTTGATAGAGGATCTCTATTGTAAGCTTATGAGCAAATAAATAAGAGTTTATACTGTGATTTATTTATCTATTTGAAGATATTTTGAAAAAATTTAGATAAGCAATTCAGAGCTTTGTTTTGATATTCAAAGGGATATTAAAGTGGTATCAGAGCTAAATCCTGCCATCCTGAGGGTTTATAGATCTTATGTAGCCACAAGAGTTGGGACCACATAGGTATAACACACGCAGTAGAGCTTTGCTTGAAGGCACTCAAGTTTTAGAACAACCGTCGGAAGACATGGGTGACGATATTGGCAGGGCCCGTATTCCTCACCATCCTAGAGATCAAGATGATGCAGAGGTTTTACTTACTCTTAGAGAACTATGAGAAGGGCAAAGGTAGAATAACCAGGTATTACAGCAGTTGGCAGCAGCACTGCCAAGATTGGGTACTCTAAGGAGACATTCCCCACACCGTGAAGATGTCAGGAGTGATGCAGGATCACAGAGAGGCCATGGGATTGTTTCTCATATAGTGAATAGGCCTACTAGGCCTATCTTTGTGAGACAAGAAACAGAGGAGGTAATAGCAGGTGAGGAGCATGAGGAGGCATTTACAGACACCCTTAGGGCAGCGACTGAAGAGTGGGAGTCATTACCACCTATGGTCAGGGAGATGATTACGTTTGACCGATTCCTCACACAAAGGAAAGAACATTACCGAGTTCGACAGAATGGGAGACCAAGACCCCAAAACAATGATTTGAAGCATGCTATAAGCAGGCTCACACTAGCAACGTTCGACGTTAGTGGTAAGGTGACAGCACAGTCCTAGGTGAGTAAGCTGGATACATTTCTCACATTGTGACCAATGGGTGAGGAAGATGCTATCAGATATGCGACACTACATCTTGAGGGAGTAGCTCACGATTGGTGGCACCATGGGATGGTGACACTTCATCATGATCAGATTACATCTTATCAAGAGTTTGTGGATAGGCTGGTAGAGCATTTTGACAGGAGGGATATAGAGTCCTATTTTCGAGAGTTGGCACAATTACGCCAAAGTGGTAGTCTAGAGTCTTATATTGGTGACTTTTAGAAGTTATCAGTTATGGTTCCTGACATTTCAGAGAGGCGACTTGTGGTACTCTTCATGGAGGGATTGACAGAACCATTGAGAGGTTGGATCAAAGGCTTTGATCCTCCTTCCTTACAGGAGGCTATGAAGAAGGCGCGTAGTATGGAGATGGCAGCCCCATCAAGTAGAATTAACTCCAGAGGTACTTCTTCATCCCAAGATCAGTAGTGCTCCAATGGAGATAGAGAGGGATTAGATTTCAACAAAGATAAATCAGGTGTTAAGAATGATTCAAAGGCCAACCTAGCAGTACCACCGTTGGATAGAGAGGCTCTTAATGATCTACGCAGGAAGAAGCTTTGCTTCTACTGCAAAGGTCCATATGATATCCATCACGATTGCCCTTTGAGGCCTAAGGGAAAAGCAAATCATGTGATGTGGGCATATTATGAGGATGCAGAATCAGAAGATTCTAAACAGCAGGATAGTTTTGAGGAGGCAGAGGCTTCAGAGCCTAAGGCAAAGGCAGATTTAGAGCTTCATATACAGGAGGCACGCCTATCCAGCATTCAGTCAGATGAGTCATTCAGACTCCGTGGAGTTTTGGCAGGGCAGAAGGTCACCACCCTTCTTGATACAGGAGCCACACATAATTTCATAGATGCTAGATTTGTGGAGAAGCATGGACTCACTACTGAAGATTTTGAGGGCATTAGAGTTAAGGTAGCCGATGGTCACACTCTTAAGTGTGAGCGTATGATTAGAGACCTCCCATTGTGCTTGAACAACTATGAGTTCAAGGCGGATTATTATGTGGTCAACATGGGGGACATAGAATTAGTATTGGGTATGAAGTGGCTTCATTCATTTGAGGAAGTTACTCTTCATCTCAAAGACATGGAGGTTCATTTTGAGGTTGATGGGAAAACACATATTCTTAAGGCAATACGGGGCAGCAGCTTCAAACATATGTTTTTTCATCGGATGGAGATGCCTATACTACATGACATGATAGAGTGCGATGACAAGTGCACATTGGCACCAACACAGGAGAGATATGAGGATGAGCTTGGTCTTGAGGTGAGTTCAGTTCAAGAGTTAGTACATGTGGTAGAGTCTCAGCTTCCTTTTACAGGTGGGTCACATGTTGATGACGATATGCATATAGGAGACAGAGGTGATGTGATGCCATTAGATGAGAGTGGTGATGGACAGGGCCTGGAGTTTGTGTTGGTTAACCGCACTATAGATCGAGACTTCATTTGGGATCCAAGTGGATTGATTGGTCTATCATTCAACGATTTCTTGAGGGCAAGAAATTTTAGGAGGGGCGGATTGTCATGTCCCCTTTTTAGTTGACATGTGCAGAGTAGATGATTAGCCTATTATGCGACCCTCGTAGGCTGATGAGATGGATAGAGGGTCTTGATGGAGATGGGTTGGATTTCATTCGGGCTCTTTCAGACATGAATTAAGGGAGATATTAATATTTGATTGACTTAATCAAATATTAATTATTTGGTCTAATTATTAATTAATTATTAATTAGTGGGTCTAATTTTAGGATCCTAATTCTAATATAAGAATTGGTCTAATTTTAAGACCCTAGTTCTAATTTAAGAAGCCCCAGTTCTAATTTAAGAAGCCCTAAGTCTAATTTTAGGGAATCTAATTTTAGCAAGCACCCCTTTGGAGGAGTATAAGAAATTCTCATGGGAGAGAGTTTGTATGCATGATTATTTTTGATATTGATTCTTGTTAAGAAATTCTTCTGTGAAGACTGAGCCAAGGGTTCCAGGATTCCAATTGCATTGAAGAACGTCAACTCTTCATTGTGTGCGATTCAGAGGTTGTGAAAGATCAGCCGATCTATTGCCAAATTGAAAGATAACTTCAATCAAAAGTTATCATAGTATTACAGGTATTTGAGAGATAACTTCACTCAGAAGCTATCACAAGGGTTTACAGGTATTTTCATTATTTTTGGGTTTTGATTCAAGAATTATCCAGATATAGATCTTTTGTATTAGCCCATAATTCTACAGATCAGGATCAAGCATATAGGTTGTGCTATATCAGCGGCCGTACGAATTTCGTACAGATCCATGAAAATCCGTACGCATCAATAGAAAGCTTAGGTACCGACATCGGCGAATAGATACTTATAGAGATCAGCATCGGTCGACATACAGCCGATATCGGCGAGATAACGACTACAAATCGACCGACGACGGCAGTATAACCGACATCGATGACTGTGTTTTTTACATGGCAGGCCGAGACGAACCAGATTCAAAATTCTTTCCCAGTTTGTAGAATATTCAGGCTATTCAGGCCGTACTTTTCAATATTCTTTGTATACTTGACAGAGGATCTCTATTGTAAGCTTATGAGCAAATAAATAAGAGTTTACACTGTGATTTATTTATCTATTTGAAGATATTTTGCAGAAATTCAGATAAGCAATTCAGAGCTTTGTTTTGATATTCGAAGGGATATTACATTGTTTTACTTTTGTCTAAATAGGAGGTGGTGTTCCTTGTGAAATAACAACTTTCATTGATTCTTTTTTGCTACTATTTTGTTACTTTTTTTAAATTATGAGATCTTGTAAAGGTCACAAATGACTAGTTCTTCATGTCTACAACATTGTATTCATAATCATATTCATATGAATTATATTCTAGGAATGCATTTTTGGAGTCACCATTAGGTTTTTTAATTTCACATTTTTGAGAATATAGATTTTTTTATTTATTTTCTTATTAAATCTCTTCATATCTAAATATTTCTTTTGTCTTTAGGATAACATTTACAGATGAATTTATATTTTGTTTAGGAGGATATTCTAGTGAAATATTTTACTAAGGAACTTACAATCAAGGAATATCCATTTGAAAAGGCACATAATTTCTTCTTGGGATGTCTTGATATGGAGATGTGATGGTTTTATAAGGCAATTATTTCTTCAAAGCTATTATATAATTAGCCATATTTTAATAGTTTTTCAATTGAAGATTGACTATAAATTTGTATTTTACCTTTTGATTATTCCTTTTTTAGCTTTCCTTCCATTATCATATCATATTATACATCAAAAATTAATGTTTGATCTACAATCAAACTAGTTACTCTAGCTCTTCTCAATAATAATTCACTTTTGGTAATTGAGAATTGATAAATAAGTACTTCTAATTTGCATCTATCAGTTTAGTAGTTATTGGTATTTTATGTAGTATCTTGTTGGGTTTAGCTACAAAATATCTCATAGGTTTGTATCTTTCTTAATTCATCTAGGTGAGTTGAGCCAATAATGCATGTGCATCTTCTGTTGGTTTAAATATTTAAATATGTTTTCAAAACTAGTTTTCATATCATTCTAGTTAATTATTACCCATATAGGAATATCATAGAACAAATCTATTACCCCATTATGGATATTTTTAATAAATAATCTCACTATGATACCCTTGTGTTCAATGCCCATAAATAAGTTGCTTTTAGGATCTATTTGATCAAATTTATGGGTCTAAATTTAACATGCCATTTGTGAACATAGGATTGCAATAAGGGGAGATTAGTATATTGTTAGTGTATGAAATAAAAATATAAAATAACACACTAATAGCTAAAACCTTCACTAATGCCCATAAATATGTTTATTTGGATGTTGTTTACCATCACCTAAAATTTTTGGAAAGTTATTTTGTGATCCTTTCATAATTTCATAAAATTATCCTAACACCAGTGGTCTAATTATGGTACCCCTAAGTTAGAGCCATGGTTGGAAATACTACCTATAGTGGTAAAATAAAACCCTAGAAATACAAGACTTCAACTGATGATTGTTCCTCTTTATAACTGTTTACCTTTATTAAGATTCACAGGAAGATTGACTACTCTTTTGAGTTGGCCTTTTTATTTAAGATTCAATTTGAAATTATAAGCCTCTTTTATCTAATATAAAGGATAAGTTTCACCTTTTGATTTAATATCCCTATTGAATCATTTTTATTGCATTTTTAACCTTTGAGGAGGAGCTCGTCTAAATTGAAGAATCCTTTGAGCTAGTCTTACTTGTTGAACTCTACATGTAGATTTTGATTTAGTTATTTATGATAAAACATTAAAATCTTATTTTTCCTCTAATACTTAAACAAATCTATGAAAATGTGTTGAACTAATTATATTATCCCAAGTAAACATTCTCAAATCTGGGGAAATATCTTCTTGTGTTTGACTTTACCAATCAAGATTCGATTGAAGAAGTGGTATTTGTATGTATTGAATGGTCATTAGAATGGATTATTAATATTTAAAGTATGAGTAGTTATATAAACCACTCTTCATTCTTGTCTTATTATTTTCCTTCTTGAAATAATTTCAATGTTTCTTCTAGCAATCACAACATGATCTTCCTCTCTGTTTATCACCATAGTGACAATATTGAATTGAGAAAAAAATAATTTGTTACCCTAGGATAATTTTTGAAGACTTGAAGAAATGTCTTAATCTAAAGTGATGCAGATAAATTACCAAAACACTCTAACTCTACACCTTGTTTCTATTTCAACTTCCCTTGTAATGGATTCTTGGACTCACTCCTCATTTAATGGTTTACTAAATTCACCTTGGTTTTGTACTTAAAAATGATTTGAACTTGTTTGTTAGGGTTTTAATTACCATTTAAATCTCATTAATATTTAAACACTAACTTCCAATACTCACAAACACTTCTCAATAATCAACTCATACCTTTCCCCAACTTTGCCTGCTTTGTCTCAGTCTTATTAGCCCCATTTTTAATATTTCTTATAATGTATATAATTTTACCTTATTGAAACTAATTTTATTTATTTATTTATATACCCTTTTCCAAAATCTAACTTTTCATGTAATTTTATATCCTAACACCTTGTTTAGAACAACTTTCAAACTCACTTTTCAATTCTATTTAGGCCTATTAGGCCTATTTTGGGTTAATTCTCAAACAATCTTAATTTTATGTACATAGGGGTATAGGCATATAAATATAACCTAAAAATAAATTCAATATAATTACACTTAATCCTTTCAAAAAGTTTCATGTATTTTTACTAGTGAAAACTCCCTAAACACTCAAAACCCTAGATGTAGGGTTATTTATCTCAGTCAAATCCTGAGAGCACAATAAATCCACTGGGAATGATTAAAAGGGTTTAAATGATTAAAAAATGATTGTTACAATATGTATTCATATTACCCATGTTCTTTAATCATCCAATATCTCTTCTCTTTAATTGTCATATATTTCCAAATTAAGATACACTTGACTATGTTATAACTAAGTTTGTCTATAGGTATGTACTGAACATTGCACTTAAAAAACATAAAAAAAGAATCATAGAAGATTAAATTACACTCATGATACTTACCTCAATTCCAATCTATTTGTTAATCAATTCTAAGTTGATTCTTTCCCTTAAAACACCTATACATAGGCCTTTCTAATAAAGTTTGCTATAGAAATAGGGGTTAACAATAAATATCTATACACAAGAGTTTTATTTATGTACATATATATTTTTCTCCCTCAAATAATAGTCAATAATCTTTCAAGATCATAATATGAAATTACTATGGATTATATTGCTCCACTAGACAACACAGTCAATAATAAAGATGTTGAAGACAAATAAAGGTCCACTCTTTAGCACTTTTCAATAGGGTCTGCACTTATCAATAATGGATGAGTCTTGAAGTCTCCTTGACACCTTAAATACATTCTTAAATCATTTAAAAACATTCAAAATCACCATCAAATGAAATTAGATCACATATATCCTTCAAGATTTCAATCTATAATGTCAATAATGTCAAAGATAGAACACATCATAACAGGGGTCTGCACATATTTATTCATACAAATATCAAGGTTTACCTTTGTACCTTTAAAAAAAACTATCATTAGTGATTCACTCACATTTATCAATCATACAATTAACTTTTAATACATTTGGAAACCAATTCCATATCATTCTTTTAACCATAACACATGCATTCATAAATAGGGTTGTCATATTTAAATCCCCTTCAAAACAATCGTGTTCAATATCTAAATCCTTCCATTTACATAACATAGGCTTATAACCATAAAATCAATGACCTTTAACTCAAAGGTCTGAATATTATTTCACATAGTAGGAGTTTTACAAAAAAAACCTTCTCATATCTTCATATTAGTCTTATTGAGAGTACACTCTCCATTTTTTTCTCAACTTGTTCTTTTTATAAAAACCTTATACCTTCTAATGGAATATCAAGAATATCTAAAAATTGACTCTACACTCCTATAAAGGTGCATAACTAGCTTTTCTTTCCACCTTTCTACATAGAGGTTTTCTTGACAAATAACCTTTTCTTAGGTCACACACAATATAGAGTGTCTAAATCCATGAAAAATAGACACATGGACATTTAATATACCTATTTCTATGCTAAATCACTTAGAAAAGTTTAACACACTTTTCTCACCTTCATTATTGCATAAATGTCCTTATACAAGGCTTGAAAGATTCAAACATTCAAATAATATATTTTGGCAGGAAAATAATATTTCAAATTTTGTGCACCTGTATAATCTTTAGACTCCATCTAAGGACCACTAATGACCTCTCACACTCATAATATATCTAATTAGACTATTTAAAACAAAAATGGATCAACTTTGGGTCATCATGAGATGCCCCTGCATCATACTACCAAGATGGAATAATCTTTGTCATAGGTGTTAAAATTACAATTGGTATTTATTGTTGATGGAATATAAGAGACCTCCTCATAGAAGTTATTTTCCTCCACTTTCTTGTCATAAAGATGTACATTCTCTTGGGACCCACACTTAGGCCTCATTTTCTTCATCTTCCTACCTATACACAAAACTAACTTGTTAAACAAAACATAGTTGATGCCATCTCTTTCTTTCTTAGTAGGTATATTCCACTCTTTCTCCTCTACAAACTAATCCTCCTTACTCTAAACTCCATGATAAACCATCACTATCCTCTTCACCTTACAAACAACATCTTCTTTGGTTCTACTTGTCTCATGCTTAAGTAGAGTCATACTTTATTATTGTTCAACATCTTTATGATTGATATCTAATTCTTACACTTGCATAGGCTACATACTCACTATCATTATCTCACCTTATTGATCTCTTTCACAATCCTATTACATATGGCTCATTTCTTTGTCATTATTTTCTTGTTCAATACTCTCCTTCATTCCTCCCTTTATTTCCTACTCCAAACCTATATTTGCATCACAAATAAAATTATTAGAAACAATATTTGAAGCCTTCATGGCTTCCTCATGTGTTTCCTTCTCACACATTTCAACCTCTAGATTCCTCTTCACTTGTTGGGTGTTCATCTTAAGCCATTGTTTATCTATCTTAGATATAATCTCCTCCATTATTCTATTATTATTTTTCTCATATGCTTGGCTACCCTATTTGTCTTAACTATCCTCATGCTTGAGCACTCTCTTAGGTGCTTTGTCTTCTTTCATTTGAATACCTCTTGCTATTAACATAATATTTTCACTCCTAATATCTACCAACTCAAGATGATTCATATTCTTTTCTTCCTTAGGTGTTTTAACTAAACCCAATCTTTCCACTTCTTGACTCCAATATTGCCTTATCAACATCATAATTAGTCTCTCATCTCTCCTATCTTATTCACCCTTCAATGAAATAAGGGTATATGACTACCCATCCTAGCTAATAGTATATGTGTTATATATCTCATCATGTATGGCATGATTATCAAATTTCCATGGTCTCCCAAGAAACAAGTTACACAAATCTATAGGTAAAACATCACACAAAACGTGATCTCAATATCTTCCTATCTAAAACTAAACCCAACTTTGTTCACTTACCAATATCTGATATTTTTATTCACCCATAAAATTTTGTATGGATCTAGATGTGGCATCCTCTTCATCCTCAATTTATATACCATTTTCAATGAAATAATATTGTTAGTGCTACCACCATCAATAACAAAATTTCATACCTTACCATGTACTTTACATCTACTTTTGAACAAACTTCTCCTTTAGACTGGTTCCTTGCCTTACTTATGCTACAATATTACTCTCTTCATGATAAGAAATTACTCATTCCTTTTTTGTCTTCTATACTTATTCTTCTCTCTCTACTGCTACATACTTATATTTACATTCTTTGGACACTCTACTACCCTATGTCTATCTCTATGGCAATTCTAATATTGCCCTTAAAATATCTTTCTTGGTCTTTGCCTCATTAAAACCTCATTACTTCTCAATATGTGACCTCAAAAAGGTCTAATATCTCTTTCATGGTGCTGCCCCAAGCTCTCTTGATCTATTGCATGCACTTGTGGCCTTTCTTATACTACTTCTGTATTCTCTCGCATCCATCCTTCTTTACAAAGTTGCTACCTCACCTTGATGCGTATCATTTCCTTATCTTTATTATATTTATTATCTCCTTTTGAGATTATACTCAATGGCCTCTCTGCTCATCACTAATAGAGAAATCAATTGGGTCATCATTCTCACCAAATCATCTTCTTCTCTATTGACTCTATCTATGGAGCACTGCACCTGGTTACCTATCTTGCATTTCACTTCAAAACATATTGTTAATCCTTTAAAAAATAAAAAATAATATTTCCCTTTCTCTTATACCAAAATGATGAAAATAAATTACCAAAACACTCTAACTCTACACCTTGTTTCTATTTCAACTTCCATTGCAATGGATTCTTGGACTCACTCTTCATTCAATGGTTTACTAAATTCACCTTTGTTTTGTAATCTAAAATGACTTGAAATTGTTTATCATGGTTTTAATTAACATTTAAATCTCATTCATATTTTAACACTACCTTCCAAGAATCATAAACACTTTTCAATCATCAACTCATACCTTTTCCCCAACTCTATCTGCTTTGTCTCAGTCCTACTAGCCCTATTCTCAAGATTTCTTACAATGTACAAAATTGTACCTTATTTAAACTAGAAAAAAAATTATTTATTTCAATAAACTTTTCAAAAACATAACTTTCCATGCAATTTTAGATCCCAACTCCTTGTTTATACCAACTTTCAAACTCACTTTTCAATTCTATTTAGGCTTATCAGGCCTATTTTGGGCTAATTCTCAAACAATCTAATTTTATGTACATAGGGGTATGAACACATAAATATAACCTAAAAATAAATTCAATAGAGTTACACTTAATCCTTTCACAAAGTTTTATGGATTTTTACTATTAAAAACTCCCTAAACACTCAAAACCCTAGATTTAGGGTTATTTGTCTCAGTGAAAATCAGAGAGCACAATAAATACATTGGGAATGATTCAAAGGATTTTAATACTTAAAAATGGATTATTATGGTCTATATTAATATTTACCATGTTCTCCAATCAGCTAATATCTCTTTTCATTTGATTTTCATACATTTCCAAATCAAGATACACTTGACTATGTTCTAACTGAGTTTGTCTATAGGTGTATATTGAACATTGCACTTAAAAAACATAAAAAAAGAATCAAAGAGGATTAAATTACACTCATGATACTTAACTAAATTCCAATACATTTTTTAATCAATTCTAAGTTTATTCTTTCCCTCAAAACACCTATACACATGCCTTTCCAATGAAGTCTGCTACATAAATAGGGGTCAACAACAAATATCTATATGCAAGAGCTTTTTTTATGTACATATATAATTTTATCCTTAAAAAAAAGTCAATAACCTTTTAATATCATAATATAAAATTACTACGAATGATATTTCTCCACTAGACAACATAGTCAATAATAAAGATGTTGGAGCCAAACAAAGGTCTTCTCTTTAGCACTTTTCAATAAGGTCTACACCTATCAATAATGGATGATTCTTGAAGTCTACTTGACACCTAAAATAAATTATTAAATCCTTTAATAACATTCATAATCACCATCAAATGATAATATATCACATATATCCTTCAAGATTTCAATCTGTAACATCAAACAAAGAACACATCATAATAGGGGTTTACACATATTTCTTCATACAAATAACAGGGTGCACCTTTGTCCCTTTCAAATAAACTAGCATTAGTGATTCACTCACATTTATCAATCATATAATTAACTTTTAATACATTTGGAAACTAATTCCATATCATTCTTTCAATCATAACACATGTATTCTATAACTAATAATGACCTCTACTAGGTCTGTATATTCATTCACAAACATGGTTTTCATATTCAAATCCAATTCAAAACAAGATTATTTAATATCACAATACTTAAATTAACATAACATAGGATTATAACCATAAAATCAATGACCTTTAACTCAGAGGTCTGGATATTATTTCACACAACAGGATTTTTACAAAAAAAACCTTCTCATATCTTTATATTAGTCTTATTGAGAGTATACTCTCCATTTTTTTCTCAACTTGTTCTTCTTCTACCAACATTATACCTTCAAATGGAATGTCAATAATATCTAAAAATTGACTCCACACTCTTACAAAGGTGCATAACTACCTTTTCTTGCCACCTTTCTATGTAGAGTTTTTCTTGACAAATAACTTTTTTCTTGGGTCACACACAATATGGAGTGACTAAACCCATGAAAAATAGACAAATGAACATTTAATAGACCTCTTGCTATTCCAAATACCCTAGACAATTTTAACACACTATTCTCACCTTCATTATTTCATAAAGGTCCTTATACAAGGCTTGAAAGATTCAAACATTCAAATAATACATTTTGGAAGGAAAACAATATTTCAAATTTTGTGCACCTTTAGACTCTCTAGACTCCACATAAGGACCAATAATGTCCTATCACACTCATAATACATATAATTAGACTATTTAAGACAAAATGGATCAACTTGGGGTCATCATGAGATGCCCCTACATCATAAAGTTTCTATCTAATTAAAACTATGTTGATGATTAGGATTTTAAATGGTTGAAATAGTCATGAACTAAATTTAATGATTTTAAATGATTTTTCAAGCTTTTTTAAACTCCCTATGTGTAATAGTTCTTTTGTTCTTTCTACATAATCTAACTCCTAATTTAAATTTTTTAAAATTGAGCTATAAAAACTTTGTCTGAGTCCTAAGACAATTATCTGATATGTGAAATGATGCAAATTATGTAATATGCTCCAAATCTAGTTCAATTTTATATAATGGCCCTTGAGCTGATGGTAAAGTCATATGGAACAATACCTCAAAATGTGGGTTGTACGAGTATTTCATAAATGTTCCCCATAGTGGATACAAAAAATTATTAGTGTGAATTTTTTTTAAGAGGACAAATTAGATGTTTCTCATCAATAGTCATGGGACAATGCCCCTCTCATATTAGTAGGTGGAGATACCTTTATTTAACATCAAAATAGATGTGGTAACGGAAAGTATTTACAAATAAAGGTGTTTTTCATGGGGTTGTACTTTTAACTAGAAAGTATGAAAATGTAGTAGAAAGGAAATATAAGAAGGATATAATGGAGGAAAGGAAAGCATGTAAGTAGAATATGGGATAAAAAGAAATTTATATCTATCCAAACATAGAAAATTAATAAAATGATCCAAAAATGAGGATTTTAGTAAAGGAAATATTTATCATATAAATGATATGGAAAAGATATATTATACTTACATGAATAGAGTACATACTCTATACATGTTGAATAATTATAATAAACTTAATGAACAACTCTATATTTATTGAAAAGAATGGACATAAATCATATTTTTATCCCACCAAGATTTCATGATTACAAAAAATCTTAATTAAGATTCCATAGAAATTATACACTAAAAATACCTTTACATTGACCATCTAACAATGAAACTTAATAACATTGAAAAGAAGAAGAATAAAAAAGATTGATATAAGCACATGTATTATCCATTCAAGGAGATTTTTATCATAAAGTCTACAAAATTTCATCTTGTATTAATTCTTCCATGAGCTGAAAATACAAGTTCTCTACTCTCTACCTTTGAAAAAAATATGTTCAACTATAAAAAAGCCTTTAAATGAGCTCAAAACTCCTATTTATAGTTTACAATAGGTGTAACCACCTTATAACCACCCTCAAAACCAAATTTTGAGTAAAAATTTTATATTATACAATTAGTTTATCACTTATGATTTTATAAAAGTAAAACACAACCTTTTTAAGTTATACAAAAAGTGAAATGAAGAAATAGAAACTTAGAAAATAAAAAGTGACTTTTAGTGGTTATAAGAATAATATGTATTTTTGATGAGTAGGACATTGTTTAGATATGATAAAAATTTACTTGATTCCCCCTATTGAGATGAATTGATCCTATATATTTTAAACCTCTAAACTACCTAGACAATCCCTTCTCATTCATGAACAACTACATGATTCAATTATGCAATCCATTTGTACAATGCATTGGTAACCTCTTCAATCTTATTGAAAAGTTTTGGAAAGTTTAGTGTGAGGTCTTAAATTAAATTATGAATATTACTTATTTTACTCATTTCTCCTTTATTGATTTGTCTACACCAAAGAGTTAATTTTTTATCAACATATAAAATTTCTCTTTCAATTATGCATTTGTTCAAACTTTTGATTCATCCTCATTCGATAGATCATAATGAGTAGATAAAATTTTGGTATGTTCCTTAGATTTTTCCTCATCATAAAATTTCTCATGTTGTTTTAAGTCTTCCAAAGCTTGACCTAGAGTGTGGATCTTCTAGTTTATGCATTAAGCACACAAACATGAATAATTATTTTTTGCCTTATCAAGAATAACTTATGAGACTAAAGATTTTTCATCCATAGAGTTCATGTCTCTAAAATATATAATAAATTTGTTCCATATTTTAATCTCTCTTTTTTCATCTAATTTTTATTCAAATTTTATTTGACTAGAATTGATGAGATCATAAATTATTTTATTCTCATCACGGAAATTAAAAACTTTAGGAAGTAAATTTTTTACCCAGGAATCCATCACTTTACCATGATTACTATACTTACTAATTTTGGAAATCATTTATTTATCAATGAAAAATTTAGAGCTTAGAATTATAACTACAAAATAAATTGATGCAAGTGTCAAAATCACACTTTGATAAGTTTCAACAATATTTAGGATTTGTTTGATGTACACTAAAAATACACGTAAATTTAATTCTAAATTTTCCTAAAAGTGCATTCCCTCTTATATAATTTAAATCATATTATTTTTAATCACCTTGAAATTATGAATATTACCTTGAGGAATTGATTTAGCTAATGTTGTAATTAGCCACAGTCATTTCATCCTGCTTATTCTCCACATGAAGTTTTTGATATTTTCATAGATAATGTATACAAAGGTTCAATAATCAACCTCAAAGTAGTATTGGAATTTATTTTATTTAGAGGACCTTACAATATACTAGAAATATAATTAAAATCTATCCTAGCTGGTGTGAATGAAGGATTTTTGTTCACAATCTATTGGAAGGCTTTTTCTTGCTCATAATCTATTATACCCATGAAGAAGACATGTCTCCCTATGAACTAGAAAATTGAGCATATGTTGAAACTAAGGGAATAAATTATGAAACTATCACAAGGGTGATACAATAATGGATCCATGTTCAACCAATTATGGGGGAGTAATAATTTATTTCACATAGAAAAATAGAAGTGGATGTGGATGTGGATGTGGAGGTGGAGGTGGAGATAGAATGGAAAATGAAAATGGTGAAAGTGGAGGAGAAAATGAAAGGAATGAAGATTAAATTTATTCAATAGGAATAGATATAGTATGAAAAGGAATTTAACCTAAGTATGTAGCCCAAAATTATTGAGTAGTTTTGTCAATCAACATTGAAGGGTCAATCTCTTGCATGACATTTAGAGTGGTAGATGGATTTGGTATCTTGTCTAGATATTTTTCCTTAAAGGATCACCTTTACATGTATGTTTAGGAACTTTATATTTATTTGTATATTATCTATCTCCTCCACCTATAGCAATTGAATTGGATTTATTTATGAATATCCTGGTGCCTAAATATTGAGATATTGGAGTATAATAAGTCTATTGTTTCCCTTTTGAAGTCCCTTTATATTTTGAATTATTTCCTAAAGTGAACTCTCTCACTTTATTTTCATACCATTATTTTGAACTATCTAGCATGACTTTTGTGCACTCCATAATGTCTATCAATTCTTTTATTGACCAATTGATTTAAGGGATGATTTTGAGGTGGATATTTTCATATAATATATCTTCCACAATGTCATTTCCATAGTATTCAAAGTTTATTTTGCACTAGTCAAATCTGAAAGACTTTATTTGTTGTAATGTAATCCTTGACCAATCTCTCTTTCTCACTTTAAAATAATCTTTGTGGTCTTGCCAGTAGTCTTTGATCTCTAAAATATGAGGGTTGGTAGAGCCCATTATAAGATTATTTTTTTATAAAACCCTTGCTATCAAAACCAATTATCCTAGTGTGTGGGTACATTTAAAAGTCCACCAATGAATTTTCAATATTGGAGGCATCTTTGGGTGTCTTAAAACTATTGTAATTGAGACCAATAGGAAATTTATTCCTCTTGTACATTTTACTAAGATATCTATAAAGATTTTTATAATGATATTTTCACATGGATACCTTGCTAATATGAGAGGGAAACCTTTGAATCCACCAACTTTGATATATGTGAATTTTGGAAACTAGATGAAATAGCTTCCATAATTACTAATCAAAGCATATACTTCATAGGAAACTATGGATGTAAGGTTCCCATCTATAACTTTGACTAGAATAATGGAGAATACATCATTAACTCTCATAAATTAGCTTCTTCCCTTATCATGAGTGAGATGAGGAATCTTATCATACATTAGTATGATATGGATATTTTGGTTCATCTCTATCAAACCAAGCCAAGGCTTGAAGACTGTAATGGAATAGACCAAATATAGAAGTCATATAGAATTCTTGCATTGAATCTATTTTGATGAATTTTTAATCAATGTTGTTGCTAATGGTTAAAGCCTAATCAATGAATTGATTCCCTACATATATGATACTCATGAACATACACATCCACTAGAAAAAAATATTTGTCTATTTATATCCCATAACCCTATTCAAAATGGTAATCATAGCTAATAATTCTTCTTTGAAATCTTACCTATATACGGTTTTGATATTCTCAAGATTGATTAATTTTCTAATGGTCAATCAAGATTGACTTAGCATCCTCTTACTCTCCTCATTATTTTCCTTATAGAACTATTGAGCAATGTCTTTGTTAATTTGTATTATTTCATCATGGAGTTTAATGCTAAAGGTGACACCTATAGAGGTGTTATCTAGTTTGGCTATCGATTGGTTATTCACTGACCTTATCTCTCTAATTTCAAGGTTTTATTACTTCACATATATGAGTACCAAATCCACACATTAAGTATAAGTCAAGAATCCAACTACACATACTAATTCACTATATAGAATTCATCTTCCTAGAAGAATTGTTCTTGTAGAATTCATTATCTCTCAAAAATCATCTAAATCCATGTGTTTCATGTCTCTCTCAAAGATGTTCACTATTTCTATATGTAGAATTCATACAGGTTCATATCCCATATATTTGAACTTCATATTTGATGGTGTATCTAACTGAATAACAACTTGAGTAAGTAAATAAATATTTTTACAAAAAAAATTTGGGGCAAGAAAGTGTGTATGTGAAACTGAATCTAGTGTAGTGGACATGAATCTCTATATAATTGTACGAAGGTATTTAAATCAAACAGGTATTTTTAAAACTTTCTTGTGCATGTAAGAATCAACCTGAGTCTATAATAATGTACCTTATGTGCATGGGATGATTTAATCCATGTGTACATTTCCAAAAACTATTATTTGATTCATGTTTGTCTTTAACATATCAAAATAACTTGAGTCCTATTTAAAATAGCTTTCATGTAGGAGAAAAGGAAGAATAATTGTGAGTAATATAAAATAATCTTTTTGTTTGAATGATTTTAGAGGATTTTAATGATTAAAGAGGAAAATAATAGCTGCAAGGAGGTTCTTCTATGTGTGAGGAAGATTTACCAAGGTTGTGACAAGTAAAATAACTTGTTGAACACTACCTTCAATAAAAATAAGCTCTTATTCTTTAAAAACCACTTATCTTCAATAAAAACTACCTATAAAGAGCCCAATACCATGAACATGGCCTTTAAACTACCTTTGAACAAAGTGTGTAAATGAGAATAGGAGTTGGGTATAGATTTATAGAGAATATAACATGTTTTTATTCATATAATATCTTGCATGAGAAAAAATTGGATGCTTAAACCCACATGAGAGAAATGCCTACCACATGGAGAGAAAATGAATTATTTAAGGATGACTTGGATTAGTTATATGAGCTTTTCAAGTGAAAAAAAACATGGGGGGTTTTAAAGGAGATTAGAAATATTTGATTGAGTTAAAAGTGCTGTATAAGAGTCTAAACACATTATTTTTTATTCAAACTATTTTTATTGACAAAAACCATGTGTTCACCACCAAAAATTGCTTTTCTCTATAAAAAACCACAAATCCCACTCTATACCATGGGTTTCCTATTAAAAACCACCCTTTTATAGACAAAAATGCCTTACATTAGTTCTTGAAATAACTATGGTATATTTTGATTGAATTTTTGTGTTAGAGAGAGTTTTTGTATGTAAAAAACCATTTCAAAGGCCTACATATGTAATTTGGCATTAAAAAAAGGCCACATGCACTCAATACCATGTTTTAAATTCTTCAAACCACCTATAGACAAAAAAACTATGGGTTTTACTTTGGAAACCACCTTTCAAACTTGAATACCATGAATTTGGAGTTACCACCAATTTGAATATTTGATATTATTTCTCAATATGACATGTGAAGAGTTTCAAAGGTGCCTTTTGGAGGTATGTGATCTTTTAGAAGTTATTTTGAATGTTTATTGACTTATGAGGAGTAGGTTACATGTAAAAGAACCTATAAAATGTTGTTTAAATTACTATTATGGGTTTTGGACATGTATTATGCATGTTAGTAGATTTTAGAGGTATATTATGCATATTGGTAGACTTTGAAGGGTGAAAATACATGTAAATGAACTTTGAAATTTTTTCATAATGTTTATTTTTATCTAAAACTACTCTTACAAATAAAAATAATGGATTTTCTTAGCTAAACAACTTGAAACCACTTCAGAAAGGTAAATATCACATTCTTTAGTGGCAAGACCACCACTAATTGGTAGAAAAAATGAATTAAATAGAAAAACAACCTATGAAAATGTCAAACCCATGATTTATAGATCTAAAACCTCCTTTTAAAATCAATATACCATGAAATGCCCTTAGAAACCATAGTTTAAAAGTACATATTAATATCCAAGTGGTTATGTGGAGGAATAGGAGGACCATTATGGGTTTGGGAAACCTTTTTGCACCTTCCAAGATTTTGTGGAAGAAAATTCATGTTTTAAGGTCTTAAATATGATGCCTAAAGACTTACTATGGAGTTTATGGGGTTGTTTACATGATTTTAGGATTTTGAATAAAGATACATGTGAATAGGCAAGGGAAAGACCCCACAAATATATAAAGGCCATATTTTATGAAAACCTATTTTTATTTAAAACAAAAATCCATAAATACCTTATATGCTTCTTGAAGTATTTGAACTACATTTGAAAGGGTGGCCAATGTGAAAATATTTTTCATAACTAACAATTAATAAACTAACTTTAACCACGTTCACCAAAGATGGAAAAACAACTTGAGACTTGACATAAAGATGACCAAGGAGAGAAAGAGGTCTTAAAAGGGAGTCATTTGAGTAAATGATCACATGAAAATCCACACCCTATGTTGATTTGGAAATGACAATTCCATTATCTAATCTATCTCCATATTGCACATTCACTTCATCAATTTCTTGGGGGTTCTCCACTTTATATTTTTATACTCTGACAAGATTTTCTTATCAACATTTCTTATGATTTCCCTATCAAGTGATGACAAGGTTTTTGTGCCTTTATGATGTAAGTAATGGTTAAGTCATATTTTAGTATCTCACATTTCATGAATTGTCATTCATACACCTAAGGGTGGTAAACCATGATCCAACATCAAGTGTCCCATTATGACTATCCCTGTTAAACCATCATCTATAACTTTATATTCAAGTATGGTACTTAACTATAAGGAGTTATCTATGAATAATGAACAATTTTCATTCAAAATTTTGTTATAATGCATAACATACCCTATATGAATCTTCATGAACTTACTTTCTATCCAGATGAAAAAATATTAATAATTCAATAATGATATCAAATCCTTTATCCTTTTTGACTCACCCTGATCCCACATGAAAGAATAATATTCATGCCTTGTACATTAAGTTGTATATTTTACTCTATATCCATTTATAACATTTTTTCAATGATGACAAGAATATTTAAATGTCATAATAAGAATAAAAAAATATAAATTATTTCCATACCTTAGGTTGTAATCAAAATGATCACCTTATTTGGCCAGAAGAGAAATTATTGAGATTTTTTCATAACACCCAACATTTGTGACTCAAAAACACTAAATTAGGGTTAACCAAAGTATTCTCCTAAAATTAAAATCCATCTACAATTCTTATTTGAAACCATTTAATGGCTCACTCATTAGAAGCTTAAAGAATAGTGCAAGATTTGTCATAACTCCCTTCACTTTGAAATCATCACATATAATAAGTGAAACATTAAAAAACTAATTATTTTCCATTAGGATATGGATTCAATGTCTAGTTTACAAAAAATATATATTCCCTATAATTAAAACACCTCCAATTGCCTATAGGAGTGAAATTAGGGGTGTTATCATGAAATATAAAATTTCATGACAACAAGTTGATGCTAGCAACAAAATTACTAACATGAGAATTTATATTAAAGTGGATAAACTTGTGATGTTTGCATGTAATTTTAGGCTCTCTTGAATGAAAAAATATAATAGTTTCATCACTAGGAAGCATAGGTAATGGTCAATAATATTCAACATGTACCTAAAGATAATTAATATCGTTACCTTTGTTATCAAATTATAAGGGATTTGTCTTACAATAATGGCTTTGGAATCTAAGGTAATTTATATATCTTGGGGAGAAGTGGATAATTTTTTTTTATGGTATTGGATTAGCCGATACAATATGGTATAAGAGAACAAAGTTAAACCATACCATCATGGTTGGTACAATCAATTAAGGTGGTATTGATAATTATTGTATTAGGTTAGCTAATACATTTGGACTAATATGGGGATATGAATGGAAATGTATCAGTTATTTATAATAATTGGTGCAATTGTGTGTTAAATTTTGAACTATATTGGGTTGGGCATTATAGTTGTAAAATTAAGTTATAGGTTGAATTGTATTAGGTTAGATGATATAGTTAATAGTGTTGAATTTTTTTTAAACTATATGGAATTAGTAGATACAATTAATATTGTTGGGAAAATAAAAAGTCTATTATACAACCCATGGGACATTTTTTAATGATGTTTTAATAGGATTAACATAGCCTTTAGGTTTTATGTCATTCTCATCATCACTAGAATCTGAAGAGATATTAATTAAATAAGCATCTTAGATAAAGGTGTGCATTTTATCAAGGGTTTTTTAATAATGAATTACATCCAAATTTCATGATTGAGCTTTGAAAACTATGTAATCATCATCATATAATGGAGATATGCTACAATCATAATCAAATTGTTGAGATATGTCATTAGAATTATCTATGGTATATATGTCAATATTAGGAAATGATTGAGGGTATAATGATAAAGGATCTTGAAATAACTTAGCCACCCTAAGATAATTTATTAAAAAATCATCTTTTATTTAAGAAGTTTAATTGGAATTGCAAGGAGGTGGGATTTTAATATCATTATTGATCAATGGAATTATCTTATATCATGGTAAGGGAGGTGGAGGAATCCATTTCACTATATAATGAGGTAATATGGTAGTATTTTAAATAGTTTTTAACTAATTGGGTTCATTATTATCATAATTATCAAGAAGAGGTGGATTATTTATATGAGGAGTTATTGGGATGTGATATTATGTTTTAGGATTAGATATTTTGAGACTCCATGAGTTAGGATCAGCTTCATGATTTTAATGTTTTCCATTGAGATTAAACTTAATACATTGACTACTAGAATATGCAATATATTTCATGTGATATGTCTAATAATGACCCAAAAGTATGCTATAATATAGTGTAAGATCTAAAAACATTAACTTGTTGTGTACTATTTTATGTCTAAGAGTGACAGTGAGCCAAACAAAACTAAGAGGCTTTTAATTGGTTTTGTCAAATCCATGGCATGTAAGTATAGTTTGTTTAAGATCATATTTGGAATATAAAATTTTATAGATTAGAAAAAGCAAGGTAACATTAATTCATGAACCTTCATCCACTATTACTTTCATTTTTAAATTATTGTTGATCAAAATCTTAATAAAAAAGGGTGGGTCATTGGATTTAAATAGGATTTCATCATTAATAATGTCTTCTTTAAAATTACACTGAAAATTTCTTAGAAGAAGAAGGTTTAGAAATGGTTTCAATATTATGAAATTTCATAGGTACAAAACCTTAAAAATATTAGAGGTGGTTTATTTCTCTGGATGGGGATTATTCAATGTCTTATAATTAATGGATGATAAAGTTTTGATGGTATGGTAGTACTCTCATGAGTTCCATTAAAGAAGTTTTACAAGGCATGGAATTAATATCATACAAGAAGTTCCATTGTGACTTTTGATTGATATCATAAAAATATTTAGTTTGATTTATAGTGCTGATTTTAGGAAGTATGATAGTAGGAATAGACATATTATATCAAGGCTCTTATGGTGGAATAGGCTCATCACTAGGAGGTAAATAAAAAGAAGATGTAGTTGTGGTAGTATTGTCCTTAAGAAGTTATTCTTCAAGAGAGGGATTATTAGATTTAGTAATGGGATATTTTTGATTAGTCTTATGATAGTATTTAACCTTTTTCATGTTCAAAAATTGAAACTTAGTGTAATTATGGTCATATTTTGCATTAATAACACATGGGAATTCATTTAAATGTTTGGTATTGGGATCAGATAGTTGAGATTATTTTTTTACATTTTTAATTTATATATTTAGGATGAAAATATTGGTTCTTAGATGCATTGAGATATTATTTATGACATTATTTGGTGATGAGGTCATGATTAAAATTTCCTCCCAAGATGGTATTTACTACAAGTTTATGGAGTGTGAAACATGTTTCATGAGAGTAACTGATATCAATGTAGAACCACTAGAACTTGTTAAAATCATACCATATATGGAGATAATAACTTATTAATTTATTAGATAATTAAGGGTAGATATTATGTAATTTTATTGGCTAATTTTAATGATCTCATTTTGGGTTGGAAAGGATTTTTTTGAAAATAATTAGTATTTATTATGTTGTTTGAGGTTTTTAAAAAAAAATTATTTTTGTTTTGAGATGGTTCAAATTGATCCATAAGGAAATATTGTATTTTTGATTGGTTTAAGGAATATTCTAAAGTTTGAGGAGATAATATCCTAACCTTGTATTGAAGAGGGGACTTGAGGTAAATAATAAAGAGTTTGAAAATATTTTCATCACTCATGTTATGGTTTACTTTATGCGTTAATGATGTCCATCATTTTATGAAGTCATGCATAGATTCATTATGAAGTTGCTTATAATTAATAAAATTATTGAGTATATTTATAAGATATTCACTACATTTAAATTTATTAATTAGAGCATTGACTAAGTATTCTAGTTGTGTAATGAAATGTATTGGAAGTTGGTTATACCATTCTAGTGCATATCCAACAAAAGTTTTGGATAGAATTTTGGTAGTAGCATAAGTGATGGTTTGAACCCATTCCTTATAGATATTTATAAAGGATTTAATATGTGAAGAATAATAGATATCCCCATATGTGTGATATTTGATGAAATGTTTCTAATATCTGTAAACACAATGAAGGGAGATAAAGGTTAATTTTGAAGATTTTGAAGCATCTTATTATGAATGGGTGCTTGAGGAATAATTTTTCCATTTGGATTTATATGAGGAGGGATGTAGTGTTGATTTTATTGATTCATGATTATTTGAGGAGTTTTATTATAAAATTTTAAGATTTTGTTTTCCATTTTAAGGATTTGATTGCTACTAGAAACTTACATAAGAGTCATTTGTTTAATCATTTATTAAATGATTTGTGATGAATATAGATGAGCCTTGGAAGTGGTATTGGGACTTTGTTTGGAGTTAGGTGGAGGATAATTATAATTATATTTAATATTATATTTATATGTGGGATTACTAATATTGGTTTTGAGAGGAATATTCCCAATGTTGGTGTTAGTTTCCCCAATTATTGTAGTGGATGGGTGAAGTTTTATAAGACTTACATTTTTTTAGTATAGATGGTGTTATCTTCAAGGTTATTAATAATATAATTATGATCCCATAAATATTAAACTATTTTAAGTTTAACCATGTTAAATTTGATAAATCTAGGATGATGTTGAGATAAATTGCACCATGAAGAATTATCAATAATGGTAGACATTTTAGGGATGAAAGATAAAATTATGTATAATATGAATGAGTTTAGGCTCACAAAAAAATTTATAAGAGGGTACATTAGTATTGATAATCCTAAAAAATTTGATGTGGAATGAGGTTGGTCAAAATAAACAAATGGTATCGAGTAGGCCAAGATAGTTAGTCAATGAGATTGGAAAATATATTTTATTGGGTTGGCCAATATAGTTTGGTGGAAATGTGGAGATACTATTAGTTAGATAAAATATTAATATATTGGGATAGTTGATGTAGTATAAAATATACAAGGTAAATTTTGCCAATGTAGTTGGAGATAGATTGATAAGGTTGAATTGTATTAGGCTGACTAGATCAATTGGGAAGGTTGATAAAAATTAATTGTTTTAGGTTGATGGATGAAATTAGGAAGATTGATAAAGTTTAATTGTATAGGGATACCTAATTTTGTTTGGAAGAAAAAAAAATTATTAGGTTTCCAAATATAGTTTTTACACACAACGTTGATGGTTTTGATTTGGCTAATACAATATAGAGAGTAAATAAACTAATAATTCAACTAAGTATCATGAAATCAAAATAACATGGAAGTATTAATAAGATAGGTATATTTTATTTTTAGGGTCTCAAATATATTAATACCAAGTGTAAATATTGAAAAATTACCAAAGTGAACTAACTACATAGGATTCCACCATCTTGTAGCTACACTATCATGTCTCTAATATATATTGAGATAAATATCCCATGGCTAACCACTTAAGGTGTACTATAAAATAAAATTGATAAGAGGATTCATATTGGATAAAATATAAAAGTGCTAGGAGTTTCTTATATACCATGAGGTACATGGAAACTAAAGTCTATGTATAGTGTTTTCTAATGATTTGAGTATTAGGGCAATACTGCTTGGGTAAAAATCATGACCACTTAGCCCAAAATTATAGATCCTATGAGTTATACAATTGTTTAAACATAATTTTAGGAATACATAAATATAAATATAGAATAAATATTAAAAATATTAAAATAAAAAGATAAAACATGTAATAAAATAAACACTCGCTCATAATTGTATTGGGCTAGATAATATAATTATAAATAAACATTGATAAATAGAAATATACGAAGTTGGTGAATGCATTTCCTAGAAAACATATAGATATATCAGGTTGTTTGATATAGTTGGTAACATATATAAAACTATATTAGGTTGGTTGATAGATTTGTATAAAACTATGGAATTGTATCAGGTTGAGTGATATATTTTCTAAAACTAATAAAACTATTTCAGGCTATCTAATGTAGCTAATATCAAACACATAGCTACATCAAGTTGGTTAGTATAGTTAGTACAAGATATAAAACTATATCATATTGGCTAATACATTTTTATAAAAACAAGAAACTATATCGAGATAACTAATATAGTTCTAAAAAACTAAGAAAAATATATGTATTTAGCTAATACAATTAGACTAAAAATATATGATGGTTTTGAATATGTCACAAGTAACTGAGATGATAAACATCAAACTGATCTAGCCATAGATGGGATAAGATTCATGTCAGTTTCACCATAATGTATGCAAGGGCTAGGATGAAATACAACTTAATATTTCTCTCCATAGACTAGGACTCAAATAAGGTCAATCAAATATAGCTTACATATAATTTAATGAGTAGGTAAGAACCTAAGATATATTATATCCAATATAAATTAATATACAACTCAAATGTCAAGATAAAATTGTTCTAAAACCTAAGCCTATAAAATATGGATATAACTCTCACTAGGCCTCAAATAAGTTTAATGATTGTAACAATGACTATAAATATTCAATTAAATTAAATGATTGTAAGAGGTATAAGTAAATTAAATGATGGGTAAGTGATTGTAAACAAGGTAATGTGTAATGGCCAATAAAATAGGGTTTTATGTAAATTATTGTGATAAATGTCAAGCCTAAGAAACCTTCTATCTATACCAACTTTTTTTGTATAATGAATATCCTAATTAGAGATACACACGTACATCCACAAATCAATAAACAAAAAATGTTATAGTCTAGTAAATAAGTAAAATAAAGAGTGTAGGGATAGAATTAATAGGTTTTGGTTAGACCCCATCAACACATAAATATCCCCATTTGGCTTGAGTGGAGTTTTACAAGAGATTTTTTAGGTTTAAGTCCTAGATATCCTTAGTCATGAACTCCCAATCACCTCTCCTATTGAGATTCAATGAGACCACAAGGAAAGACCTCTAAGATAATATTATAAACCAAAAACTCTCCTAAGTATAAATTTAATATGTCATTTAGGCAAGAAATATGACTCTTATATATATGGCTTCAATAATCCAAAACTAGCCCTCAATTTTAGGCCAATGCTATCAACCAGGTTGATATAGTTGGAAGATGTCAGTTAGCATAGTATAATTAGCCTAGGCTGATAGAGTACAAATGATAGAAGATAGACTTAGAACTATATCGGGTTAAATTATATAATATATGAAATAATTTAACCATGAAACTGACTATATCAGCTAAGTCAATATAATAGGATTTAGTGAAGTTAGCGAATTTGAATGGAAATTAGGAAGATAGGTAAGACATAAAGAGATATAAAGGAGGTTAGATTATTAGTAATTATGGTGTGATAAAATAATATGCATTCATATCTCACAAATTATCATAATTAGATCCCACACCCTTATTTATTCACCCATTAAGGTGTGCACTTGGGGATATTTATGCACTAAAAAGACCCTATAATAAAAATCATTAGTAAATGGAAAAAAGATAAAATAATATGTGTATACATTTTTATACATATAAATATAATAATAGGTACTTTAAAATGTTAATTCTTGACATTTACTAAACTATATGACTTGAACCCAAAAAAATAACTCTTATTCTCTATAATGTTAAGTCATTTATCTATGTGTGGGCTTGACCCTTTATTTTTCATCATTATCATACATAACATTAGAATTAAATATCTCAAACTACTCAAAATCACCCTTAGACTACATCTAACTTAGGATATATGTCCTTTAACTTTTAGGGTAGGTTTTTCCTAGGCATACATGAGCATGTTCATATTCCTATTGATCTAGAGCATCCATTTCCCACGCTAGATAACATGATTTATTTTGGGTATTCTAACACAATTATAAGGCCAATTATATTTCACATTATTTTGCATAGAGAAAATATGCCTTATTCTTTCCAAAATCAAGATCACTCATAAGGAGAAGCCACATGATAATTTTAAAGCATCCAAATTTTATTAAATAACTATCATTATTAATAATCAAAGACATTTTTATAGCTACATACATATAACCAAGGAATATAATTGCACAATATAGGTGGAAGAACTACGTGGACTTGATTTCCCTCCTTAGATTACTGGATACATAAGTACAAATCATTCATTAATGGGTGATTGATGTAAAATCAAACCATTACTCTCATATTTTTTTCTAATATTACAAGCTTTCAAAGTGACCTTAGGGTTATAAAAACAAAAGAAGGAAAATAGTGAATTTTACATGGCACAACTTGAAATTTTAATATCTCAACCCACTCATCTAACATAGGTGTAAAAGGAATAACAATCATATATGTTTTATAGTTAACCAAGTCAATACTACAATCAATGTACTTGAGTGGCCTACACTACTGTCATCCTATAATGGTCTTATCTATAAATACTCTTTGATTCTACTTCTAATTTTTCACCATTGGGGTTATACTTCTTTCTAACTCTTATTATTAATCATTAATTACAATTAACTTGGATAAGTCTACAATAAATGGACATGAATGGCATGTTCTCTTGTCCACCTACATCGGTCCTATCTAGAATTAGTTTTGTATTTTCTTATTGAGCATGCATAGTCACATACTTTTTTAATTTGAAATGTTAAATACTTGAAATAATCAAAATAAATATGTATTTGAGCTAAGTATATTTCTTTCTAGTGTTTTCTGAAAATAGTAGTTTTCCATATTTATTAATTTCTAAAATTAGAACTATGGATATGTTACATCTTTAGCATTATAATATATATTTAATTTTACACCTATTAACATTACAATATTTATTGTTTAATAAAAAAAGGGTAAAACATATTGATGAACCTATACATTTTTTAGCACTACTTTTTATAGTTTTATCCTAAATTTTTAGATTATTTTTTTATTTTTATATGCAAAAAATTTTCTTTTTGATTTGGTTTTTAAATTTCTATTTCAATTTTCAAATTTATTTTTCTTTCTCTCTTATTTTTCTAAATATTGTGTTCCAATACTTTTAAAACTCATAGAAGATATCATGTTGGTAAAATGGACTTCAAATTTACTAAAGCCATGGTGTGAGGGGTACTACCCAAATACTCAAGCCATTCAACATCACTATATATGGATTTTGATTTCCATGTACCTCATGGTATATCATAAATACCTAGGTTTTTTTAAACCATAGGAATCTTTCAACCATTTATTATTATAGTGAATTGGTAAGTGGTTAACCTCAAGAGGTTACTCTCAACACACCTTAGAGATGGGATAATGTGGCTATATGATGGTGGAATCATTTTTAGTTAGTGCATTTTGGGACATATCCACTATTTTACAACTAGGATCAGTATATATAAGATCTTACAAAGAAAACACACCTTGACTAGTTACATCCCTAATCCTTGTTGTAAATTTCAAAGTTTAAAACTCATATCATGGTAATAATTAATGCATTTTTCTTACATATTTTTAAGTTCACTATTACATTCTATGTTACTTTTCAAACTACTATTTTGAATCATTATATATGTGTATTAATCAAATCCAAAAATAATAAAAATGCTAAAATACATAATTTGAAATCTCAAGCCTTCCTCAATACATATTGTTATGATATCCAATTTGAGCTACTACCTTTTAATACCAAGTGCCAAAGGACACGCATGAGTCATTTTTTTCCTCCTTATCCAATTATTCATCCATGACTCAAATTAAATTCTAATATTCATGTTTTTAACATTAGATGAGGGTGGATATCTCATCCACCATTATAAAAATAAGGTGGTAAACATGATCCTCCTTAGATTCCTCCACTTTCCACAAGGTAGGTCTATTTATCTAAATGAAACGATATAACTTATCAACTACAAAACACTCATGCTAATATTTTAATTTAGAGTTTCTCTAAACAATTCTAATGTATAAATATATTCTATATGAAACATTACATGATAACAATTTACCTAGTAACATATAACCCCCTTATGTTACTTCTATTTTTAATAATTTATGATGTAAAAAGGAATTTTTTTCTTTCAAAAAAGAGTACTTTCCTTTCAATCATATCATAGATCAACATCTCCATATATATTCAAGTTTATTTACATAATAAATTTGTCAAAAGGGTCCTTGTCGATAATGGAATAGGAATAAACATCTGTAATATATCTTTCTTAAATCTAATAGGTATAAAGACACAAGACCTTATTTATTCAGATATGAATATTCAAGCATTTGATAATATTTCATGAAAAGTACATGGAAAACTACATTGCATACAATCATGGGCCCTCATGTGATATCTATAGTTTTTTAAGTTATGCCTAATGACCTTAACTATAATATTATTTTAAGAATATAATGGATACATGAGATAAAAATTGTTCCCTATACTCTATAAACATGTTTAAACTTCAAAAACCAATGACACATATACATGTCCTTTAGATCAAGAACCATTTAAATGTTATGCATTAATAAAACTTAAGGATTGTTACATTATGCAACCATATGCACAAAAATTCAAATCAAAAGCACCACCAATTTCTTATCCACTCTACTTGAATCATCATTAATAGATTATAGTCAATTTGGATTTTGTATTTTATATTTATAAAAAAAAAGGATATATAGGAAAGGGATTAAGAACACATGCACAAGGTATCATTAAATTCATTCAACAAGTTTATTTTAAAGGATGACAAAGACTTGGTTATTTATAATAATCGAGAAAATAAAAATAATGTGATTTCTATACCAACTCTTATCTATACACATTTCCTCAAATCAAAACCTAAGCTAGGACAAGAATTTCATAATACATCTACATTATAATTGGTATACCCTAAAATAAAGCTTCTGTAGAGATTTGAACATTACATGAATTTTCAAATGATGAGTCTCTCTTAGATTAACTTGAGACATATGAAAAACTTCATTTTTATTATAATTATTAGTTCCCTCAATCTACAATAACCCAAACATGTTTTGGATAAATAGAAGATACTAATATCACATTAGAATAGATGGTCTAGATACTATTCTTATAGCCATATGTGGAAGAAAAATAAAATCTAATTAGTAAAGATAAAATAAAAATTTAGTATATTATAAATAAATATCCATAGCTAGTACTTTTCTTGGATTTCTTAAATAAGGATAAATATAAAACCCTTCAACAATTTCTACATGATTAGCATTTCATCAAATTTTGACAAACTAGAGAAATAGATTACCTAATATGACAAATTGTTATGCAAAAATAAAAATGTAAAAAATATTAAATAAATGATAAAAACTACTTTTTAACTTGCTAAATATTAAAATATACTAAATATGAAAGATGCAAAAGATAAATATAAAATTAACTAGAAAACTTACATACAAACTATTTCTTAATCTAAGAATGATTAACAAACTATGTTGACTATGTGTGGGTTTGATATAGGAGATTTAAGGGTTACTAAACAATAAAATTATGATTAGATAACAATGGGGGTTTTATTTTTTAAATAGGTTGGCCTTATCTAGTAGGAAACAAGGCTTTGAGATTTTTGGGTTTTTTTCCTTTGCCTATTTATTCTATGGAATATGAAAGAGCTTATGATTCACTTCAAGGACCAATATATAATTTCAAAAGTTAATTTTGGAGTAAAAAATGGTTATCAGTTATTCCTACATACCAATAATCTGTAGAGGGATCAAACTCCATGTAGTTTTCCCATACTATGGTGGCACGTGTGAAACTAATGTAAAATGCTAAATGTTAGTGCAATCCTAGTGTGATTAAGTGCTTCAACTATGACTTGTGACCTTGGAAGTTAATTAAAACTCTATATTATGTCTAATATAGCTGTATGTAATTATATTTTATATAAATAATGATTTTTATCTCGTTACATAATTAGAATTTTGGTGTTTTTCAATGTGGAAGCCTCTTTTGTGAAAAATGGTTTGAAATGTGCTTTTATAATGGTATTTTGGGAATTCCTTCAGATGGGGCTTCCTAAACTTGTGGGATTACCCTTATACAAATTTTTAATTTTTAAAAATAGTCATTAATTGGTGGGAGGACACTACTAGTGGGAGTAGACAATAGAAGGGTTCACTATTATCCAAATAGCGCATTATTGTTTCAAGAGCATAATTTACTAAGTTAAAGGCATGGTTTAATTTAGAGATGATCTTAGGTTATTGAGTGATATAACTAGGGACATTTTGTAATAATTTTGGTTTATTTAAGGAATGATTCATCACATATAAAGTAAATAAAAGTGGTTAAAATACCCCAAAATAGTTCATGAGATAATTGTGTTAAAAGAGTAGTCATAATATCATTATTTTAGATTAAATGTTAATTTATGTGTTTCTAATTCCAACCATTTTATTTTAGTAGTGTAGTAAAGTGAAAGTAATAGATTAAAAGTAAAAGTGTGTATGTAAACCTATCCATGAAGTGTAATCTTGAATATAGGTTGAAATGCTAAACTATGTTTCACATAAAGCTATAATGAAACATATGTAAAATTAATCCTTACTTAATATGAATATCAAAAAGTAAATACAAGAAAATTATAGATAAAATAAAAAGGAATGGATAAAAATAATTGGGTACATGAACTATTATGTTTTATTAGTGCAACAACTGATGAATGTAGAGGGTAGGACCCTTGGAGATATAATTTGCGTTGAAAATATTGGATTGGACTATGCATGTCCCATGCCTTATTTATATTTGAATGTGCTTGAATCCATCATTTCATACCCAAAGTAGTGAATCAATTTTTAATCCATGTATGAATACCAATTAAATATTATGGTGTAAAAAATGGTGAACCAACCACTATAGATAGAATAGGTCCCATTTTTGGGGTAAAACTAGTCCAATATTGGTGTGAAATTTAGTGCACAAAATTAGTATAGTATGGGTATGGTGTATATAATGTGGATAATGACATGGATTTACATTCCATATTTTAAATTGGTTCAATAATAAGGAGGAAATAATATGTCATACATATTCCCTCAATTTGATATCTAATGTGTATGGATTCTAAGATTGAGTAAGGAGGAATTCATATGCCATGAATATGTCTCCAATATGATATCTAGTGTTTATGGATTATGATACTAGGTAATAATGATTAATATTATAAGTAATAACATGTGTGTTAACCTAGAACACATTTTTTCAAATGATGCCCCAAAACTAATAAAATATGAGACAAGATCTGATTATTTTCTAGAAATTGAAACTATGAATCTGTTTCAAACTATTACCTAAACTATCTAAGATTCTGATAGATTCTATATATGGTTGTATTGTGAGTTTTGGGATAATAGATCTCTATTTGGATAATATTTGGTAATAATCCTATACATTTGGAATGATCCTTATGTAATTCATTGTGTGAGGACAAAAAATAATTATGTGTTTATCTATGCACTATACTGATGGGCTTTATCTCTAATACAAACCCTTATGTATGCCCATTATTTTGAGATCAGTTGTTGAGATTAAATAATAACTTAACTCAAAATTAAAAAAATTGTGATATATGTTATGCAAAATATGTAAATATTAGTAATAATAACATGGATAAGTATAATATCATCATATAGATAAATTATACATACTAGTAATGTGAGATGCATGTAGAAATAAGCACATATAATGATCAAGTCAAGATATATGTTAGAAATGAGGTAAGTAAATAAGTGATCTAAATTTAGTATCTTAAGTTGAATAGAACTATTAGGGAGGTATGTATGATATCCATCATGGCATCAAAACTAGGAAGATGCATGATAATCATCATGGCATCAAAATCTGAGAAAACAAGCAAGTGTCATGGCCATGATGCATACAAATAAATAGTACATGAAAAGCATACAAAGCATAAAATAAAAGGTCAGGGGAGAATATATAAGGGGAATAATTAAATTTCACTCACACACATAAAAACATATAATGAAGTCTTACATCCACACACAAGGATATGTTGAAATGTCCTAATATGCATAGAAATACACACAAGGACATGTTTAAATTTATGCATGCATAGAAACATGGAATGAAGGCTTAGAGCCACACAAAAAGACATGTTAAAACTTCCTTAATGTAAATATATAGTAAATGCAATACAAAAAGTAGGAAATCAAACATAAAAATTATACATGAATATATGTAATTGATCAACAAGAGTAATTTGTAACACTATTAGATTCAATAAATTAGGTAACCAATCAAATCAATGTGTTAGTAAGTTATCGATACCTATAGATTTAATGTTATGTAAATAGATAATATAGGATCAATAAGTGATATCCAAATAAAGATAAAACCTATGTATAATACTCCCTTAGTGATTTTGTTGATGTGTGTACAATTTTTAAAAGGCTTGTGTTTGGTCTAGTTATTAGAATTGAAATCATGTGCTCATTGGGACAATAACATGAGGAGTAGATAATATTAAGTTTCTCTCCTATTTAGATAGAATGTTATTATTTGAATGTGGTTTGATTGTTTGATACATATAATTCTAGGGATGGAAACATGTATGCTATGTGCTCACTCATGAACACTTGTGAAGTATATATGATATGAAATTGGATAAAAATAAGTATTGAATAATTGTACATAAAATAACTAATGTAAATGAACTGAACATAAGCATTCATAGGTCATCATTTCAATTTTTTCTAAAATAATTTTTTTTAATTTTATTTTTTTATATATAAACTAAGAAATAAAATTAAAGATACTAATCGACAACTCCATTAAGAGCCTTACCATTAATAGATTATGTATCAAACAAATGAATAATGATCCTTAAGAAATGAGGAGTATCATGCAAATATGAAGTATTTGGGTATGTAAAAATAACTACTAGATAATATGGTGTTAACCTTTATGATTTATGATTTATAATATGGATTGTGTTTTTTGCCTTGATTATTATTATATTACTTATATTTATTTGTATATTAGATGAAGGCATGATTTATGTTTATTGTTCTTGATTTGAATAATCTCTATCTTCTCTTGAAATTGTGTTCATGATACTTTTATGTTGAAATGTAGCATGGTTATGATATTTTCCCATTTTTTTCCCCATTACTTTCATCCATGATATTCCTAATTCAACCATATATTGGGCTAAACTAGCACAAATGTGAAATACTATTTAATATGTTTTTAAACTAATTATGATAGGTAGCTTAATGGAACAAATAAATTATTTAGATATAGTAGAATTACTCAAGTTTTCCTTATCATATCCAAGAAATTAGAATAGTGTCATGTTACAAACATTCATTTTAATAGTGCTATTGATCAAAACATTGGTACATTGCTTGATATCTATGAAAGGGTTATGAATCAAAGGATCTAGAAATGATGAGTGATTTTTAGTTAAATCTTTTGAAACCACACTTGTAACTTTAAATTTTTCAAGTGTCTCTTTCTTTTGAACCTTCTTTGAGAGAAACCTTGCTTTAAGAATTCTTTTTTTCTTACCTTGAATTTTATTTGGAAACTTCTCTTTTAGTAATTTCAATTTTTCTTACTATAAAATTTGCATTTCAAACTATTCCTTTTATAATTTCTCTTTTTTTTATCTTGTGCCTTTTATAATTTTTATTTTTCATCTTAATATTTTTGTGCTCTAGCTTACTCTAATTTTACCTTTTGTATCTTTTCTTGCTCTGAATTATCCATTGGTATCCATACTAGTTGTCTTTGTTATTTTTATACTAATTTTGATTTTACCACTTTTTCCATTGTGTGTTGTTTGATTGATATATTTTCTATATGATCACTATTGTAGTGAAATTTGGCCCCCAAAATTTCACTACCCCATTTTTATCATTTTCTCATCATTTTACATATTGTCTTATTTTCTATAATATTTTATGGGACCCCATAGCCAAATAGACAAGATAACCTTTTCAGCTAGACTACATAGAGTGAGTTGTAAATTCATGTGATGGGATTGATGGGAAATTAGTTGACTTAATTACATTACTAATTATTTTATAAACCATAAATTTAATTAAGGTCATTAAATGACTATACATTTTTGGTCATTTGATAGATTAATTATTTTTAGAATTAATATTATTGTAAAATGCAAATTTAAAAGTCTATTTTAATATTGTAAATTACCCTAAATAAAATCAAAATCAAAATAGAGGTAAAGGGATGAATTTTCATCTTCCAAGTGAAGGAAAATATTGTACAAAAGGGAAAAATTAATATTTTTTAAGGGGTATTCTTCTTTTTCTCAAGATATTAGAAAGAGGTAGCTGCAAATTTATGTGAAGCCATGTTATTTTTAATTTGGAGCAATGAAACACAAGGAAATTGGTGAGACTTTTAGGTTTTTGTAGATTTTAATATCTTTGTTTGTGAATTATGAATTTTTATTTTTAGATAAAGAATCCTTTAAAAGTATGCATTTATTTGATTATGTGAAACCTATGGTGTTTATAAACATTGTGTTGAGAACCCCTTGTATGAGCTTTCTTTATGTCCATGATTTTCAGCATGTTTGATCTCAAGGAAACTTTGTACCAAGTGTGTGTAAACTAGTTTATGAGGATGATTTATGATTTCAATCATGCCTTTTGTTCCTAAAAACCATACTTCCCCTATGTTAATTTTTGTGTGAGAGGAAAGATATTTGTTTTTTTATTTACTCTTGATTCATCCTAGTGGTTTTCTAATTCTATCCTACTATGGATTTCTCGTCTTTTCTCATTTTAATTTTTGTTTTGTTTCCTTTTGTGCCTTAAAGTAAAAAGTACAAAATAATATAGAATTATTCATATCCTATGAGGGAACTGTCCCTCTCAAATTTAGAGGAGAATCACCATTCTCTACAGTGATATATCCAACTTTTTGTGAGTTTGCTTCACTTTTGGTTGGGTGAGTCAAAAATTCAAGGAAACCAAATTTTACACCAATAGTTTTTAGTGACTCTAATAGGTATTAAAAAGGTACCTCTGATTCCTATAATTTTAAGGGAATCTTTCCCTTGAAAAATAATATTTATGACTCCATTGAAAAAATGCCTAGAAATAATGGAACACAACACATGCTTCTATTTTTTTGAATTTTTTATTGCTTCCCACAACCTGATTTTAGTTATAGGCATGAATAATTTTAATCTAAACCCAGAATATGCATACCTTACAAAAATTGAGAGGCAAAATGACTAAAAAGTAAAAGAGGCAAGTACTTTGAAAGAGCCTAAATTAGGGGCTAAATTGGTTTTTTTAAAGAGTTCTATGGAGTTGTAAAAATAAAAAGGAAATAAATGCTCTCAATTCAATGTTTAGCTCAAGCATAAGAATGCTTGAAAGAGGAAAATGCAGCCTCCTTTTAGGAGCATGGGATGAATCACAAAGGTAGTGGAATTCATATTGGTGAAGAGAAAGTGTGTAATGATGTTAAACATGAGCACATAATAATTTTTAAAGATAAATAAGAAGCAATCAAAAAGAAGTTTCCAACCATTTTGAATGCCAATAGGTTTTATCCCCAAGCTCACATATAGAGGCACCTATGGGAGGTTTAGTTCATCCATTCATGGTTAAATAATCTCAAGAGAAATAAAGAGGTGAAGATGTTAGAGGTGTGTCCTATGTTGTTCATGTTTTAAGTTTAAAGTCAAAATAAATACTTCTCATTCATGAGAAAACTATAAGTAATTTTAACTTTGCAGTTGTGTATGACAAATTATTTGAATCAATATTTCTTTTTTCATCCCACACCTCATGTCCTTCCTCTATAAAAAAATAAAAAAATGTTGTTGTCCTTTATTTTATCTTTGTATGTGATGTATTCATTTGTTCAAACTTTGTCTCATAAAGGCTCATACTTTACCCAACCCATAAATGGCTTTGTTTAGTGTTGTGGCATTTTTAATTCTATTGTAAATAGTTTCTTTTTATGCATTATTTTGGGTTTTGTTACTTTCCCCTTTTATATTTCAATTGTGTGTGTGTTCAACAAAACCCAACGTGTTCGCTATGGTATTTTATCCTTATCCCCATGTTGCTTTCTTGAGCCCACAAGGTGTTTGGGTGGTTGTGTTCTTTGTCAAAGATCCTATTATTTTGGTGAATTTGTGGAAATAATTTTGCATGCATTTTTCACTGGGAGCCATTCATTTAGAGTGTATGTTATATACAATTCATAGTTGGATGGCATGGCATTTTATTGGTTGTGTTCTTGGCAACAAATCATTTGTTTTAGAACTCGATATAAATTTATTGAGGTAAAAGAGGATAAATTATAACTTTTATTTAATTGAATTTTCAAAATAGTTATTGAATAAGTCATTTACCTTGGTATACTCTACTTTAGTCTCATGTTCTTCAATAGATTTTTGAATTTCACAATGAAGAGTATGGAGCCAGATGGAAATTTCTAGTCATCATTCATTGGTTCAAGTATAAGGAATAATACTAAATACTCATAATACTAAAATAAAGGAAGGAGTAACAATTTATTATGTAGTATCATGTGTAGGTAGATCTATGATTAGGTGAATAAGTGTAGTTTTAGAAAAAACTAGTACATAAGGTTTCATTCTAAGTTACCTTGGAGCTATTTTGAATTTTGTTTCAAGTTATCCCATACTAGGGACCATGAGATCATTTTTATCAAGTTTAATTATTCCAAATTTTCCCATTATAATGAGTAATATGATTGAAGCATTTTACTACTCTAATGATAAATAAATGATGAAAAATGTGAAGGTTGGTTATAAAATTCACTCTCCATTCCTCTTTATTATCTTACCCACAAAATAACTCTTCAATATCATCACATTACAAGGAAGAATTTTTACTTGACTAGAATGAAATTGTAGTACATTTTGGCTATGCTAATGTAGGTACATATAAGATTTCTCTTGATCACTGCTACCTTGATTATACAATAGATGCAAGTAGAAGAGAAATGTTTAACTACTAATGGAAATAAATTGAATAAGCATCTATATATGATTCCTTTTTTGTAAAGATAAAATGAATGATATTATTAATTTATTAGGGATCAATTTAACTATGAAAAACTAAAGCATGGTGTATTTAAGGGATTCAATGAATTAATTGAAGATATTTATAACTACCATTCTTAGATTATAAATCAAGCATTGGAACATATTCATTAAAAGGAAGGGATATTAACTTTGGGACACTCGATAACCATGAGGTAATTCAATTATTTTTTTCATGAGGTGATCCAAGATATCAAATACATGCTCTTGATAACGAGGTGTAAAATATTTACAAACAACCATTATTATATATTTATGTGTCTTTACTATGATATCACATGTAATATGGTGATAGTACATGCACATGTATTCTTGGCCCATGGTGAAGTGATAACATCAATAGGACTACATATGGTTACTCTTATAACACATAGACATTCAGTTCCATTCATTGTACTAATTAGTATGCAAAATCTATGACCTTTATATCCACACAATATTGAGGTTTAGTTGAATGACCTTAAATAACCATCAAAATTGATGGACTATAGAGATTTTAATGATTGCATGGATGATGGAACTAGGATTAAAGATTGAATGTTGTAAATTTAACATTTTACTATGTTCTTCAACAACCTTTAAAGCCATGACAATGATGAATTTTTTGTATCTTCACATTTTCTTAAAGTTCTCATTTTGTCAATGCTAGAAATTAATGGTTTGGTATAATCAGAGAAGAAGATTGAAAAATAAAATTTACAAACTTGTGCATATATTTACGCTTCTTCAAATTTAAGGTCAAAGAAAATTTAAATAAAGGAGACTCACTCAACTCTTCTAGTTTAGTACATTCTCGAAGCTATGGTTGGGATACAAAATAGTTTTCAACTATAAGTTCAACAAGAAAATTAAAATGTTCAAGTGTGATATAGTTGTGGATTAAATAGTTAATGAGATGATAAGTAGATAAAAGCTAAGTAGTATATGTTGGAATATATATATATATATATATATATATATATATATATACACACACATATATATATGTATATATATATACATATATATATGTATATATATGTATATGTATATATATGTATATGTATATGTGTGTGTATATATATATATATATATATAATTAGAATATATCAATTTCCTTTGATGGTATGATACAGATACAATATTCAAATCAGAGACATTTTGAAGAGATTGCTTAGCAGTTTGGGATCTTTAAAAAATGGAAGAGCATATACCAAGAAAGAAATAGGAAACATTGGTTCAAATAATGTATAAATGAAATTAAAATAAATAATCAATCATAAATAGTTCAATATCAATCATTATGAGCAAATTAATTGGCATCCAATTACAAGAGAAATGGAGTGGGATGTTCTTTCAAAACTCAGCTAGGTCATTCACATTTCTCATTTTTGTTATAGAGATACATATTTTAGAAGCAAAATAAAAGTTAATTATATTCAAAAAAGATTTTTTTCAATGTGTAGTCAGGAAAAAATTTCAAGCATGGATTTGGCCTAGTATCTCATGTTCATTCCCATATAATTGATACAATTGAACTAGCTTCTAGTTGGCTAAATCATGGTATGATAGGAGTGGTAGTTTGAGTAGGTTATAGGAGGCATAGGTTATCAACATTTTTAATAGTTATCTTAAATTCTACCTTAGAATTTAATCCCATAGTTGGAGCTAGTTGTAGTGAATTTGGCCACCAAAATTTCACTACCTCATTTTTTATTATTTTCTCATCATTTTGCATTTGTCTTATTTTTCATAATATTTTATGCAACCCCATAACCTAATGGACAATAAAACCTTCTCAGCTAGCCCACATGGAGTGGGTTTTAGATTTGATATTATGGGTTCAACATGAAATTAATTAACATAATTACATTACTAATTATTTAAAGATTAATTAATGTTAATTAAGGTCATTAAATGACTATATATTTTTGGTCATTTGATAGATTAATTATTTTTAGAATTAATATTGTTGTAAAATGAAAATTGAAATGTCTATTTTAATATTGTAAATTTGAATAAATAAAAAGAAAATCAAAAGAGAGGCAAGGGGATGGATTTGTTAGGAAATGATTAGTCCTCACATTAATTTTTTAATATTGTAATATGAATAATTACAAAAGTAATAATTAATTATTAGATATATTTGGTTAGAATATATTTTTGGTTTTGATATTATTGTGAGTTATAACAATATTATGATTATAGGTTTTTGAGTATTCATAGGGATATGAGGAGAGATTTGTGGTGATATGGTTCACCCTATTTATAGGAAAAACATTCCTATATATTTGTAATGCTCGAATGAATATGTAATAGAGAAATATATTATTATTGTGTGTTAAATTATTCCTATGTGCATGACTCCATTATTTCATTTCATGAGTTAAATCTATGTAAATATTCCCTAATTCCTATCATTGGTATTAGAGCAAGGATTCTTTGAGAATTAAAGAGCAATTTAATTCAAGATGAGAGTCTTTGAATTCAAGATCCAATATTTCACAATGACTGTCATTCATCCATGCATCAAGACCATACTACATTAACATCAAGCTACGTCATTCTCCCATATATTCATGCTTGAACTTGTTATATTTGCATTCCATTTTTAAATGATCTAATTTTTATGCATTATGTGTGGCTTATTGTACCTTTATAATATATGCATTGACTTCTCAAAGTCACCTAACATCTGATTATGAACGTGTAGTCTATCTAATTATGAAGACATAGCATATCTATTTATTAGTATCATTTTATGCAGTTGTCTAAACATCCACATCACCATAGTTTTATGGCATCCTTTTAGAGTTTATTTAATGTATTGTTATTACCATTCAAGCTTAGTTGTTTTTTTTAGATTTGGATCATCCATTCCAACTTGGCACATCGATGCTCTCCTTTCAACCTTGTCCTCCACAATTCCTAATCTCTATCAACTATTGTCATGTGTCCACCATATCCATCTTCATCTATTTATTCATTTTGGTCTACTCCTATATTTTGTGTTATCATTCATGTTCTTTATTATGGAAATCATCCAACATTAAGATATTTGTGAAGCATGAAATCATCTTTTTTTGTTAAATCAGATTGTGTTGAATTAGATTTTCTAGCTTGGGAGAGAAGTGTTTTAGCTGAAAGATAGTATTAAATCCCATAATTGAGAAAAATTTGGCATTATTAATTCTAGATCATAGTTTTTGTCCTATATATTACCCATCATAGGTTGATAGTCATTATTTACAATATATTTAGATATATCTCATAGTTATTTTTTAATTATTTATATTTTTATTTTAACAAGTTCATATAGTCATTCAATTTTATATTGGTGTCTTTAGGGTCAAATATGGTTTTACAATAAGTTGTTATAGAATATATGTCATTATATTTTGTGTTCATTAGTATAAAATTCAATATTGGGATCCAAATGATTTATGGTCATCTTAGCATTCTAGTCAATGATTGGCTGATTTGTGTTGATGTTTATCATCAATTGTTATTATCAGTCTAATTTAGTAAAATCATAAATATTGTCTATAGACATGTAAATGGATGCATTATCTCTTGTAGACATCCAAATTATGGGCGAGGGGAGTCATAATGGAAAAATTAAACCACATTGAAAATTTAGAAGGAACATATTTTCACACATGGAAAGTAAGAACCCAATTATTACTAACAGATAAAGATATTTGGGATTTGTTGATGGAAACATGAAGAAACCAAAAGATGTATAGGAAGCAGTAAAATGGGAGAGAAAAGATCAAAAATAAACATCAATTATTGGCCTAAGGTTATTTGATGCTTACTTGCATCATATTAACCTTTCAAAAAGATTAAATGCCATTTGGACTACATTGAACAAGATATTTGGATCTCAAATAAGAAGTGCAATAGTGACTCTAAAACAAAAGCTATTTGGACTCAAGATGGAGGAAAGTGACAACATGGTGCAACACATAAGTAAGTTTTGCTCATTTCTAAATCAGTTAGCATAAATAAAGGTATAATTACTTGATGATGATGAAAAATCTATTTTAATAAGTAGCATGTTAGTTAGTTATTCCAACATGGTTTTTACACTCAACAAAATAAATCCTAGCTTAGAAGATCTAATTTATTCATTGATAGATGAAGAAAACAAAAATATTGATCCAATTGAAAGTGTATTATATGGTAAAAACAAAGAGGATAAATCATATGTTAAAATAAGATCTAAATCTTCTTTCAAATAAGGATCAACTTTTAAGGATTAAAAAAACAATCTATTTTCTTCTATTGTAAACAACCTAGCCATTTGGTTTTAAACTAGAAAAAGAGAGCTTAGGACTTGCTTGCTAAGAAATTATAAGAGAATTCCATGACTACTGATGAATAAAAATAAAATGATGATTAAGAACCAATGAATGAGGACTTTAATTATAATTCTGAAGACTTTTTATATTAAATAATTAGCTTCACCTATAAGAGGTTGGAGGACACTAGAGGATGGAGGCTTTCTACACATCTCATTAGCCACTAATGAAAGGGATATTATTCTATAGTGGTGCATATATATTTTTTATTTTCAGCACTTGTTTGTATGTGTGATAAATAAGAGGTGTATTTCCTATTTTCTCACATAGTGTATTGCATAAAAAAATGTTATGGAGATATATGAGTGAAACTTGAACAAATGGTTCCTGATTGTAAGTTCCCACACTATATAGGTTAATGTAGTTCCTTTAGTGAATGGTTGATGGAAGATTTACTTGTTTAATTCCCATACTAATTTGATTGATGTGTTCTTGATAGTAAATGATTGATGAGAGGTTGATGTGTTCCTTCTCTACATTCATTAATTCCTATGAAACATAAATTACCATGTAAGGCCTAAGGGGGGGAATGTTAGGAAATGATTAGTCCTCACATTAATTTTTAAATATTGTAATGTGAATAATTGTGCAATTAATAATTCACTATTAGATATATTTGGTTAGAATAGCATATCAGTTTTGATATTGTTGTGAGTTATAACAATATTATGATTATAGGTTTATGAGTATTCATAGGGATATGAGGAGAGATTTGTGGTGATATGGTTCACCCTGCTTATATGAAAATCATTATTATATATTTTTAATGCCTAAATGAATATGTAATAGAGAAATATATTATTATTGTGTGTTAAATTATTCTTGTGTGCATGAATCCATTGCTCGATTGCATGAGTTAAACCTATGTAAATCTTCTTGAATACCTATCAAGGTTTTCATCTTTCAAGTGAAGGAAAAGATTGTAAAAAATGGAAAAATATAGAGTTTGTAAGGGATCTTATTTTTATCAATATCTTGAAAAGAAATAGATACATATTTGTGTGGAGCCATGTTATTTTTAGTTTGGAGCAATGAAATACAAGTAGATGAAACTCTTTTGGTTTTTTATATATTTTAATATCCTTTGTTTATGAATTATAAATTACTATTTGTGGATGAATATTCCATTAAAATTATATATCTATATGATTATGTTCAACCTATGCTATTTCCAAACTTTGTGTTGAAAACCCCCTGTATGAACTTTCTTGATGTCCACAAGTTTTAACATGTTTGATCTCAAGGAAAATTTGTACCAAGTGTGTGTAATTTATTTTTTAAGGAGACTTTATACTTTCAAGCATGACTTTTATTCCCAAAACCCTTGTTTCCCATATGTTCATTTTTGTGTGAGAGGAAGGATATCCATTTCTATTATTTACTCTTGAGTCATTCCAATGGTTCTCTGTGTTTATCCCAGTATGAGTTTATCCTCTTTTCTCATTTTAATTTATATTTTGTTTCCTTTTGTGATTTCAAGTAAAAATTATGCAAAAATCCCAAATTATTCATATCCTATGAGGGAAATACCCTTCTCAAATGTAGAGGAGAATCACCATTCTCTATGGTGATATCTCTAATTATTGGTAAGTTTGCTTTGCTTTCAGTTGGATGAGTCACAAATTCAAGTTGACCAAATTTTAAACCAACAATCACCACTATCAATTATTATGTATTTTATTATTCAAATCTAAACAACTATTTTTATTATGGCCATGCATTATATGATATGCATAATAGTATTTTTCATTTTTATATAGGATGTATAGGAGGTAGTTTGATCAACTTGTTTCAAAGCATTTATCTTATAATCTTACTTAAACTCTTATTAGCATTTTCATACTTTTTGAATCACATATTTTGTATGTATTTTTCTATAGTTTCTCATTTTTATATGAATTGTTGTTAGATATAGCATTTCTAGATAAAGATACAAAGACATGATTAACACTAACACATTCTGAATTGTTTGAATTTGTGACCTAATTTTATAATGATGTGATCTTTGAGCTCAAATATTGGCTTTTATTTTTCAACTCTTCAATTAAATTTCTCATAGTGGTGATTTATCCTTGAGGGATTCACAAGCACAAACCCAATGTGTGATGTGATAAATTAAGAATAAAAAAATAAAAGAAAGGAACAATGGAGGATAAATTCAAAATCTATAAATCTATCCTAACCTACACAATACCTTTGATTAGGCAAAGGAAGTAATTCAAAAACAAATACATAATGAAATATAAAAAATTACACCTCATATTTTAATCAAATTAACCTTCCTTAAAAAGTGTTTAGTGAGCCCAAATGAGTATACAAGATCTTGATGGATGCTTGATATGCAAGATTAATTTGAAAAGAGTTAAATATAGTTTCAACAATGGTGATGATAATAGATAAGGTGGTATAATTTATCCATGGATTCAAAATAATCTAAAGATTCTAAATATTTAATACATGGGATTGAAGGTGATTAAATATAAGGTGGTGGACAATATAAATCACTGAAAACAAGCCAAGGTGGAAGGAGATCTAAGGTTATATGATTTTTTTTTTTAAAAAAAAAAATCCTAGAAAATTCTATAAAATGATTAGTGAGGGGCTCTAGGCATCTTGAATAATTCTAAATTCCATTAGAATAAATTAATGCAGATTAGATGGTGATTATAAAAGTGATTTGTAGGAATACCTAGTGGGGTTAGGTGGAGGTTCATGAGGGATGAATTTTAAATTTATAAATAATTTGTAGGATTAATTAAATTCTAAATGATGTGTTAAGAGGGTGATAATAGGGTGATTAATTAATATGGTATGAGGATTACGGTTGGTGTGATGTATAAAATGTTAGGGGGATGTTAGGATGATGTTAGACTAAAATTTGTAATGATTTTATTTATTAATTAATAAAAAAAGTAAAAAATGAAAAAAGTTAAATTAGATGTATACATTTCTCCCCTCTTTTAAAAGGCATTACGACTAGACAAAGTAATTGTATTTCAAATAATACAGTGAGCTAGTAAGATTTGGTATGGGTAATGACCCCTTAAGGGGTCATGTAGGGAGGAATGATATGGGTGGCCAATTGAAAAAAAATGATGGTGGGATGCATGGAAAGAAGAGAGGGGTGGGATAGGATGTGATAGGTATAATAGCTGGTATATGACTAAAAGTGGAGACTATGACGTAATTTATGTAGGTGATGAAATATAAATTTATTTTAGGGCTTAATTTGATGATGTCCCTAACAAATATGTATGTAAGGGAGTATAAAAATTAGATAATTATGACCCTATATGTTCCATATTCAATTATGTATGAAGGTTGAAGTCATAACATTGGGTGGATTTAAGTAAGGTCATAAAATTTAGGCATCTCCCATGTAAGGACTCAGGTCAGGGAGATATGTGGGCTTGCATTGGATGATTGGATAGGTGTCACAATATTTGGGTGTATCTTAAGAAATGATGAATGTTAGAGAGTGCTAAAAGTAGTGATTAAATTTATTAGTATCACAAGATTTGGATGTATCCTTGACAAGGATGCATGTTAGAGGGATATGAGTAGTGATTAAATTAATTGGTAAGGTGTTTCAAGATTTATACGTATCCCTATAAAGGATACATGCTAGACATATGATCTTGGATATTTATGAATTAATTAATTTATAGGGACTAACATTTCCTACAATGAATGATTTTGGATTGACTAAGTATCCATGTGCTAGATTTTACACTGAGCATATGTATGCGATCCAAAGTAGTAAGATGGATGTAAATAGATTGATTTTAGTTAAAGAATAAGACTTGGTGTGACATGTTGATTATTTATTCAAAAAGAGAGAACAAGTTTGATATAATAAAAAATAAAATGTCATGATGTGATAATAATATGAGTGGCTAGGGGATGAGGGAAGACAATGGGTTAATACCGAGATGAAATCCCTACATAGATGGATGACTATGATTTATTTCCATCAATAGTAATAGAGGATAGGGTTGTGGGGAATGAGGATTTAGTAGGTAAATCTCATATTGATGAATATTATCCTTATCATACTAGGTCAGCTAAGGATGAGTCTTTGATTATCCTATTGAAGGAATAGATTGTTAACAAGGTTATAAAAATAACTAGTCTTGCATGTTGAATATAAACCAAAGATAAAGATGTTATAGATAGATACCAATATATATATTCTATATAGACTAATAATACCCATTTTATGACCACATTTTATGGATTTATAGTAGATATGGATATCACAAAGTAGGGTTTGTTTGCATAGGACTCAAATAGTTGGGTAGTTGACTAAGGTTGGTGTATAAACATAGTGTTGGATGAGTTTATATGATTATGTTGTGCCATCAAGGTAGAGGGATCCATCCATTAGAGAGATTAGTTATACAGTTGAATCCTCTAGGTCTATAGCTTATACACAATTTATACATCCACCACTAATGCCACCACCATCTCTCAATAATCATATTCAAAAGTGACTCATTGATGCCTCGTGTATATTTTATTTTAGCAATGGACATCCATGATACGTGTTGTATATACCATTTTTTATGTACTCATGGATAATTTTTATATTTATAATGTGATTTATAGATTTTATGTAGGCTCATGATGTACATGATGAAATTGGATTTGTTTATTTGTTATGATGCATGGATATTTATGGATGCTTATGGAATATATTATATTATATTTTATGTTAATACTATGAGTTTGTTTATTATATGTGATACATTATACTAATGGATGTAATTATGATGATCCTAATTTTTAAGTTTCATGTTATCATGTGTAGTGTGTATGTTGATGTGATGATGTTAGTTTAGAATGTTAGAGATTTAATGTTATGTCAAATGATCATATGATGTTTACTTAGATTATGTGGTTGTATATGATAATTTATGTTATATGGATGGACATTATGTATATATAAAATTTATTAGGTAACTATTTGTTAGTTGATGAGGTGATATGATGATAAGCTAGGCATGGTTCAATACGTGATGGTGTAGACTATTATGTTGAGGTATCTTAAGCCATTTGTATTTTAGAAATACTTTTTAATATAGAATTAGTAAATATGCACTATAATATATAGATAACCATGTTGATGTATTACCATAATTCATATTGTACTAACACAAAAATATAATGAAAATGTGCAATATCATTGAGTGTGATGCACCATTTGTATTTGATAAACCAATATGACATTATTACTCCTTGACACTACACAAAAACATAAAATAAGATATTAAAATAAAAAGATAGATAATGAAAAATATGACATTAACTATATATAAATAATAATCAAACAAATATAAAGTCATACATACAATGAAAACATGCGAAAAATAAATCACAAAAAACACACACACACATATGTATATTCATTATGATGATGGTTGTTATGATTCAACCAGTGTCATGTCATTAATAATATGGATAGGGAGAATGGTAAAATCTAAACTTTGTAAAAATGAATCTAAACTTAGTATCCAAGAGGATAGGAATAATCAAGGGATGAGGTTACATAATGATGGGTGATGATAAACATAGGAAGGATGAAAAAAAAGCTCTAGTTAATTATGCAAGGATATTATTTTCATGTTGTTTGATTCCATTTATGTCCTTAATCCAAAGAGTCATTTTCATACCAAATATGTTTCCAAATCACCTGGTGCATTAGGTAAAGAATAAATTGGATTAATTTTAGGATCAATGATAGCAACAAAGTTGTTGAAATAAGGTGTTTCGGTTTTTAAGTTCCCTAATTTATGATGTTACTGATGAAGTTGAGGTTATAGAGCATGAAGTATTTCAAGAATATATTCATCACTTGTCAAAGTAGGAAGAGGACCATAATATTCAACATCTACTTTGAAATCTATAATTTCATTACCATGGCAATCATACTTAGAATGTATATGATGAACATCAGTTACTATGGCATCTAGTGTAATCTTAGGACTAGGATAAGTAGATGGATTAGAAGGGATTGGTGTGTCATTAGTTTCATTGATGTGGGAAGGATCAAGTGAAATGATAAGATTTATAGGTGGTAAATAATATGTAAGAATTATTGGAGGTTGGGAAGGTCTAATTTGATCTACTAACTAAGGAGTATTAAGAAGTGGAGAATTGGTAGGAGGAACATGACCTTCAGGATCTAATTTATGATTTGTAGAAATGGCATGAACATCCCAGTTAAAATCATGAATTTCATCTAAGATTTTTTGATAATTTTAAATATCCAAGTCTCAAGATTGAGCTTGGGCCATAATATAATTATCATCAAGTGTTAGAGAAATTATATATGCTTGAGATTCAAAGGGAGTTTTAGATGGTGAAATCCCAATATTACTAACTATATGTGGAGACATGGTGAGAGGATATTTAAATAATTTATCCACTCTAAATTCATTTCAAGTGAAGGAATCTTCAAGTAAAAAAGGCTCCTGAGCATTGCATGGAGGGGTAAAATTAGTGATATCATCAATAATAGGAATAATATGGTCCTAAGGTAATAAGGAGGAAGCCACTCTAAAATGTAGGGAGGTAGCTTGGTAATATTTCACATATGTTGCAAATCATTATGCTCATCATCATCTAGATCAATAAGAGTGATTTATAAATCAGGTTGATGTTGTTAAACTTGGGTAAAGGAGCACTATTGATCTTAGTAATTTTAGGAATACAATACTAAGATTTGGGATTAAAGAGTTGAATAATCCAAGGGTTGGGATCAACCTCATGCTTATATCATTTTCCATTATGTAATAATTTTATGCATTGGATACCATAAGAAGCAATAGCCCTCATTTTATGAGTCCAAGGGTGAAAAAGGAGTATATTATAAGATAATGGTAAATGAAAGACCATAATTTTAGTTTGAATGGTCTTAGGTCCAATTGTTAGGTGAATCCAAAAGTAATCAAGTGGCTTTTGATTAGTCTTATTAAAACCATGATAGGTGAGGCATGTTTTCTTGAGATGATCCTTATTATATCTAAGTTATTAGATAATACACAAAGATGTCACATTAATACTAGAGCCTTTATCAACTAGAATTTTATGGATAAGGGTAGTATTAATGGTTATTTTCATAAAAAGTGGTAGATCATCAACATGAAAAAGAGTTTCATCATTGATCATGTCCTCTTCAAAAAATTCAATATAAGGCTTGGAGGAAGGACACATGGTTTTAATAGTATGCACATTGGTAGGTTGAGATTCAATAGAAGGTGATTATTCATCTATAGAAGATGGATATTCAATTTCTTATAATTGTTTCATAAGGAACTTGTGATGATAGGGGGAAGTATGAACCAACTCCATAAGTGGAATATTACAAGGCATAGAGTTAAGTTCTTCAAGAAAGTTCCAATGAGATTTAGAATAAGAAAAAACATGATGTTTAGGAGGTAAGATATATTTTGAAGGAATATAAGTGGTTGGAGGTTTATAAGGGGTAAGTGTTTCCTTAGGAGATTTAAAAGTGAGATTAGTGGTGGAAGCATCATTGAGAAGTTGTTCTTCTAAAAATGGCTTTTTAGGTTTGGTAACAACATCTTTATGAGTCACCCTTTGATAATAATTGACCTTAGCAGTGTTAACATATTGGGAATTATTATAATATTGGTCATAGTCAACATCAATAACACAAACATCTTTGGTATTTTGTTGATTATTAATGGTAGAAAAACATTTTTGGTTATTTGAGGTTGAAGCTTTAGAAACCTGTCATTTTTTAGTAGTGGTGTACTCTTGATGATGAAGGTTAATCATGGCTTCATGATTAAATGAATCACCAAGCATATAGGAGACATCAAATTTAGTGAGCCCTATAAAATATTCATGAGAGTGACCAATGTTAGGTTGGAACCAACAAAATTGATTAGGGTCATACCACTTAAGAGGACTTTTAGGATAGGTGAAAGGTTTAGAGGGTGGTAAAAATTATTTCATTTACTGCACCGTGAGTGGTGTGTGAAAAGATGAAGGAATTTTGGCTCTAATAATTCCTAATTTGGTTTGAGGAGTATTTATAGTGATAGAAATAGTAGATGTTTGAAAATATCCTTTAAGAAGTTTATGATTAGGTTCGAATTGCTTCATGAGAAAGTCTTGACGTTTAGCTTGGTCAAGAGACTTATTAAGTGTTTGGGGAGTAAAATTTCAAACCTTATATTGGAGATAAGGATTCAAGGTAGTTATAAATATTTTAAACAAATTATCATCAATCATGTTATGGTTGGCTTTATGGGCCAATGATTTCCATTTTTTGATAAAGTCATGAGCTGATTTAGTGGGAGATTGTTTAGCATTGATGAAGTAGCTAAGACAATTTTTAGGAAGATCATTATGTTGAAACTCCTTAACTAAAATATTGACCAAATCTTTTAATTTCTAAATGGAATGTTATGGAAGTTGGTTATACTATTATAATACATCACCAGTAAAGGTTTTAACTAACATTTTAGTGATGGTAAAAGTATTAGTTTGGATCCACTCTTTATAAAGGTTACCAAAGGCTTTGAGAAATGAGGTAGGGTCTTTAGTTCCATCATACTTGATAGTTGGAGATATGTTACCAATATCAATGGACACAATAAAGGGAGATAAAAGATCATTTATAATAGTTTGAAGCATATTTTTATTCATTATGGGTTGAAGAATAACATTGTCTGAGACATCCCTAAGAGGTGGAGGAATGTAATTGGGATTAGCTTGAAGATAGATAGCTAGAGGCTGATTAGACATACTAATCAAATGATGTTGGAGTTGCATCATTTGAGTGGTGTTAGAGTTTTATATTATGTCTATTTTCTATATGACTTGTGCAAGAAATTGAGTTGTATCAATAGATGGGTTGTTGTTTGTAGGATCACTCCTTGAATTGGTATTAGGGGGAGGGTTATTAAAAGATGGATTATTAGTGGGATTATTGAGTAAACTTATGTTAATTTCTCCCACATTAGTTTGAAGGTTTTGAAGATGAAAAATGTCTTGATATGTATAGAAAGGGTCATACCCATCAACTTCATCTTAAGTTGTGATTTATACCACGTGACAAGTTACGGATGAAGGAAGGGAAGAGGTTCCCTAAGAATGATGGTGCTCTTTGGAGGAAAAGAGAGGGAGAAATGAACATCCCATATAGTATCTAAATGTATTTAGGCTATCCAAAATGATTATGATATGGGACCTCATGATGATTGGAGAGAAATGAAAAAATACTAAGGAATATGAACAAAGAACTGAGTTAGATAAATAGGGAAAGTAGTAAGAGAATAGAGTTGATTGGGTTGACCTAATACAAAAAACAAGTGCTAGAAATTTGTAAAATAGGGATACAAAGTTGACTAGGTTGACCTAATTTTATAAATTAGACAAAAAATAGGCAAAAAAAGATACATATTCGATAGGGTTGAAATAATTATATATCTTAGGAAGTAGAAAGAGTATTGTGTTGACAAGGTTGACCTAGTATGCAAAAATGGAAAATAGATAGTCTATAAGAGATTGTGTTGAGAAGAATGACTGTGTACTAAAATTAGAATAAAAATTCAAGTAGTTTTGAAAAAAAGAAGTGAAAAGAAACACACAGTCAAGTATTTCAATTAGGAGGATCCAATTGAGGCACACAACCCAAAACCTTACACCAACACTAGCTAATGCAAGTTTTTAAATATAATATACAATTGAGCAAAGAGCAAGAAGTCAACTTGAAAAGTAAAGGCTAACTAAGTGGTCATCCTGAAGGTTATTATATTATTAGAGTATGATTTTAGATGTGATAGGGAAATTTTATATAAGCAAGGAACTAGAAAGCAATCTATGATGGTTTTAGGACATTTAAGCTAAAAGAGATATATGTTGGCAATGGTACTAGCTTGGTATTGGGGCCTACCCCCTCACTTCACACACCATAATGATAAGGGTGTTAGGTGCTTAGCTAATATATACCATTAACAATGTGTTTATACTTGGATAAAAAACCAAGTTGGCTTCCTCTTTAGTGATGAAATCCAAGTACGTAGGCCTTGGGTAGATAATTGTTAAAGTGGATTTTAAGATTATGTGATTTGGTAGTGTGTGGATAAAAGATAAAAATAGTGAAAATAAATGATATATTGAAAAACCACCTAATTATATTATGTGATCTATTCTAAGAATGTAAGCAACTAAAAATGAAAGTGTGAGCTAATTACTAGCATATAAGTGTTAAGTCTAACTTTAAAACATAGTATAATGTCTATTTAGATGATAGTGTATGTAGATATTATAGAATAGAGTCAATAGTGTTGATACTATAATGCTAAAGTAAGGGTCTATGAAATAACTATGTCAATAGTGTCGACCTAGTTTTTCAAATAGAAATACAAAATATAGAACTAGTTCGATAGAGTGGACCTAGTTTGCTATATAGGGGCAATTTTTAAAAATGCAAACTATCAAAAACCTAACTTTAATAAATAATATAAATGATAGAGAAAGAGAGAAAGGAACCTTGGTGGGTTGGAAAATGTAGAGAAAGATGAGATTATTGTTGAAGTACTCTGATTTATACTTGTAAATTCTACCAACTAGGCCGACTGGGTCAACCTAGTTCTATAATTCCCTATTTGATAAATCATGTAAAGTATACTATGCCAATAGTGTTAACCTAGTATGTTTTCTAAAAGTCTAGAAGTGTACTATGTTAACAAGGTCAACCTAGTAGTGTGTCTAGAAGTTTAAGTGTATTATGTCAATAGGGTCAACTTAGTAGCTTGTACCTAATGAAAAACCTGCACAAATGGAATAAAAATGTATTGATGTGACTATGTTAAACCTACACACAGAAGTTATAAATATATCTATACTATTGACCCAATAACACAAATATAGAAAAATAATAAATAAAATTATAAAATAATGAAAAACCTGAAATAAAACTTGCAAGGGTTAGATTCACATTGGGTTCACCAGAATGTATGTAATCAAAAATTCATCATGTCTATAAATTAATCATAACTCAGAGAAGATAGATGATACTTAAACTTCTGATTGAGGATGCATTAGATAATTCATAATATGACCAATATGGGGATCCATTAAACCCAATTAGGGGATATCTTATCATAATACACAATGTTAGGGGGGGTTCCAAAGCCTATAACCAATCACAATCATGCAATAACCCTAGCTAAGTCCTATGCTTCATATTCACTAAAATAATAATAAGTAAATTAAATAAATATAAATTAGTGCTCACCATATATTGTGTCACAATATGGGGGTTATTAAACAAACAAACATGCATAACAGATTCTCAATTAAGTTATGTATGAGTAAGACCCTAATACATGATAAAGAAGAAGAGTAATATTATTCAAAGACAATACTTATGCTACTTATATCTACTAAAGAGAGGAGCAAAGTTAGAAAATAATTACTTGAAAGATGAACTCGTCAAGACTCAATTTCTCCCTTTTTTAAAGGGTCTTTACAAGAGATTGTTGTGGTTTGTAAGGATCAATAAGAAATACCAAAACATCCAAGACTTCTCCACAAGATTAGATTATTCAAGTAGAAACCCCAAGCTAAGACTCCTCAAGTAGAATGGTAGAAGAGTAGATTGTAAAGAAGTGTAAGTGTAGACACCAAAATTGTGTCGACTCCCCTTGAACACTTACACACCTTATTAATTTAAAATAAACAACTTATTTTAAATTATGACCTCACCTAGACACCTCACCTTGGACACCTCACCTAGACACCTCGCCCTAAGACCATTTCCTACCCTATGAGTCACCCTGAGACTAGGTCATCTACCCATGACCTATTCTCACTCCATTCCAACCTCTTAAGTAACTCTCATGCCTAATAACCCCATATTTTGACCATTCTCCAATGACAAATGCACTTGATAGATGGAGAAATGGGCAAAGGGCTAAAAATAACCCTTTTACCCATTCTCTAGCCACTGACGTCGGTCATCTATCGGCCGACACCGGTGGGATAGCCGATGTCAATTACTTAAACCAATTTCTAACATTGAGCTTAGGCTCAAATCCTAAATCTCTCTCTTCTGAATTCTTGCTCCCAGACTTTGAGACATCAACGCACACATTCTGAGACAAAACATCAGACTTTGACTAATGGTCTCCTGGCTATAAAAACTCTGCACAAGTGACTCCAAATTGGATTAGAACATTGCACGAGGGATTTGACATCAGCCACAATAGGAATACGCATTCTAACACCCTTGGTTCTTCTAACAGAGTTAAGTATTCTTCTATTTCATTTCAGTAATTTAAAATACATTAGTAAATAGTTTCTATTTACTATTTCTAAATACTATCAACCAGACTCGACTTCCTATGTAGAAAGGCTGAAAAGCCTTCCTTCTATTCTTATCCTCTTTTTACACCTATCCTTGACCTTTGCCCCTTCTTAGACCCTATTCACTGTCTTGTAACCCTACACAGACCCTTAAACTCCCAGACTCCTCTGTCATAACCTAAAACCCATCTAAGGCCCACTACCCCTACCGACACCGGTAACATAACCGATGTCGGCATATTTACCAACTGACCCCGGTAGGACTACCGACGTCGATGACTATAACAAACTGATTGCAGAGAATAGGTATGTGTTGTCTACTTTCTCTTTCTTAGTATTTCATTATTTCTTTTCATACAACACTCTTTTTATCAAATAGTGGATTGTCATCCCTCACAGAGCTCTACGCTTTTGAGACCAAAAATTGCTTGGCAGTCCACCATATCTTTATCTAACACTCTCTTTGTTTAAGTCTTATTCTTATCTACAGGTGTCTTCTTCCATAGCCAAAGAGGAGCTCCTACAATGCTTGGATATGGTGCACAACTTAATCTAGGTAATGTACAAACCCCTGACCCTTTATCTTTAGTTTCTTCTTCTTCTGAATGTAAAAAGCAAAAAATGTAGAGAAACATTCTGGCACGCCCGGTGGGACCCTGGAGTTTTCCTTGGGTTCATTTTTTTTAAAAGAAAACTTTCATATAGATGCATTAGGAAAAAAATTCTCTTCTTGCATCCTTTTCTTCTATCTCTTTATTTCGAAAAGAAATCATAAGCAAAAGTTAAAAAGAACATCTTTCTTTTCCTTCTTGTCACTTCTTGCCTGCATCTTAGAGTAGTGAAAAATTTATGCTCTTAACCTCTTTTCCAAATTATTTGCATTTGAACAAACATATTTCAATTTGGGTTAAAAACTATTGCATTTCATTCCTGCTTGAATGCATATTTAGCTCACTTAGTAATTAAAAAGCATTATGAATAAATCGTAGTGCACATATGTTACACAACCAGACCACATTCACATCAAATTAAACACTTAAACATACCTAAGACAAGGCCCGACTAGGATTTCATCACCTAGCGAATACCTTACCCTTCTTGGTGATCCTACTTGGATTTCACCACCAAGAGGAGGACCCACTCTATTCTCTGGCAAAGTATAAACTATAGGCTAAGTATATATTGGGTAAGCAGCCCAACTCAACTCTGGGTTCGTGAAGTGAAGGGAGCAAGCCCTAGCACTAGGCCACGTACTGAACCTAACACATATTTTTGAGCACCAAAACATAACCCAAAACCATCCATAGACTTCCTCTTTAGGTCCTCTTCTAAAAGCCCAAATTCCCAAACATATTCTTCTAAGGCATAAGCCACCACGACTCTAAAATTTATTCTTAGGAATTTAACATTTTAGAGGTTGCTTGCCATCATCTATTTTATTATTTTATCTAATTTTTTTGAGCTGGTAAGGTCACATTCTGAGGTCCAAAAACAACTCAAAATTTCTCCTTTATTCTAAAAACTTTCATTTTTCTAAGTTTATGAAAATATACAGACACCGACATCAGTTTTTCCACTGACGTCGGCAACTATTCACTGACATCAGTTTTTCCATCAATGTCAGAAATATATCTTCACTGACATCAGTTTCTCCACCGACGTCGGTCACTAACCCAACTTTTTTGCTGTTAAACACAACTTCTGGTTTTCTAAAACTAAAACACAATTTCTAAAACCTAAAACCCTTTTTGTCTTGAATGGTTTTGACATGTAGTCAAGCCAAATCTCTTGTTGACCACGCAAGTCAACAACCACTTCCACCTTCACCTTTCATAACAAGTCACCTAATGGAGCATACTTTAGACACTGAGCGTACTCCTATCCAACCAACCCCAAATCAACCTCCTATTTTTCCTGTAGGGGATCAAGACTTTGAGAGATTCCTTGACCTCAATGTCAAGGCTCTCCAACACTATCTCGCTAGAACCTAAATGTGAGATCCCTTAGGTAACCCAATTTATGGGATGCCAACTTCCTTGGTTGAAGCAGCAATGATATCAACCGCATCCGCTACCCAACCTATGGTCACTCAGGCCATTGCCTCAACCAGTAACCCAACCATGGCCAATGTTCAAGATTTGGCCTCTCTTTCTATTTTTGGACCTACCTCCATCAGGGTTTTTGTACCCCCTCAACCACAAACAATTCAACCAAGTTTGACACCTTTCCAAAACTTGATTGTCTCTATCCCACCCACTCTTACATCCATAAATACAAGAGTGACTACCTATCCTCTAACTAGTGTTGCCACCATCCAACCACCTTTGGTGGTATCTAGTCAAGTTGTGCCCTCTAACTTCATGGCACAAGCTCCCTTGACCTCAACATCAATCCCTATGACAAACTGCCAATATGTTGCATCTACACAAATGCAACCAAGTACATCATACACCCCTCCTAATGCCTTCCAAGTACCTTACAACTTAGGGGGTGCCCCACCTACCAATCCGTCAACCGATCTAATCAAGATGCTGATGGATAAGATGTCCAACCTTGAGACATCCATTTCTGGTTTAAGGAGTGTTCTTTCATACGAATAAATTTGTAATGAACCTATCTACCATTTGGTCCCAATTTAACCATATCCTAACTAGTGGGAACTCCTAAAATTTACTCATTTTTAGAGTAAAGATGATCCACAACAACATCTATGAGCCTTTAGACACGCTTGTTACCTTATAGCACATGATGATGCGTTATTACTTTGCACATTTCCCATGTCACTCTCTGGTGCTGCCCTTGATTGGTATAGTCCTATTACTAGTCACTCTCTCTTCACCTTCACTCAACTAGCTTAGTTATTCCTCGACCACTTTTCAATCAACATCACTAAAAAGGTCTCCATCATAGACCTATATTTTATTAGACAATTCGATGATGAATCAATAGCTGACTTTGTTGCCTGTTGGAGAGGTCTGATCAACCAACTCTCCTTTTCATTACCTTTACCTGAGCTCATTGAACTCTTTTCAAGAGCATGTGCCAAACACATCTCATCCACTTTATGGGTTCAAACTTTTTGCACATTTGATGAAGCTTTCACTATGGCCCAAAAGCTTGAACTCCATGCAGTTGAAGAGGATAAGGTCAAATTACGTAGCACATATACTAATGCAAAATCCAATGACCCTTCATCTTCCAAATCTTCTTCTTCTCATTCCAAGTCTAAGAGATTAACAAATGCTGTGGTACTTAGATCATCATCTTCTACCACAACTAACCAATCTGAGCCTTCCACATCACAAAGCATCACAAGACAATTCCAACAATGGTATATACAGCATCAATACACTCCAATAGGAGAATCATATGCTTCCGTATTGGATAAAATAGTAAAGCAGGGGGTCCTCAATCTCCCTCAAATCTGACCACCCCAATTTGACCCCTCAAAAGCCATCCCTTCATGGTATAGGGAAAATGACTTTTGTAACTATCACCGTGTCAAGGGTCATGACACAGACAATTGCAAAACCTTCAAAAACATTATTCAAGACATGTTAGACAAAGGTGACCTTATTTTGGATAACCTAAATGCACCGGCTAACCAAAACATGGATGTCTTTAGACAACCATTCCCTAACCATCCCCCTAGTCAAAATAATGTTCAGATTATGGCCGATGACCTCCAAGAGTGCAATATACGCACTGTCAACATGGTTTCTCCTTTTATTCCTGACCAACCTCTCCCACAGTCTAAAGAGGTTAGTCAACCCATTCCTCCACCATGGGTAAAAGAGTTTATTTTACCCATATCACCTCCATAACATCAAACACCTCATCTACCCATTCTTCTAACTCGTGAGGAACCCATATTACCTGTTCCTCTTGCCCCCACCTTCCCTCTTCTTCTACCATTAGAAGAAGTTACCATTCATACCTCAAGCCCTTATGTAGAAGAGACCATCATCCCTCTACTTCACCCTTTAGAAGAGCCTTCTTCTCCTATTTGTCCTCCACCAATGGGGGATAGTCCTCCATCCACCCACCTTTCACATGAAGGAGAGTCTACTTTAACCTCTCCCCTATTGGAAGACGCTTTGACGATACCAACGCCACTAGCCCCACCCTCATCCTTCCTATTACCAATGGAGGATCATACTTTCCATGCCCCTAGACCACAAGTGGAAGGCATGATCATCCCTATGCTCTATCCTCTCGAAGAGCCACATTCTCCAATCCCTTCTCCATTGAGAAAATAACTTGTGGCCTCACCCACTTCATTCAAGGAAGATCTGATGACAGTGTTCTCTCGCCTTTGGCTTGAGATCACTGCATCTAACACTTTTCTACTCTCATGATCACCTAACTCCTCCAAAATACCAACTGCAAGACCTTACACGATGTCACCTAAACCATTTTCTCGATTGGTAGAAAACTTAAGATTTCTCCATTCTAGGAACCTAAAACATGAGGCACTATGAGAGTGACTTAAGGCTCCTTATCTTACACAAACCACTTTGACTGTCAACCCTTTCAAATTAAATCATCTCATAGTATCTAACAAGAATCAGGCTTCTACTTCTAAATCTTTAGAAGCTCAACCATCCACACCTAAACCCAAACCCTCACAAGCATCCATCATACTAAAATAGGTTAAATCTCTTAGTGTTCGCCCCATATCAAACCTCACACACCCACAAGTGAATGTAGATTTGAACCTCACCCCACATAGTAGTAGTCCTCACACTAAACTAAAGAAGGCTACTAAACCACGTCGGAGAACTCCTCCCCCACCTTCACCATTACCTTATATCTTAGGTCCACATCCATCTACTTTAATAGGAGTGCTCCCCACTCCAACACTTCACAAAAAGAAATCGTCTCCATTACTCCCTCTACCCATCAAACATATATTTTCGCAAAAAAATTTGACACCTCTCAACATGAAAGTGCCATCTATGTGAGTGGCCACACCACCAACCAAAAAGGTGGAATGAAAAACTCCTCCTACAACTCCTAAATAGAAGTTGTCAACCCTTACTACAACAAAACACATAGACCCATTAGCAGGTTCCTATGTTTTGCTGTTACACTAATTATTGTAGTCTTCTAGCATCACTCTCCCACCCATTAAACCATTTCAACCTCTCAAACCAAAACCATCTTGGTTTGAGGACAATAAAATCTATGTGTATCATCACACACCTGGACATGACACTGAGCATTACTACGCTCTTAAAGTTGTCATTCATCAAAACCAAAAAAAGGACACCCTTTTCATCAAGGATCCTCTTTACCACCCTTTTAAAAAACTACCGACACCATCTCATGCATCCCAAACATCCTCACCTTCATCGGGATTCGAACATCAGACTATGGTCCCTCTACCACCTTCTCCCCCTTTGTTTGAAATCAACACTATTAATGTGGCCACTAGGTCACAAACCATGAAGGATAAAGGAAAAGAGAAGGTTTCTATCCCTTGGACATATCCATTTGTCAAGCCTTCTCAACCACCAAAACCCAAGATTTCTATCTTGGGCACATCTCAACCAACATCTTCTGGGGCAATTTGTGGCTCCATAGTGAAACAACTTCACCAAACCCCTGTGAAGGTATCTTTGTATGACCTAATACAAAGCTCTCCACAACATTGCCAAGCCTTGATTAAAGCTTTACAATCAGTGAAGGTCTAATCTGAAGACCCCCAACCATTGGCTGCTCTAATCAAATCATTACCTACCATTGCCTCCATCACCTTCAGTGGTTCTGAGATTCTTGCCTCCAACCTCGAAGATCAAGATCCTGTCCTTTCAAAGTAAGCCTGTCAGGCAAAAGCTTCGTAAGATGCATCCTCACATCACACTCCTTATCAAAGAGGAGCTTCATCATCTTCTCTCCATCTCATTTATCTAACCCATTGATTATCCACAATGGGTGTCAAACATTGTCCTTGTCACAAAAGCAACTGGGGGAATTTGACTTTGTATTAACTATCATGACCTCAACCAAGCATCAACCAACTTCACATCCAACATCGACCAAAATGTGCCTACAACCAAAAATTTGAAAGAGCGAGATTTCAAAATCGGAGATCTCATCCTTAAAGAAAACCAACACGTGACCAATATGGAAAGAAGCAAATGAGGCAAGTTTGATCCTAATTGGCTCGAACCTTATATCATAATGCATAGGTATGGATCAGGGACTTATCATCTATCTTCTCTCGAAGGGTGGCCAAAACTTGAGCCCCTTAATGCCTTACATCTGTGACCATTCTACTGTTAATCAAGTAATCATTCACTTGATGTTTAACTTGAGCTCATCCCTTGAACAATCCCTGTCATCCTCATTCTTATTCCTTCAACCCTTTTTCCCTACAAACATTAGTTAACCCTTTTTGCATTAATTCTCTATCCTAATAAAAGGGAAACCTCTAAACCTCTATAGTCTAGTCCATGACTAAGATTTCAGTCAACAAAACAAACATAAAATTGGGATGCCTAACAAAAGGTCATAAACTATAAATCTAGACTGCTCCCTCGAAAGATAGCTACATAATTATTATAATTAATAGACTACTCCCTTGAAGGACATCTATTCATAGACATCCAAACATATAAAGTAGAATATAGACCATTCCCTTGAAGAATGGCTATGCCCAAATTTTGCTACAAACAACACTTTTTCAGAAGCTTCCTACATCGATCAGGTTCAATATGACCACAAATCAAAACAACATCCCCAAGTAGACTTCCCGCATTGATCAGTCTACCAAAAAAAATAAAAAATAAAACATGACTGACAAACTATTAAGTCATGGACTTGCCTATAGTCATTCTTAGGGTCACCTATAAAAAGGGGCAAAGTAATCCCTACTAAAAAGGGTTACGCTATCCTCACATATCACCTAATCACACATATTACCTCAACATACCCAAGGGATTTTGAGCTCACTTAATGTCAAGTGATTCGAGTATTTCTCTAACACAATTCAATGGTCAATGACGTAATGCATGAATAGGGCTTTTGTTTGCAAAAAACCTTATCTATGCTATCATTATGGTCTTTGTCAATGAAAGAGCAACGCGCCTTTCACTTCTTACTTGACTTTGTCACATGCCCATAACATGACAACCAAAACATTTTTCAAACCTCTAACATAACATCATGATTTATTTAATGCAAATACCGATTTGTGTTATATAAATTATCATAGCCCATTCACATTAGTTTTTATGGAAAACAATACACATGGAAACTAACAACCAAACACAATTTATGTCAAGCACATACCATCAACAATATGGAAACCTGCTAAACATAAATAATCTCATTTCATTTTTGGCATACACCATCACTAATATGGAAAATTACTAGGGATGAAAAACCATATAACCAATGTTATAGAATACACCATCACACAATATGGAAAAGGCTATAACATCATTATTCATTTCATTTTTAGCATTCACCATCACCAATATGAAAAATTGCTAGGGATGAAAAAACATATAACCAATGTTACATAATACGCCATCACATAATATGGAAAAGGTTGTAACATCATCATACACTCATCATTTCAAGCGTGTGCCATCACACATATGGGAAATGCTAGAAACACTAACTTGACCAATACAACCTATCAACCTCTTTGACTCCATCTTCCCTTTTGGGGAGAACTACACTGGCCTGAGGCCCTTCAAATAGAGGCTATGTAGGCAGCACTCAGTTGATACAGAGTCTTCTGGGGTTAGCTCATCCATTCGCTCATTCATCTCCCTAAGGACGTTAACCATTTGTTCATTCATCTACCTGATGGACCAACCATATAACCTTTAACCATGATCTAACCTAGTCAAAACCAATCCATAAACTACCCTCTTCTTCCCTTTTAGGGAGAACTACATTGGCATGAGGCCCTTAAAATAGGGGCTATGTAGGTAGCACTCAGTTGACATGGGGTCTTCTGAGGTTAGCTCGACCATTCGTTCGTTCATCTACCTGATGGACCAACCATATAACCTTTAACCATAACCTAACCTAGTTAAAACCAATCCATAACCTACCCTCTTCTTCCCTTTTGGGGAGAACTACATTGGCCTGAGGCCCTTCCTATGGGCTATGTAGGTAGCACTCAATTGACATGGGATCTTCTAAGGTTAGCTCGACCATTCATTCATTCATCTACCTGATGGACCAACCATATAACCTTTAACCATGACCTAACCTAGTCAAAACCAATCCATAACCTACCCTCTTCTTCCCTTTTGGGGAGAACTACATTATCCTGAGGCCCTTAAAATAGGGGCTATGTAGGTAGCACTCAGTTGACCTGGGGTCTTCTAAGGTTAGCTCGGCCATTCATTCATTTGTCTACCTGATGGACCAACCATATAACCTTTAACCATGACTTAACCTAGTCAAAACCAATCCATAACCTACCCTCTTCTTCCCTTTTGGGGAGAACTACATTGGCCTGAGGCCCTTAAAATAGGGGCTATGTAGGCAGCACTCAGTTGACATAGGGTCTTCTGACGTTAGCTCAGCCATTTGTTCGTTCATCTACCTGATGGACTAACCATATAACCTTTAACCATGACCTAACCTAGTCAAAACCAATCCATAACCTACCCTCTTCTTCCCTTTTGGGGAGAACTACATTGGCCTGAGGCCCTTAAAATAGGGGCTATGTAGGCAGCACTTAGTTGACATGGGGTCTTTTGAGGTTAGCTCAGCCATTCATTGGTTCATCTATTGAATGGACCAACTATCTGAACCAGCCCAAACACTGTAGAAGTCACATTAGACCTCTCATGGGGCACATTAGAAATCACATACATCTCCTTACCCACAACACACAACATTTGAGATCACTTATATCTCAGCCTTACTCGACCAATGACCTTAGAGATTGCAACTATCTCCTCAGACCATGACCACTTTCGAGACAACTTTGCCTTGGTTGTTTTGACTGCATATATGCTACCTCATGAATAGTTAGCAAATTATATGCAATCCACATTAAGACCCTCACATGTATTGACATATCATGCCCAAGTTGATCCCCAATATTTATGACATTTTCATGTTTTCTAGGAGCACTTCCTAGCCTAGATACTTGGAACATGATAACCATTGGAGTTACAACTTTGATCGATTAACCCAATTAGCTATGACCAAAAAGCTAGGGACTAGTTACTTTGATTTTAGTCCTCCTCGGCCCATTAAAGCTATAACTTTGATTGATCTAACCCAATCAGCTATGACCAAAAAGCTGGGATTGGTTAATTTGATTTTAGTGCTCCTCGACCTTGCCTGTGATAATTTGACCTACCTATCATGTGAAGTGGTATACACGCAACTTTACCATACCCATCCACTACCTATCAAATTAGCAACCAATTTTGGACTGCCCTCTCTCAATTTCCATTTTGAGGGGGAATACCTCATCCCATACCTGGGGTAACTAACACCTTATTTTTGTCTTGTAGTTCATTAGAATAACCAACAAGACAAAAAGGGGCAAATGTAGACACCAAAATTGTGTCAACTCCCCTTGAACACTTACCTTATTAATTTAAAATAAACAACTTATTTTAAATTAATAAGGTGTGTAAGTGTTCAAGGGGAGTCAACACAATTTTGGTGTCTACATTTGCCCCTTTTTGTCTTGTTGGTTATTCTGATGAACTACAAGACAAAAATAAGGTGTTAGTTGCCCTAGGTATGGGATGAGGTATTCCCTCTCAAAATGAGAATCAAGAGAGGGTAGTCCAAAATCAGTTGCCAATTTGATAGATGGTGGATGGGTATGGTGAAGTTGGAGTGTGAATGCTGCAATAGTTGAGATTGCATGTATACCACTTCATTCATTCATCTACCTAATGGACCAACCATATAACCTTTAACCATAACCTAACCTAGTCAAAACCAATCCATAACCTACCTTCTTCTTCCCTTTTGGGGAGAACTACATTGGCTTGAGGCCCTTCCCAGGGGCTATGTAGGCAACACTCAATTGACATGGGGTCTTTAAAGGTTAGCTCAGCCACTCATTCGTTCATCTACCTAATGGACCAACCATATAACCTTTAACCATGACCTAACCTAGTCAAAACCAATCCATAACCTACCCTCTTCTTCCCTTTTAGGGAGAATTACATTGGCATGAGGCCCTTGAAACAGGGGCTATGTAGGTAGCACTTAGTTGACATGGGGTCTTCTGAGGTTACCTCAGCCATTCATTCATTCATCTACCTGATGGACCTACCTGATAGATCAAAGTTGTAGCTCTAATGGGTTGAGGAGGACTAAAATCAAAGTAACCCAATTAGCTACGACCAAAAAGCTAAGGACTGGTTAATTTGATTTTAGTGCTCCTCGACCTTGCCTGTGACAATTTGACCTGCCTATCACGTGAAGTAGTATACATGCAATCTCAACTATTGTAGCATTCACACTCCAAATTCACCATACCCATCCATTGCCTATCAAATCGGCAACTGATATCGAGTTCCCTTCTCTCAATTCCACTTTGAGGGGGAATACCTTATCCCATACCTGGGGCAACTTACTCCTATTTTTGTCTTGCAGTTTGTCAGAACAACCAACAAGAAAAAAAGGGGAAAATGTAGACACCAATATTATGTCGACCCCCCCTTGGTCCCTTACACACTTTATTAATTTAAAATAAACTACTTATTTTAAATTAATGATATCACCTAGACACCTCACCTTGGATACCTCACCTTGGACACCTCACCCTAAGACCATTTTCTACCTTATGAGTCACCCTAAGACTAAGTCCTCCAAGTCTTAACTACCTAAGACTTATTCTCATTCCATCCTAACCTCCTAAATAACTCTCGTGCCTAATAAACCCATCTTTTGACCATTTTCCAATGACAAATGCACTTGGCGGATGGAGAAATGGGCAAAGGGCTAAAAATAGCCCTTTTACCCATTCTCTATCCGCCGATGTTGGTCAATTGTTAGCCAACACTGGCGGGATTGCCGAAGTCAATTTCATAAACTGAGTTCTAACATTGAGTTAGCTCTCTCTCTCTCTCTCTCCCTCTCTCTCCCTCTGGCTCCCTGGGACTCTTTCACATCGATGCGCACACTCTGAGACCAAGCATCAGACTTTGACTTTCACTCTCCTGGGTACAAAAACTCTGCACAAGTCACTCCAGATTGGATTGGAACATTGCACGAGGACCTCAACATTAGCCACAATAGGAATAAGCATTCTACACCACTGGTTCTTCATCAAGCAGAGCTAAGTATTCTTCTACCTCTCATTTTAGTAATTTAGAATACATTAGTAATTAGTTTCTATTTACTATTTCTAAATACTATCAACCCAACCCAATTTTCTTCCTAGAGAGGCTGAAAAGCCTTCCCCTTATCCTTACTCTCTTCTCACACCTACCCTCTACCTTTGCCCCTTCTCAGACCCTATTCACTATCTTATAACCCTGCACAAACCTTTAAACTTCCAGACTCCTTCTAGACTCCTCTATCAACCATAGACATAACCTTGAAACCTGTCCAAGGCCCATTGCCCCTACCAACATCGGCATCCTAACTGATGTCAGCAACATTGACCAACCGACATTGGTAAAACTACCAACGTCAGCGACTATGACAGACTGATTACAGAGAATAGGTACGCATTGTCTACTTTCTCTTTCTTAGTCTTTCATTATTTCTTTTTATTACAACACTCTTTTTGTCAAATAGTGGACTGTCATCCCTTAAGGAAGTTTTTACGCTTCTGGGACCGAGCGTGTAGCTTGGTAGTCCACCAAATCCTATTCTAACATTTTTTGTGTTTAAGTCTTATTCTTTCTATAGGTGTTTCCTCCACAGCCAAAGAGGAGCTCCTACAACATTTGGATATGATGCGCAACTTAATCTGGGTATCAATCAAACCCCTAACCTTTAACTTTAGTTTCTTCTTCTTTTGAATATAATTAGCAAAAATGTATAGAAATAGTAAGAGAATAATAACTCTTATTCACTTATAAATAATGACAAAAATATCTTTTATATATAGATGTATTTAACCCTAATCCATTATGAAGTTTTCAATCAATATGGTCGACCTAGTATAGTTATGGACAAAAATTCACTAGGTCATAGGCTAGGTTGGCCAAGATTCAACCTAAACCCTAAATGAATTTTACCCAAAATTATACAGGGTTGACCCTATAGACCGAGTATAGTAGAATATTGTAAGGGGATTAAGGTGAGGAAAAGAGGGATAGAAAATGGGAAAATATTGGAGGAGTGTTCAAAGGAGGAAAACAAGATTAGGGAATGGTTTTAGGAGCTAGTTAGATTGGTAATAATTGGCAATAATCCTAAAAATAACCAATGGTCTACCCACCCCTTTCCCAATGAACCCTTTAGGTCATGCACTTAGAGAGATTGAGTCTCAATGGGTTCCTGAAAGATATAAAGTGTTAGTAACTGATAAAGTTTGAAAATATTATGTGTATATAATATGCATGAGTGAAAATTTTAAAGGCAAACTATATAAAATTGGAAGTGAATAATAGTAAACCAATTCAACTTTGGACACTTATAGGGATCCACAATATGTATTACATTTATAGAATTTGGAATCTCATCTAATATGATTTTAAATTTGAGTTGGTGGTAGTATATATAGTCATTTCTTAATCTAGAATTAACTTAGGGATTTCATATATATGCTACCTACTAGATTTGGTGACTATGATGAGATTTTAAAACCATCCAATTAGTGCCCATTTTCCCATTTATTTAATGTGAGGAGTGTGGTAGACACACAAATATATTTCCCCTATACCATCATGGGTGTATTTAGATCATGCCAAGAGTCCATATCTGGATGGTCCTATCTATGATTATTAACACCTAAGTGTAAATGGGTGTCATACTTTACATGATTGAAACCTAGAATGGGCCACCTAAAGTATAAATGTGATGTGTGGTATCCTTTGATTGGTTTTGAATCTAACTATAGTTCTTCTTAACCATCTCAAGCATCTTAGGTATTTTATACCAATTTTTATAGAAGTTCCATATGGCATGATCTGATAGGTTTGGCTCTCCCAATACCTAACAAGTCTAGGAAATAACTTTAATATTTAAGTTGCATATAACTTACTCATTTGGTCAGGCTCTCCAAATATCTAACATATTTGATAGGTATGGGAGATTAACATCTTTGACATGATCCATGTGGTGCATCCACATTCAGTTAGGATCTCTTAGGATTTAATTATTGAGGTGTTGTCAATTATGTCTCCAAGATGGCCAATAGTGTCCATGATATGATATGTATGCATGGTCCTCAATTACAAAGTATACCTTAGTAATCACATAGTTTACATAAGACCCTACAGTTTTTGGTCTTATTATAGATGTTTTTGATAATGTGTTCATGATGTAGATGCCCTATGGGGTGTAAAAAGTGCTTGGTGTACTTGCAAAAGTGAAAAGAATCCATTTAAGTAGTATTGTGAAGGTCTAGGTTATCCTAGTCATCTTGGTAGAGTTTTTTGAGTGAGCAAATTGATGATGTTAGAATTTTCACGTGTGAATGTGTTAGAAGAAAGTGGTCATATGGGTCTATTCAATTTTTAGCCTAGAGCATGTGTTTCCTATTTATTGCCTTGACATGATGTCTATACAAATTTATGATGTACAAATTTTCTCTTCCAGGCATATTTCATTATTTTTATGCTTGGTCAAATTTGCATTTTTAGTGACCATTGGAATTCAAATATTCAAATTTTACAAAGGAAACCAATTGTGATTGTTTAATCTATAGATTAAGCAAATGGATGGATTTGATGATTGATTAAAAATAAAATTGGTAATTATATTCAAGATAAATCCAAGTAAATTGATTAAAATGGTTGATTGGTCATATAGTTGCATTTATTATAGCTCAAATTTGACCAAGGGTTTGACCTTCATTTGTTAAGGACCTGAGAAGGTTGTTTTAGTTTTTATTGATGATATTTGGATATTTCATGATGATTTATATGTTAGAGAGTGTCTTTGACTCCATGATGATATTTTTTATGGAATTTTGATGTTTAACCAATCCGTCTTCAGTATGAAACATTGATTGGTAGTTGACTTTTTATTTGTTCCTGGTGTTTTCATGTACAAGGCAAATTATTGAATAGTTTTGCATATATAGAACTGTGTATTAATGAATGTAATAACTTGAGGGTGTACTAATGGTCATGGGGCATGGACCCATGTGCTTATAATTTGTCTTGTGTTTATATTTAGTTTGATGAAGTGTTAAAGGGATGAATAGGTCTCCATGGGACCTAAAAAGGCCACTTAGGCCTAATTGAAAGGTATTGTTGTTAAGTATGATCTATCAATGATATGGTCAACCTATGTAGGTGGTTTTGATATTTTTATAAGTGGGATAGAATCCTTAAGGTTTAAATAATGTCTTATAGCTGACCAAGAAGGTGGTGATCATGAAGAATCTATAAAGAGGAAAAATGAAGATGAAGGTTTCTAATGAGCTGTGAGCGAAGTAAAGTGATGTGTGAGTAAGCTTGGTGGATGAATTGAATAGAAAAGTAGTGTGAGGAATATGTGTGTAACCTAGTGGTCATGTTTCTAATATGGTAATAGTATTTTTTAGGGTTGATGGTTGAGGATGAGCGAAGAGGTGTAGAGTGATCTAGAAGGTTATTTTGGATGCAATCCTTGCATATAAAGGCTTGAGAAAGTGTGAAGGGTTAAAGAGAGTTATTATTAATTATTTCTCCATCATATTGGAAAGAAATTAGATTTATGTAGGTTTTTATATCATAGGTGTTGTTTGGGTGATCAACATCTAGAGAAAGTGGGTACTATCCATGCAAAGGGGTTGGAGTTCCTTGTGGAGTGGGTACTTCACTAAAGTCTCTTGTTTATGATATCTTATAGGATTTTAATCCATTTTTTTAAAGGCTTGAGAGTTTTTTAATCCCCCATGAGGGTTTACCACATAATTCATGCGTTATGTGATTTGATATTGCATTATTTTATTTGTTCATTACAATGAATGGTTTATATTTTTCATGAATGTTTATGTTGAATCGTTAAGAGTTTTAAGAATTGGAATTAAAGTTGATTTGATTACATCATTGATTCACCCCTTCTCAATGGTTTTACCTATAATAATTGGTATCAGAGCCACACCTTATTTTCAAGTTTAACCACTTAAAGGTGATCAAAGGTACAATGCATAGTCATCAAATACAAGGTGGCTTCTCTATTAAGTAAGCACTAATATTTAATGGATCTAAATTTTTTTTTGGAGTGTTAAGATGAAGACCTACATCATGTATTTATTACTTGACATTTTTTAATTTGTTATATATGGTTATTGCATACCCCCTACTCCTCCAACTAGTGCAACTAATAATAAGTTGAGTAAAAATAATTCTAAAGCAACAAATTCTATCATTTGTGGCCTATAAGAGGTTGATTTCACCAAGGTGATCCATTGAAAGTTTGATAAGGAAATATGAGACAAATTATAGACCATATATGAAGGGGATTCAAAGGTTAAGTTGGCTAAATTTTTATACTTGTTGAAGGTAATTTGAAGTCCTTAAAATGAAGGAAGAAGATACTGTGGCATCCTATCTTATAAGGTTTGATAAGGTGGTGAAAATTATCAAAGGTCTTAGAGAGGAGCTTGAAGAAGCTACTATAGTATAGAAAGTATTAAGGTATCTCACCCTCAAGTTTAATTCAAAAGTATCTATTGTAGAAGAAAGTCATGATCTCAACAAGATGAAGATGGATGCATTACATGGTATCTTTACTCCCTATGAGATGAGAGTCAATGAGCACAAACCACCAAAGAAGGAAGCAACCTTCATGGTGATCAAGGAGACAAAAGGAAAGAAGATCAAGTTAATTCTTGAAGACTTTGATCTTAATGAATATTAATTTGGAGCCATGATTGAAAGAAAATTGAATGTAGGATCATGTAAGTATGAAGGAATATTCCTTTTAAATGTTTTTCATGTGGTAGTTGGTCATTTTGTAGCTAAGTTCCTAGATAGAGGCAAGTTTGAATACAAGGAATCTCATGAGGATGAGCACAAGAAATCTAAAGATCCTAGAAAGTAAAAAAAGTTATTCAATAAGAAAAATGATAAGAAGGAGTCATATAAAGGTAGTAAGAGTATTTACCATGAAAAAGATAGTAATGCATCTAACTAAGAAGAAAATATAGTAATGCATCTAATGAAGAAGAAAGAACCGCATCAAAAAGTGATGATGCATCAAATGAGATATTTTTGATGGCTCTTGATGTTGTTGAATATGAATGTTCTAAAGGAAAAAAATTCTTTGATAGTGATAGCTCATAAGATGAAGATCCCAGATATAATTTTGAAGGTGAGAAAATGTTTCTTGAGAATAAATTATACACCACTATTGATGTTTTTATAGGATTCAAGGAGAATTCAAAAGCACAAGTGATCTTCCCCATTAAAGAACTTGTAGAAAATAATAAGGAATGTTTTGAAGTAATAGAGAAGCTAGAGATATCATAACATGAAGGAAATGAAACTCTTTTTATGGCCTTAGAAGCAAGTAGATCTAGAGGAGATGACCTCATGCCAAATAAAGATGCAACTTATGATTCAGGTGATGAAGAATCTAATGTAGATTATGAGAAAGAATTGGTGAATTCTCTTGATCTAAAACACAAAATAAATATGAGTCACAAGATGAGAGATCTAATAAAAGACTATAAGGAGAAAATTATTTTTTTGAGGTAAGATTGTAGTGAAAATAAAGGGAGTATGAAGGTCTCATAGAGCAAGAGAAGATACAAGATAAGGTAAGTTGTGCAAACCTTAAGGCAAAAGAAGATGAGTTATCTAAGATTAGCTTGGAAGTTGAGTCCTTGAAAGGAAGTATAAGGACTAAATAGGTTTATTGCACCATGTTTAAGACATAATTAGATTAGGCAAGAGACAAACTAAAGACATCAAAAATTTGAGAAAAGTACAATTGATCTTGATGACCTATTGAGCAGTAAAAATGTCTTAAATGACAAATTAGGCCTAGGGTTCTATGAAGATGTTCAAAAGGGTAAAAATATTGAGAAGACAGTGATGATAGATCACAAGATTAATCATGTTAATAAGAGTGATAGTAAATACAAGAAGATTGTCAATATGAATAAGGACAATTTCAAGAGCTATCGAAGTTTAAGTTAAATCAAGCAACCTAATGCAGTAAGGTATGATAACTCCTTCAATGGTTACTATTGTTCTTGTAATCAATTTTGGAATAGGGATAGTGACTATAAAAAACTTATTCAAATCTAGTATCCATGGAGTAATGGTAGATCTCAAAGTCAACATCAATCAAAGGTGTGTTTTAAGTGCCATAGATGAAGACACTATTAACCAAATTTGACCCTTTAGGTCAAATTAGGGCACCCCTAGGTAAAAAATTGGTATTTAGATGTTTTATTGGGTCTAAAATTTGGTAATAAAGCATACTATATGTAAATTTATGTCATTTAATGTAATACTAGCCTTGGTCCTTAGTCATTTTAGTCCTTTTAGTCATTTTGAGTCATTTTGATGTCAAAAAAGGGGTATTCAATGAGTTGTATGGATTTATTAGGAAGTTTGAAGGTTTAAATTTTTTATGTCACATTCCATGTGTCTCTAAATATATTAATAAATTGTTTATAGCTAAAAGTGGTTGGTGCTTTAGTAGAAATAACAATTTTCTTGGGAAAAAAGGTGATTTTGGCACTTATACGGCCCATGGGGAAGTGTGTCACATGGGATAATATAATGGTATGTCTATTCATATTAAAAAAGATCAATTTAATTATTTTTGTCCTATAAAAGTTCCATTTTAGGCCCAAAACCATTCTGCTCCTTTTTCACCCTTTTTGGCAAGTAAAAGTAGTCTTTAGGTTTGTACTTGGTATGGATAGCAGGTGAGGTTTCAAGTAAAACTAGTTAGGTAGGTTAAATTAAACTTATATATAGTCATTACCATTAAAATATCTTGAATAATGGTGTCTTTTACTTTATGAATCATCTTCATGAAGTTGGTTGTGCTTTTATACTTGTTGTTTCATGCAACCTATAGGCTTTGCTTTGGTTTGGGACTTTCCATCAATCTAGTTGGTCATATTGATTATATATTATTTTTTATTAATCCTAAAATTATATCCATGTTTTGTTTCAAGTTTCATGATGTTTTGATCAGTCAATTATCTCAAAGTTTCAAAAGGATACACTTTTTGAGTTACAGGTAGTTTTCACCTTTTTTAGGAATTTCAAGCTTGTTAATTGATTTAGAGGGTTATGATATAAATTTTAACATGTTTTAAATGTTATATATATATTCCATTTAAATTTAAAAATCCATTATTCAAATCAATCTCCATGATTTTGTAATCATATACAACATTCACAGGTAGACAAGCATTAATGAACATGTACAGGTGATCTCATGGATGAATTCATGTTGAAGATAAGGTTTTGAAATTCATTTGAGGTGTTTTATAATTTTAATAATGTATTTAAAGGTATTTATATGATTTTATAACCTACTAAATGTGAAATTCTATGCCCATCATACCAATCTTGCTCACAACCTGCCAGCTACAACTTATCTTCATATACAGGAGTTCCCTTGATGATGTCATATTGAGAAGGAGAATTTGATAGTTTTTCCAATCTCCAATAGTGTAAATAAGTGAATTTTAACACTTGGTTTGGTATATAAAGTGTTAATAAAAATAAGTACATTTCATAATGTCTAAGTTTCCTTTATTGCATGTATGCATGATATTGTCCACCTACAGGTGGCTTGACAGAGATGTAAAGGTACTTATATTGAGAAATGGGAGCATGGTGAATCTTGTTTGGAGTTATAGTATGCTGATTAAGTCATGTCAGATCCATGTAGAGGGATATGTTGGAAAATTTAATTTTTAAACTTCCTTTATGGAATAATGACACTGTTTAGTCCCATTTTCCCCAAAAATGCAAAACATAGTTCCTAGGGGTTTTGATGATATCTCACAACATGGTTGAAATAACCTTTAAAGAAGCTATATGATTAAAACTTATATCTCTCACATATTAAAAAACCTATAATAATTTTGGGGTAAATAATACTAGGGGAAGACAATTTTTAGGAGGGCTAAAGTTGCCATTTTACGCATTAAACTCAGTTAATGATATCTAAAAAATTATGAGTCTTTGAGCAACCTTGTATGTTAATTTAGCAACCCTAACCATACCACCATGTAATATTGGTTATTAATGGATAAAATATAACTATTGGTATAAATATAATCTAAATAAATGGATTATATATTATTTTCAACCCCCATACATACCTACAGGGGTGTCATAAGCTTGGAAATAGCCACCTATACTTAGGTAAGCAAGTAGTGGGCTAAAAGCATTATCTAAATAATGATATAGCCCAAGTAACATGACTAGAAAAGATAAAATAAATTATAATTGATCTTATAATGGGTCATAGGTAATTATTCAAGGTTTATAATGTCTAACCATATAAGGTTATCAATAGGTATGGTGTTAACAAGCAAAAATATAGTCAACTGCCTAAGACTAGTCTTAGGAGAAATCTACTTCAAAGCGTGAGATATATAGTTAGATAATGGATGGAAGGAGTTTAAAAACTTAAAGGAAGGTTAAAATACTTTATTTTATGGTCATAATCACACCAACACCATCTACAGGTCTTGAAACTCCCATATAATCAACTAGGATTGACTAAGACAGGTAGTGAGATGAAACTTGGCATCTAAGGTTTGTATTGCATTGGACTAAGGTAAACAATGAATCCAACAATTTATAGATAAACATACATATATTATAGGATGATATTTTAAAAAATTTATTATATTATAATCAATAAAATATAACTATAGGGAGGGAGACACCTGCAGGTAGGGAGACACTTATAGGTAGGGTTAACTTACCAGTCAGGCCTGACTGAGCAAGGAAGGGTTTTAAGGTAAAATAAAATATTATGAGCATTTAATATCATTATTTAAATCCATATTATGGTTTAAATAAACTTATTACACAATCATAATGGATGAAAAATAAAATTAAAGACACTTCCAAGTGTAAAACATAGTTCACATGAAGAATCCTACACAGTCTATCATAAAAGGAAGTTTATCTTGGAACTTGAGGCCTTTGGAGGGTCAAATGACATATTAGAGAGTTTAAATTTTTTTATATAAAAATTATTAATTTTATAACTCTCTTAGTTATCCACCATTATTTTGGTAAGCAGGGGAGTGCCCTTTATTTCATCTCAGATAGAGGGCACTCCCTTATGAGCACAAACTGGCAGTTTTAGAGAATATGATAGAAATATGAATCCATAAGATTTAGGTACCTTGAAAATGGATTTGGAAAGTTGAGTGATACAAATAAAAGTCATGGAAAACAAGAACAAAGGAATGAACCCCAATAAGGAAGTCTAAACCCTTGGAGTTGCAGTCAATCCTGCTAGGCACATTTAGGCCTAGAGGCCAAATGGAGAGTCGATTCCAATTGTGACATGAGGTGATAATTATTTATTATAAAATAATGTTTAAGGCATCACTATAGAGGTTTTTTAGATATTTATAGGTAAGTAAAACCATCAAAATTCATTATGAGCTCTAAGGTGTAGTCAAGCCTATTAGGCAAGGTTTAAGCCTAAGGCCAAATGGGGGGTCATTCACAATTATAGCATGAGATGATCATTACAATAAATTTTATAATGTATATTGAGACATAATATATGTGTTCAAAATATTTATATGCAAAATAAACCTTGAGGAAGCCATTTTTGGCTCAGAGACAACACTAATCCTATAGGAAAAGGAAGAAAGGGCTTGATAGGACAAGTTTGAATACTCGTATATATTTTGATGATTTGAATGGGGGTAAAAAAGGCTTAGAGGAGTTATAATAGGTCTTGAAAAATAATTTTTTTTTAACTATTTTGAGATTCCAATGTCAGGTTTTTATGAACAACGCTTAAGAGTGAAAACAAACCTAAAACCCTTACAAACCCTTGTAAAGACTAGCTTGAAGAAATGAGAGAGATAATGGAACAAAATGGCATGAATTATGATTATATTTTAAATAGGACTCATTCAATATCCATACCATCAAAATTAGTTGTATAGAATCTGTATGGATGGAGTGCAAAATAGGTTTTTTTGACTATTTTGTTTATTTTGTAGGCTACAAGAGGTTCTAAGATATGAAACAAAATTTGGGGGAAATATTATAGCTTTTGATAACTAATAATGTTAATTTAATTCATTATAAAAACTCCTAAGTTCCTTAACCAACTACTTCATCTCAACCAGTCAAAACTGGCATAGTGGCCAAGCTAGTGAGAAGGATGGAAAACTTCAAGTGAGCTAATTTTAAGGTATCCTTGATGATTATAAGCCATGGATAGTATTTAATATTATCATCCACTCCCTCCCATGGAATTTAATGGAAAAATAAACCCAAATTTGAGGCCAAGTGTGTAGGGTGTATGAAAGAAGAGTTTTTTGGACTACAGATGATGATGGTTCCTTTCCAAATGATTATAGATGACCATGCTTATAACCAATGCATAGAGAGGCATGTATTAAATCCATACCATTAATTCCAATAATAATACCTATCCCTAATTATTTTTGGTATGTTAAAATAATTCCAAATCATGAAAGTAGTTTTCTGAGCTAGAATAAGGAGTTTCATGCCACTTTTCATGAGTTTTATGACTTGTATGAACACTTGTGCTTCCTGATCTTACATGGTTCATCCCATATCCTATTATCATGAATAAGTAACTAAATTTATCATCTTAAAAAGTGTCCTTATGACCCTTTGAATTCTTTCTTATCCTCTCTCTCTCATAAGTTCTATAAGAACTAGCCATTTTAGCCATTGTAACTTTTTTCCCACTTGAGTATGGTGAAGCCATGCTTATTTACATACCATTTTATCAATAATACTACTAATTTTTACCTCTTCATGACTTTTCTTAGTTTTTTTACTTGAATGTTGGATATTTCTTAGTGAACACTATGAATTCCTTAGCATGTTGTCTCATTCTTTCATCATATTTGAAGTTGGAAAACCTTCTTCCTTCAGGGAAAGTGAAGTGTTATAGGAAATTTCAAGGATTAAGTGAGTTAGGATATTCACTAGTGTCATTCAATTCCTCTTTTATAGTCTTCCTAGCTTTGTACATTCATCCACAGCCTCATAATGTAATATTGATATGAGAAGATATAAATTGAAGGAGTGTATGTTTTGTTAGTCCTTTGTTCTCATGTGTAACATGCTACTAGTTGGAATTCATCATCTTATTTTGTGTATCACATCCCTTGGAATAGTTTTCTTTAAGTTATCTCTCTCCCTTCCCCCCCCCACAAATTTTAGGTGTAGTTGTGATATAAATTGGTACATCAAGGGAGCTAACCCTATCTAGAGATTAACCTCATCCTTAGGCTACCCAGAAGCCTAGAGGTGTTTCCATTGTGCCACTTAGATGAGGAGAGATTAGGCATCTCCTCAAATGGTGTAAATTCAAATGACAATAGTTTTTTACATGCTTAGTTGGACTCTTGGTCCAAGAAGTTGAGAGATTTCTTTTTGTTGTCTCTCAACAATCAGCCTTTAGAGGCATCTATCCAAGAATCACTGGTAACTCCAAAGTTATATCAGCTAGTTAAGTATCTCAAGTTTTCCTTTTAAGATTTTTGGTAAAATTTTTCTTTGTGTTCTTACTTTTAATGAAGTTTTATTGATAATTTTGGTGTTGAATACTATTTTACACAAGTTGGTGATACATATCCAATTTATGGCACTCCTTATAAGTGTTAGTGTGATCCTTACCAATTTTTTTATGATACTTATCAACTCCTACATGGTCATTATCAATATTCTCATGATTCTTACTAGTCCCATATCCAGCCTCCTCAATGTCTTGCTCCCCATAGTCAACCTAGACACTTCTCAACTCAATCCATTTCCACCTTCAAGAAGACAATCTTGGGCTATGAGAAGTACATGTTACAGATTGATAGACTAAGGGGACATGATCAAGATGTTCCTAGAAATTTTACTCATAAGTCAAGAGGTGCATTAGAGCTGGTCAAAAGAGAGTGGAAAATTATTGAGAGAGCTAATTGGAAAAGGCTCACAAGTGAGATGATAGATGTGAGTGGATTGATTGCATCATTGGAAGATAAAATAATATTTTATGAGGAGTATCCTCACTAAGTCTATCAACCTTAGTATCCACTTCCCAAAGTTTTCTATTAGCCATATTTGATCCCTAGTCATGAGCCCAATAAAAATTTCCAAAGTCATGCTTTACTAAATCAAGTGGAAGAGAGAGTTGAAAAGACTATCCTTGTGTTTGAATAAAACTTGATAGGAAAATTGAGTTGGTCAATATGAAGATTCAATATTCCATGTTATCATAAAAGGATGTGGAATTCAAGCCTTATTTCCCTCTCCCATTACATCCCCACCTTAAGAAGAGACCTCTATATATGCCATTTCAAGTTGGAGACAAGGTGGAGATTCTAAGCCTAAGGAAATTCCAAGTTTCTTGAATAATTCATCCACTCATAGAGTGAATCAACACATCAAGAAAATACCCCTAATCCCAACATCTTGACCTAAATTAATATAGTGGAATCATGGGGAAAGAAGGATAAAAGCCTAGATAAAGAGTATGAAGTTGAAGAAAAAATTGATCCGATGAAAGTCCCTCCCACCCTTCCTCAAGAGACCTCTTATTTTTCATGTCAACCCTATTGTACTACTCCTCCTCATTATGATTCTTATGAACTTTAATAGATAATTTTACAAGAGAATCTATCCAAGTATATTGAAGAGTTAGAGGCAAAGATAAAATTTCTAAGTCAAGGTATGATGGAAGGTTTAGACCTAAAAGAAGATCATATGCCTAAACACACCCCATATACCCTTAATAAAGAGAGTAATAAAGATAAATAAGATTTTAATGAAGTGATTGTAAAGTGGAAGGAATAAAATAAAGTTGTTTTATCCCAAGTTCTACCTCCCCTTCCTCAAGATCTTCCAAAAGAATCCCCTACATTTCACTCCTAATCTGATTTTGAGTTATATGTGCCACCTCTACCAACTAGCTCATCTTGTCCTCACCCCATCACCATTTTACTTGATGTACCTATTGTACCCAAAAAATGTCACTCATTTTATGGGACAACATATGAGATATTTTGGTCCTGCAAGACAAAATTATCTCTTCCCATTTCAAAAAATTGTTCTAAACTTTCAAAATTGGGAATTATTCAAGCTTTTTCAGTTAAAAGACTAACAGGTTCAATGGCTTCAACAAGTGAGTTCTAGAAAAGGAGCAGGTTCCTCAACACTTAGATGCTTTTGAGGGTGGTTCAATGCCTTGGTTCAACCAAAAATGTTCATCGACAAGCTTCAAAGAAGGATTGAACCATTGAACCATCAAACCCCACTTCCAAGAAGGTTCAAAAGTTCAATGGGTTCAAATGTTCAACGCAATTAATTCAAAAAGCTTAGTTCAAGTGGTCAATTGAATAAGTCAAAAAGAAGGAATGAACTATTGAACCAAAGTTGGTTCAATCAATCGGTTCAAGTGGTAGGTTCAAAGGAGTGCCCAAAAGCCCAAAGCAAAAGCCCATTAGAGCCCAATGGATGATACCAAGTGTCATCTACCGAGCCCCATTATAATTTGTTTCTAAGAGCTATGAAAGTTGCCACATGTCCCTTATAAGATAAATGGATCATGCCAAGTGTCAACATCTGCATGAATCGAAGTGAGTCCTAAGTGTATTTACAGTGTTTTCAAAGTTTAGCAGAAGTCACCATGTGTCATCTTCCACGAGACTCTTAAAAGGCATCCAAAGCCTCTATAAGTTAAGTAGATGTTGCCACATGTCCTCACCTATTTCACAGTGGATGCTGCCACATGTCACTTTTTGAGATCAACCAAAAATTGACTAATGCAAATCCAAAGGACAAATATATCTTGCGGAGGGCAGGTGAGGAGTAGATGGACCATTGCAAAAACCCGAGGGATAGTTCCATGCTTGAACAAGTCCTTGCGGAGGGCACAATTCTCTTTTGGGAAAAGAATGCGGCAAAATGGTTAAGGCAAGAATCCTTCAAACTTTTTGTCTAAAGGAATTCACTTGGGAGGAAAGCCTGACAGAAAACTTGATGGAAAACAGAGGCAAAATGAAGGAAGATTTCCTTCAGACAAATTGTCTGAAATAATTCCTTCAGACTTTTTGTCCAAAGGAAAAGTCTACCAAAATAGAAAACTTGCCAAGGAAATAAAAGCCCAAAAGTTGACACATTTCCCTTATAAAGTTCAGTAGAAACCACCATGTGTCATCTGTCGAGACAAAATTTCTAGTAACTTTCAAAGTAGCAAAATGTGCCATGTGTCATCTACAAAACATAGCAGATGCTACCACATGTCAACATCTACAACTTCTTCCTTTTATTGAGTAAGGACTATGGTGGGTCTTAGGTGAGTGGCTAAACTTGAATGGAATGCACCATATGTCATCATCCACATAAATCTAAAAGAATCTTGAATGTTTCCATAGTGTCTCTAAGAGCTCAATGAAAGCTGCCATGTGTCATCCTCTACGGGATTCTTAAAAGACATCTAGAATATGCCACATGTCCCATTATAACTCCATGGAGTGTGAAAAGTGTTTGCATTAGCATCTCAAGTTTCTTACAAGTTTCAAAGCTTCTTTTAATAAGCATTTCTCAGAGTCCTGTGGATGCTGCTAAGTGTCCTGATCTATTTTGCAGTGGAACGTGCCATGTGTAAATTGTTAAGATCAACAGAAAGTGACCAAAGAGTAGAGAAATGATTGAACCAAGGATCTGATTCAACAGCCAGGAAAGGAGGAATGTTGAAGAAAGACTAGAAATATTCATGCATAAGATATGTTTCTAGAAGTAGACTACTAGAGGGACATTGGAGAACACAAACATTCAATAGTGTGACCCGTTTCTCTGCATTGAGAAAAGCAAATGGGCAAATACGCCTAATTCCAACATATCTTCTTGACAAAATTTAAGATGTATTCAAGGCATCGAATGCAACATGATGTGTTACTAGTCCCAAGTCTTTCTTGGAGGGGTATATATTGGACTCTCTCTTATTGTTTTAAAAAATCCCTCTCGGTTATCAAAAATTAAACTCTGCCTAAATTGAAAGGCATTACTGAGACTTTGAGCTCAGATTGTTGATCATATTTTGTTATTTGAATAATAAAACAAGTGAATTTTTATACTTTGTGTTGGAATAGCTTTGTTATTGGAGAAATTGTTCTTATGTTTGTTTCCTTAATACATTTTCTATCCACTTAATTAAATAAGCAGAATTAGTGAAAGTAATCAGGAAGGTGCCCTGAAGCCGGCTGTGGAGAGACTTTATGCTGCCATAATTGTCTTTAGTTTGTCTATTTTTCTATTTATATGTAAAGGATCTTGGGATGACTTTGTGCCCTCATTATCCTTCATATTTCACTCTTTAGTAGTTGAGGTGGAGACTTTGTATTACATTTCATCCTGCCATGTTACTGCACCCTGTTACAGTTATTTGTCACCACCAAAAAGGTTCCTTTTGTCTGCTAAACAAAACTTTTGAAAGAAGAGGATTGCCTTCTATCATTTCATCAAGATTCCTCCTTTGATTTGTGAACATCATCTCTGAAAAAAGAGAGATGGATGGTGTTATCCTACCCTTGAGTGTTATTTTCAGCTTATTTATAGTAGATTAGCATATATATATATAGTACCTTATACTTATAGGGAACCTCCCCTTGATGAGAGGAGAGATTAGTCCCCTTTTGATGTGGTAAACCTACACATTTGGCTGACCAATCTTCCTGATGTGGTTGATCAGACCTATTTTGCTCATCAGTACACTGATTGACAAAATATTCACCCAATAGTTTTATGGCGACTCTACTGGGGATACAATAATTTTGTGCAATTTGGAGCCTCAAGTTTCAAATTAAAACATCACCTGTGTCTTACCCATTATTATTATAACCTTATCCATTTATCCCATTGTGAAAGAATGCGTAGTTTGAAACCTCAAGTTTCAAACTAAAGCAATACCAGTTTTTTTCCATTTTTATTTTTACACCCTGGCAGATCCACACTATATTGAAACCAAAAGGCTAAAGGTATTGTTGACCCTGTATTTGAGTTGGTACAGAAAAGTAATTTTGATCTATTTCCTTCACCATCTCACCTCCAACAAACTAAGAGCTTTCCTTCTACTAAAGTCAGGTCTCCATTACTAGGCAAAGTGTCCACTTTTGCTGTTAATAAATCTTTACCAATACTTACCCCTCTGAGATTTGTTATTCCACCTTTCCATAGTCATATAATGGCAATTCAAGGCCCCTAGGGTAACACTTTGGGCCCACTTAATCTAACTCCACCCCTACATGAGTTCCCACTTAGTTTAAAGAAGAATTTTCTCAAGTTCTATGGTGATGGGAAAGGTCATCCTGATGAACATATTATAGCCTTCAACATAGCCTGTGGCCTAATAGGTGTAGAATTTGAGGACATGGTAGTCAGGCTATTTGTAGAGACATTACAAGGTGATATTGTAGATTGGTTCTACCATCTACAGGCTCGGTCAGTAACTGACTAGAACACCCTCAAAGCCAAGTTTGAAGCCAGATTCAAATCTATAGAAGATACACATGCCCTTTTGGCCTGGCTCACACAAATGAAGAAGGAACCTCATGAACCAATGAGAGATTTTATAGCCAAATTTGACAAGTTAAGGAATAGGATCCCTACAATTTCTCAACCTACAACTGAGAATCTCAAATGTTTCTTCATTAATTCTCAGGTACCTAAAGTAAGTTTCCTATTGAGATGTGTTGGTCAAATAGACCTTATTGCAGCTCAATATTTAGCCACTAAGGTGGAAGATGATCTCATCTTGGTAGGGAAGATAAGGAAAGATCCTAATAGAAATAGACCCTCATCATCTTCTGAATATCCATCTACAAGCACCACTAATCCAATGGTGTAGAAGTTGGCAAATGAGTTGCTTACTCTCAAAAAGAAAATGGTGCAAGGAATGTCTTCTCCTCCATATAGAGATATGCCAAGGAGGACATTTCCAAATCAATCATACCAGGGCAATGCTACAAGGAATCAAGGGCAACTAAATCATCTTCCTCCCCCATAGGGGAAACTTGCCATTGAAGCACCTCTAGCCAATTCAGGAGTGGATTATCTTGAAGCAGAATCAGATTTCTCTTTCTAGCCTGAATTGAGTCAAAAAAATGACATTGATCTCCTTGTAGAAGGCCAAGAAGAATTAGCTGGTGACTCCAACATTGGTTCCTAAACTACCAGGATGAACCTAGAAGTAAAGGAGAAGCATTTGATGGATCATACATAGTGTTTACCAGGTCATAAAAATAGTCATCTCAACAAGTTGATAAGGGAAAAATAGAAGAACATTCTCATCCTACAATTTCAATTGCTAAGTGGGGAACAACCCTGCCTTTCCAGCCAAAGGACCCAGTGATCACCAAAAAGGTAAGTACATTAAGTTCACCTTCACCTTTAACTTCAATTTTGCAAATCAGTCCTCTCCCTATAAACCAAAAGGTTGAATTACCTTCCTCTGTTCCTAGTCTAATTCAGTCATTTGACATAATTGATCATGTCAAGAAAACCAAAATTCAAATGACTGAGTTTAATATTTACAATCTAATCCTAAGCAGCTAGATAGGTTAGTTGAATGTGTGAAGATTAAGGCTGTCCCTATAAGACAAGATGTTAAGTAAGTAACTCATGATCCCCCAAGGAACATGTCCATCCCAAATAATCTTGTCATTACTCCTCCTGCTTCCCTTGGGAAAATAGAGCCTTTCTATGTTTCCCTGTTGATAAATGGTCACAAGCTAAGCAACTGCATCATAGACTTAGGTGCACCTGACAATGTCATCCCTACCAAAGTGGTAGAATCTCTTAAACTCATGCTAACCAAGACCTTTGGTAGATGATATTCCATGGAGAAAAAACAAGTGCCATTGTTGGGACAAATCAAAGATGCCCAATTTGCATTTGTAGCCTTTCCAAAAAAGAGAATCAAGATGACTGTCCTGGTGGTCGACGTTCCAGCCTCATATGACATTCTTTTGGGGTGAAATTTTTGTAAAGATGTTGGTGGAGAATTGAGAATGGACCTATCTAAAGTGAGGATCCCTATCAAAGGCATCATGCAGAGGCTACTCCATGAAAAGGAAGCAAAATACGTGGTCACTTAAACATCAGCACCTGAAGCTCAAATTCTATTTGAGTATTCAGGCATGGGTAATTACTTTTTATCCATAGAAGTTCATGAGGTGCTTCATGAAGTCCCTAAATGTAATTTATAGTTTGAATTAGACCATACATCAGAATAATTAGTAGGTTGTAGTATAGATGGAGAAGAATCTTCCCTCTCTAATGAAGGAAAATCTAAAGAAAAATTAGTGTTTGATGATGTATGAATTTTGGAATTCGATGGCAGCTACTCCTCTACTAGTTTAGGAGCTAGGATTGTGTTGATATATTCTCAAGGAGATATTTTCCCCTACTCATATAAGTTATAGTTTAGCAACACCAATAACATAGCTGAATATGAATCTCTATTTCTTGGATTGAAGGCAGCTCAATACAAGGGCATCAAACTCCTTCATGCCAAAGGGGATGCTGAACTGGTGGTTTGTCAAGTAAGGAACTTGTATCAAACCAAAAAAAAGAGATTGCACCACTACCACAATCTATTCTAGGATCAAATTAAAAGTTTTAATGCTTTCAACATCTCTACCATATCTAGAGAAGTCAATGACTGAGCTGATGCACTTGTTGTTTTAGCAACTCTCCTAGTTCCTCACTCAGACTTCAAAGAAGATAGGTATACCATTGAATTAGTTTATCGACCAAGTGTGCCTAACAATGTTGATTATTATAAAATATTCAATGATGATCACCAAATCATTGCCTTCTTGGAACAATAAGATAGCTTTGAATAGCTACATTTTGAAGGTAGTGAAAGAAGTGTGAACTAGCTCTTAAATAAAATACAGATGTAGGTGAGGAGTTCTTGCAACTGAAAGGGAATAAGATTCCCAAAGTCCTAGTTTCCCTTGAGAATCTATTTGACAAACATGACAGACTCATCAAATAGTAGCAAACGGATTCAATCTCCTCTCAGGAATTTTATCAAGTAAATCTAGGTACCAAGGAAGGTCCCAAGATGGTTAACATTGGTAAATGTTGCACTCCCAAGGAAAGGTTCAAGTTCACTACTTTGCTCAGCCAATACATGGACATCTTATCATATTCCTATGATGGCCTGAAGTCTCTTAGGCTTGATGAAATCTGCCATGACATTCTTCTTAAGGCTGACTCGATGCCTTATAAGCAAAAATCTAGACAGTATAATCTAAAGATATCATGTACTATTCTATCTGAGATACAAAAAATATTAAATTCTAGAATCATCTTCCCAATCCATCATTCCACATCGATTGCAAACATAGTGCCTATAAGGAAAAAAAATGGCAAAATTCACCTCTGTGTGGATTTTAAAAATTTAAATCAGTCATCCTTAAAGGATAACTATCCTTTGCCAATCATGGATCAAGTGCTTTAGACAGTGATTGGTTTGGAGATGTTATCAATGCTAGATGGCTTCTCAGGATATAATGAGGTTAAAGTTGGTGAAGCAGACCAACACAAGACTACCTTCACCACACCATGGGGCACATTTGCATATAGAAGGATGCCTTTTGGCTTGATAAATGTTGGTGCCACCTTTTAGAGAGAAATGGACCTTGATTTCAAGGATGAGATGGGTAAATTCATTATGTTATACTTTGATGACTTGACCATCTTTTCCAAGCATCGCTCTGATCATATACGCCACTTGTAACAAGTGCTAGAACACTACCACCAAAATGGCATTTCTTTAAACCCTAAGAAGTCAGTATTTGGAGTAACAGAGGGAAAATTTCTCAAACACATTATGTCCAAAGGGGGCATAAATATTGACTTAGATAGAGTCAAGTCTATCCAAGAGCTTACCTTGCCCACAAGTAAGACTGTTGTTCACTCTTTCTTTGGAAAGGTGAATTTCTTACGGAGGTTCATCCCTGAGTTTGATGAGAAGACTCGACACATTGTAAACATGATGAAGGGAAAGGCCACCTTCAACTGGACTAAAGAAGGCAAGTCAACATTTGAGGATATCAAGACTGCCATTGCCCACACCCCAACTCTGGTTTGTCCAGACTATAATAAAGAGTTCACCATATACAATTATGCTTCTGAACACACACTTTCAAAAATTTTGGTTTAACATAATAAAGAAGTTATGGAATCTCCCATTTCTTTCATGATTTGCCCTCTCAAAGCTCATGAGATAAAGTACTCAAACATGGAGAAGCATGCTTATGCATTAGTGAAGGTAGTTAAGCATTTTTACTTCTACATCTTGAATTCACACATTACTACCTTAGTTCCTGACACCACAGTCAAATCCATATTAACTCAGTAGGAGTTTGGGATGAAAAGAGGTAATTGGATTACAAAGATCTAGGAGTTTGATCTAGACATCAAGCCAATAAAGCTGGTATGAGGAAAAGGCCTATGCTAATTAATTGTTGATAACAAACCAGAAGAAACATAGCATGAAGAAGTAGAGGTGGAAGACACACCAATAGTCCTCTTTGTCTCCACTATGAATGAGTGGTATTTAGGTATTGCTCATTTCCTTACTTATGGTGAGTGTCTTTCTCACTTATCTTACAAAGAAAGGAGGACTATCAAGTTGAAATCTACCAATTTTGTCCTTTGGGACAATGGCCTGTATAAGAGGAGCCTTGATGGAGTGTTCCTTTGCTATGTAGACAAAGAGCAGCAATGCCAACTTTTGAAATCCTTCCACAATCTAGCCTATGGAGGACATTTTTCTACTCCTATGACTACCCATAAAATTCTATGAGCCAGGTATTACTAGCCAACTCTTTTCCAAGATGCATATAAGTGGGTAAGGAAATGTGAACTCTGCTAGTAGTTTGTTGGAAGACCCAAGTTAGCTACCCTGTCTCTCAAACCAGTGGTCATAGAGGAACCATTTCAGTAATGGGGAATTGATTTTATTAGATTTGTAAGCCCATCTTCAAGTGCTAGACAAAATTATGTCCTAATGACAACTGACTACTTCACCAAGTGGGTGGAAGTAATTCCAACCAAGCATGGTACTTCAGAAGTAGTGTGTAATTTCCTCAAGGAGAATATCATTTCTAGGTTTAGAGTCCCAACCAAGATTGTTACTGATAATGCAGCTTGTTTCACTTCCTAGGAGATTACACAATTCTATTTCTACTATGGGATTACACTCTCCCACTCTTCTAATTACTTTCCACAAGGGAATGGACAAGCTGAATCAAGCAATAAGAACCTGGTGACTATCATCAAGAAGTTGGCAGATGACAACCAAAGGACATGGCATAAAGCATTGGTTGATGCTCTATGGATAGATAGAATTATACCAAAGAGATTAATTGGTATGTCTCGTTTCCAACTTCTTTATGGTATTAATGCTAAGATACCAATCACTTTAGAATTTCCAGCATTAAAATTGGCTAAGGCAATTGAAGATCAGACATATGAAATCCCCCTTGATAAGAGGATCATGTGCCTAAGCTGGATGAGTAGAGAACTATGGTGGTGGACCAAATTGCTGCCCATCAAAGTCTGGTGAAGAAACTCTTTGACTAGAAAGCAAAAACCATGATTTCCAAGTTGGAGATCAAGTCCTATTATGGGACAAAAGGAGAGAAACAAAGGAAATGCATGGAAATTTTAACTCCCTTTAGAGGGGCCCATTTATTATCCATCAGCACAATGGTGAAAATAGATTCCTACTGAAGTATCAAGATGGCATGCTCTTTTCTCTACCTCACAGTGGATAGCATCTAAAACACTTCAATTCTTGAAGTACTAGTTCATTTCATCTGTACATATGTATATTAGTATAGTTTTTAGTTCCATTTTATTTTGTCTGTTTTCATTTTTGACACCTTTCATTTCTGAGTAACATGACTCCATAGCCCAATGGCACACATGAAGACACTAGAGATTATGGATTCTACTCCCTTCTACTCTTTTTATAATTAATGGAAGTTCCCCAACTGGAGCCAGCTGTTGTACCCAAAAAATGTCACTCATTTTATGGGACAACATATGAGCTATTTTGGTCTTGTAAGACAAAATTATCTCTTCCCATTTCAAAAAATTGTTCTAAACTTTCAAAATTGGGAATTATTCAAGCTTTTTTAGTTAAAAGACTAACAGGTTCAATAGGTTCAATGGCTTCAACAAGTGAGTTCTAGAAAAGAAGCAAGCTCCTCAACACTTAGACACTTTTGAGGCTAGTTCAATGCCTTGGTTCAACCAAAAATGTTCATCAGCAAGCTTCAAAGAAAGATTAAACCATTGAACCATCAAACCTCACCTCCAAAAAGGTTCAAAGGTTCAACGGGTTCAAAGGTTTAATGTGGTTAGTTTAAAGAGCTTAGTTCAAGTGGCCAATTGAATAAGTCAAAAAGAAGGAATGAACTATTGGACCATTGAACCAAAGTTGGTTTAATCAATTGGTTCAAGTAGTAGGTTCAAAGGAGTGCCCCAAATCCTAAAGCAAAAGCCTATTAGAGCCTAGCAGATGTTGCCAAGTGTCATCTACTGAGCCCCATTATACTTTGTTTCTAAGAGCCATGAAAGTTGCCACGTGTCCCTTGTAAGATAAATGGATTGTGCCAAGTGTCAAAATTTGCATGAATCCAAGTGATTCTCAAGTGTATCTACATTAATTCTAAACCTTATCAGAAGCTACCATGTGTCATCTTCTACGGGACTCTCAAAAGGCATCCAAAGCCTCTATAAGTTAAGTAGATGTTGCCATGTGTCCTCACCTATTCATAGTAGATGTTGCCATGTGTTACCTATTGAGATCAGCTAAAAATTGATTAAGGAAAAGCCAAAGGACAAACAACCCTTATGGAGGGTGGGTGAGGCATAGATAGACTGTTACAAAAACCTGAAGGATAGTTCCATGCTTGAACAAGTCCTTGCAGAGGGCACAATTCTCTTTCAAGAAAAGAACGTGGCAAAATGGTTAAGGCAAGAATCTTTCAGACTTTTTGTCTGAAGGAATTCACCAAGGAAGAAAGCCCGACAGAAAACCTGACAAAAAGCAGAGGCAAAATGAAGGAAGATTTCCTTCGGATAAATTATCTGAAAGAATTCCTTCAGACTTTTTATTCGAAGGAAAAGTCTACCAAAATAGAAAACCCACTGAGGAAATAAAAGCTCTAAAGCTACTACATGTCCCTTACAAAGTTTAGCAGAAACTACCATGTGTCATCTATCGAGACACAATTTCTAGTAACTTTCAAGGTAGTAGAACATGCCACGTGTCATCTATAAAACACAGTGGATGCTACCACATGTCAACATCTGTAGCTTCTTCCTTTTATTGAGTAAGGACTATGGTGGGTCCCAAGTGAGTGGCTAAACTTGAATGAAATGCACCATGTGTCATCATTTGTGTAAATCTAAAAGAGTCCTGAATGTTTCCATAGTGTCACTAGGAGCTCAGTGGAAGCTACCACGTGTCATCTTTCATGGGATTCTCAAAAGACATCCAAAATATGCCACATGTCCCATTATAACTTCGTGGAGTGTGACAAGTGTCTTCATTTACATCTCAAGTTTCTTACAAGTTTCAAAGCTTCTTTCAATAAGCATCTCTCAGAGTCCCATGGATGTTACCAAGTGTCTTGATCTATTTTGTAGCGGGATGTGCCACATGTAAATTGTTAAGATCAGTAGAAAGTGACCAAAGAGTAGAGAAATGATTGAACCAAGGATCTAATTCAATAGCCAAGAAAGGATGAATTATGATGAAAGACCAAAAATATTCATGCATAAGATATGTTTCTAGAAGTAGACTGCCTGAGGAACATTGGAGAACACAAACATTTAATGGCGTGACCCATTTCTCTGCATTGAGAAAAGTGAATGGGTAAATACGCCTGATTCTAGCATATCTTCTTACTAGAATTTAAAATGTATTCAAGGCATTGAATGCAACATGATGTGTTACTGCTCCCAAGTCTTTTTTGGAGGGCTATATATTGGAATCTCTCTTATTATTTTAAAAAAATCCCTCTCGATTATCAAAAATTAAACTCTACCTAAATTGAAAGGCATTATTGAGACTTTGAGCTCAGATTGTTGATCATATTTTGTTATTTAAATAAGAAAATAAGTGACTTTTCAGACTTTATGTTGAAAAAAGCTTGGTTGTTGGGGAAATTGTTCTTATGTCTGTTTCTTTAATACATTTTCTATCCACTTAATTAAATAAGTATAATTAGTGAAAGTAATCAGGAAGGTGTCTTGAAGCTAGCTATGGAGAGACTTTGTGCTACCACAATTGTCTTTAGTTTGTCTATTTTTATGTTTCTATGTAAAGGATCTTGGGATGACTTTGTGCCCTCATTATCCTTCGTATTTCACTCTTTAGCAGTTGAGGTGGAGACTTTGTGGTAAATTTCATCCTACCATGTTACTGCACCCTGTTACAATTATTTTTCACCACGAGAAAGGTTCCTTTTATCTGCCGAATAGCACTTATAAAAGAAGAGGAGTGCCTTCTATCATTTCCTCAATTCCTCCTTTGATTTGTGAGCATCATCTCTGAAAAAAGAGAGATGGATGGTGTTATCCTACCCCTGAGTGTTATTTTCATCTTATTTATAGTAGATTAGCACATATATATAGTACCTTATACTTATAGGGAACCTCCCCTTGATGAGAGGAAACATTAGTCCCCTTTTGATGTGGTAAACCTACACATTTGGCTGACCAATCTTCCTGCTATGGTTGATCAGACCTATTTTGCTCATTAGTACGTTGATTGACAAAATATTCACCCAATAGTACCTATGGTATTGTAAACTAAATATGATAATTTATTTTAAAATAATCATAACTATTTCTTAAGTAAATCCTAACTCCTTGGCAGCCTCATTGGACTAAGTCGCATGATTACAAGATGCCTAGTCTTGGTATCACCAAGAAGGAGAAAGAAATGGATGATATTTCGTCCCTTTAGAATAAAATTCATGATATGGAAGTTGAGATGAAAATTTATAGCCCTAAAGGGATCCTAAATTATTAAGAACATGTGACTTCTTGTGTGGATATTTCTAATTGGGTTAATGAGGAAGAATGTTTTCCTTTTGCCAAATAAGAGGAAACCTTCATTGGTTTTTCCATCACCTTGTAAGATGTCATGGATTGGAAAGGAAAAGTTATTAATAAGCCTTTGGATGACTTGTTTCAAATCATTGGAGCAGGCTATACTCCTCTTCAAGGAGGTTATGATTTGATCAAAGATGGATAAGGCAACCTTGGCACTCAAGTGAGTATGCAAAGGAAAAACAACCTTTCAAATCTATCCTTTCAAGAGGCATATGAATTTGATGATCATATATTTGAAATCATAAAAATTGGATATCATCCTCTTAATAATTTGGGAGAAACACCATCTCTTGAAGGATGGAGCAAGTTCCTATTGGCTTCAATATTCTAGAGAACAAGAAACCAATCCTCTTGAAGCTATGCCTACAAAGAAGATGCAAGTTGACCATGAGATTAAGAATGGCAAGAAGTATGAGGTATGTGTGAAAGTTAAAAAGGAATATATACAAATTAGATACATATTTGGAGATGATTTTTTTGAGAGTAGATCAAGTGAAGTACCAAGGAATAGATATAATTTACAAAGCATCCAATTCAAAGAGAAACATACTTGGCACTATGATTCATCTCATCAAGAGGATGACTCAAGAAACTTTCCTTTTGATTCTAGAAAGGAGGTATGATTAGCTGATAGTTGCGCATTATAGTTTGTTTTGTCATTCCCCTAAGTGCCTTGAGCACATATGTGTCTTGTTATTATGTTTTCTTTACTTGTGTGAGTCCTTTATTTTATGTGTTTGAGGTGATTAGTTGTCTTGTTTGGGTCAAGCTTATGGTCAATGGTTAAATCCCTTTTATGTGTTTCAAAATTTACATTACTCCCTAATCCCAATGGATTGATAAGGCTACTAGTCTATTTAGCATAGCAGGCATGCTACCCCTATGAGTCACCAATTTGTTGACCAAATTTGACCATGCAGGTCAAATTAGGGAACTCAGGTAAAAAATTGGTATTTATATATTTAATGGGATCTAAAATTTGATCATAAGGTGTATTATATGTAAATTACTATCATTTAATGTTATACTAGCCTTGGTCCTTAGTCATTTTGAGGTAAAAAATGGCATTTAATGAATTTTAAAGATTTATTATGAATTTTAAAAGTTCCAAAATGTTATTTCATGTGCTATGTGTCTCCACATGTCTTAATCAACTATTAATAACTAAAAGTAGTAGGTGATTCAGAAGAAAGAGTAGTTTTCTTAGGAAAAAAGGTGAGTTTGGCACTTGTACAGCCCATGGAGAAGTTTACCACATGAGAGAATATCATGGTAAGTATCTTCAGATTCCCCAAACTCAAATACACATTTTAAATGCTCTGGAAGTGCCATTTTAGTCCCAAAATTGTTCTACTCTTTTTTCACCCTTCTTGGCAAGCAAAAGCAACCATCAAGTTTGTACTTAGTATGGATAGCAGGGGAGGTTTTTGGTCAAAAAAATTGGGTAGGTAAAATTAAACTTAGATACATTCATTTACATTACAATATTTTTAATAATGGTGGATTTTGATTTATGAACAATCCTCATGAAGTTGACTGTGATTTCCTGCTTGTTGTTTCATGTACCCTATAGGTTTTGCTTTAGTTTATGACTTTATGTGAGATATATTTGGTCATATTGGTTATAGATTATTTTATATTCATATTTATTTTTTATCCATTTTTGGTTTCAAGTTTAATGATGTTTAGATGAGTCAAGTAGCTCAAAGTTGCAAAAGGAGACACCTTTCTGAGTTATAGGTAGTTTTCACCATTTTTAAGAAATTCATGATTGTTCATGGATTTATAGGCTTGTGATATAACCTTTAACATGTTTTTAATGTGATATAAATTTTATTTACATTTCAAACTCCATTTTTCAAAGCAATCTCCATGACTTTGCAGTCATATGCAATATTCATAGGTAGGCAACCACTAATAAACATGTATAGGTTATCTCATGGATAAATCCATGTTTAAGAGAAAGTTTTGACACTTATTTAAGGTATTTTATAATGTTAAAAATTTATTTTTAGGTATTTAAATGATTTTATAACCTATTTAAGGCCGAATTATATGCCCATCATACCAATCTTGCTCACAATCTACCTACTACAACTCATCTTCATATATAGGAATTCCCTTGCTAATGTCATACTGAGAAGGAGAATTTGATAGTTGTTCCAATATCCCATAGTTAAAATAAGTTAATTTTAACACTTTTTATGGGTATATAAATTTTTCAAAAAAATAAGTGCCTTGCATACTGTTTAAGTTTCCTTCACTACCTGTATGTATGATATTATCCACCTATAGGTGGCTTGACAAAGATGTAAAGGTACTTGTATTGAGAAATGAGAGCATGGTGAATATTTTTTAGAGTTCATGAAATACCCATGTATATGGATATGTTTGAAAATTTAAGTTGGAAACTTCCTCTATGGAACAATGACACTGTTCAGTCCCATTTTCCCAAAAATGCAAAACAGAGTTCTTAGGGGTTTTGATGATATCTCACAACATGGTTGAAATGGCCTTTGAAGAAGATAGATGATTAAAATTTATATATCTCACATATGAAAAAATATATACAAATTTTTGGGTCAATAAGACTAGGGGAATACAATTGTTAGGAGGGCCAAAGTTGCCATTTTATGCATTAAACCTAGTCAATGATATCTACAAAAATCTGAGTCTTTGAGTAACCTTGTATGTCAATTCAGAAACCCTAACCATACCACCATGTAATATTGGTTCTTCATGGCTAAAATAGAACTAATGGTCTAAATATAATATAAATAAATGGAGGATATACTATTTTAAACCCCCATACATACCTATAGGGGTGTCTTAAGCTAGGAAACACCCACCTACAGCTGGGTAAGCAAGCAATGGGGTAAAAGAATTGTCTAAATGATGATATAGCCCAAGTAACATGATTAAACAAGTTAAAATCAATTTTAATTGATCTTATAATGGTTTATAGGTAATTATTTAAGTTTTTCAAGGTCTAACCATATAAGGTCATCTATAGGTATGGTGCTAACAAGCAAAAATACACTCAACTGCCTAGGACTAGTCTTAGGAGCAATCAACTTAAAAGTGAGAGATAGATAGTTAGATAATGGATGAAAAAAGTTTTAAAAATTAAAGGAAGGTTAAAACACTTGATTACATGGTCTTAATCACACAAAAACCATCTACAAGTCTTGAAACTCCCATATAATCAATCGAAATTGATTGAGACAGGCAGTGAGATGAAACTTGGCATCTAAGGTTTGTATTGCATTGAACTAAGGTAAAAAAATGAATATAACCATTTATAGATAACAATATATAGATTAAATGAGGATATTTTCATATTTTTATTAGAGTCCAATTATGAAAAATACACCTAAAGGTAGGGAGACACCTACAGGTAGGGTTAACTTACCAGTTAGACTTGATTGAGCAAGGAAGGGTTTTAAGGTGAAATAAAATATTATGAGGGTTTTATATCATTTTTTACATAATTATTATGGTTTAAATAACCTTATTAAACCATCATAATGGATAAAAAATCAATGGAAATACACTTCCAAGTGTAAAACATAGTCCACATGAAGAATCTTACACACTCTGTCATAAAAAGAGGTCTATCTTGGAACTTGAGGCCTTTGAAGGATCAAATGACCTATTAGAGAGTTTAAATTTTATATATATCACATTTATTAATTTTATAAAAATATAAATTATCAACCATTATCTAAGGAAGTATGGGATTTCCCTTTATTTTGTCTCAGATAAAGGGCACTCCCTCATGAGCACAAACTGGCAGTTTTGGAGAATATGATAGAAATATGAAGCTAAAAGATGTAGGGAACTTGAAAATGTATTTTTAAAGCTGAGGGACACCAATAAAAATCATGGAAACCAATAATAGATTAAGGAACCCAAATAGGGAAGTCTAAACCCTTGGAGTTATAGTCAAGCCTACTAGGCACATTTAGGCCTAGAGGCCAAATAGAGGGTTAATTACAATTGTGACATGAATTTATCATTATAAACTATAGATTAATGTTTAAGGGGTAATTATAGATGTTTTTTTATCTATTTAAAGTAAATTAAAACCATCAAAAGTCATTTTGAACTCTAGAGTGCAGTCAAGCCTATTAGGCAAGGTTCAAGCATAAGGCCAAATGGGGGGTCATTCACAATTATAGAATGAGATGAACATTCCCATAAATTTTAAAATGTATATGGAGACATAATATATGTTTTAAAATTATTTATATGAAATAAAAACCCTAAGGAAGCTATTTTTGGCTCAAAGACAATACTAGGCCTACAGGAAAAAGAGGAAAGGGCTCAATAAGACAAGTTTGAATACTCATATCTCTCTTGACAATTTACATGGGGATAAAATAGGTTTGGGGGAGTTAGAATAGGTTTTAAAAATCATTTTTTGGAATTTTGAGATCCCAACATCAGGTTTTTATGAATAATGCTTAAGAGTGAAAATAGACCTAAAACCCTTGCAAACCCTTGTAAAGACTAGTTTGACGAAATGAGAGAGATAATACACCAAAATGGACCAAAATGGAATGAATGATTATTTTATGTTAAATAGTACTTACTCAGTCTCCCTACCATCAAAATTAGTTGTATATAATCTATATTTATGGAGTGTAAAAAAAGATTTTTCTAACTATTTTGTGTGTTTTGTAGGCTACGGGAGGTTCCAAGAGATGAAACCAACTTTGGGGGAAATAATAAGACTTTTGATAACTCCATATGTTAATTTAATTAATAAAAACAACTCTTAAGTGCCTTAGTTGTCTACTTTATCTTAGCTAGTCAAAACTAGCATGGTGGCCAAGCTAGTGAGAAGGATGGAAAACTTTAAGTGAGATGATTTTAAGGTGTCCATGATGATTCTAATGATATGTAGGGTATTTAAACATGTCATAAACTCCTTCCCATGTATTTTCATGGAAAAATTAACCCAAATTTTGTCCAAGTGTGTAAGGTGCATGAAGGTAGAGTTTTTTTAACTGTAGATGATGATGGCTCCTTTCCATATTTTTATATATTACCACAAATGCAACCAATGCATGAAGAGGTATGTATTAAATCCATCCCCTTCATTTAAATAATTATATCTATCTATAATTATTTTTTGGATGTTTAAATAGGTCCATATCATGAAAACAAGTTTTTGAGCCAAAATAAGGAGGTTTATGCCACTTTTCATGAGTTTTATGACTTGGATGGACACTTGTGCTTCCTGACCTTACATGGTCCATCCCATATCCTATTATCATGCACAAGTAACTAAATTTATCATCTTGAAAAGTGTCCTTATGACCCTTTGACTTCTCTCTTCTCCTCTCTCTCTCTCTCTCTCAAGTTCTATAAGAACTAGCCATTTTAGCCATTGTAACTTATGCTCCACCTGAGTATAGAAAAGCCTAGCTCATTTTCATACCATTTGATAAATAATACTACTAATATTTACCTCTTCATGACTATTCTTAGTGTTTTTTAATTGAATGCTAGATATTTCATAGTGAATACTATATATTCCTTGGCATGTTGTCTCATTATTTCATCCTATTTGTAATTGGAAAGCTTCTTCTTATAGGGCATGTGAAGTGTTCTAGGAAATGTCAAGAATTGAGTGAGTTGGTCTATTCACTAGTGCCATTGAAATCCTCTTGTCTAGTCCTCCTAGATTTGCACATTCATCCATAACCTCATAATGTAACATTGATGTGAGAAGATGCATATTGAATTAATGTATGTTTGGTTAGTCTTTTATTCTCATGTGTAACATGATACTGGTTGGAAGTCATCATCTTATTTGGTGTATCACCTCCCTTGGAATAGTTTGCTTTCAGCTATATCTCTTCCTTTCCCCTATAAAGTTTAGTTGTAATTTTGATCCAAAGTGTTACATAAAGGGAACTATCCTTATTTAGAGAGTCACCTCATCCTTAGGCTACCCATAATCCTAGAGGTGTTTTCATTATGCCATTTGGATGAAGAGAGCTTAAGAATATCCTCTAATAGTGCAAATCCAAGTGATAATAGACACATTGTAAGATAATGTCCTAGTAATATGAGAAGGTTTTATAGTCAAGACAAGGTAGGAAAAACTCTAAGAGTGCATGAGAGAGATCTAAACAAGGTATGGAGATCCAAGGAGGTGAATGAAATATAAACTCAAAGAGGATTGTTTGTGATGACAAAGCAGGGTATAGGTTAAAGGGTTCAAGAACAAGTCTTATCTATCCAAGAGGACAAAAGAATCAAGAAAGACTCCAAGTCTGAAGGAAATAATGAAATTAAGGACCCATTCAAATTCAATTTGATGATGAGGTAGGATTGAAAGTAAAATAAGAGTATGGAGATATAGGAGTCTCCTAAGTTTTGAGACTTTTAGTCTCTCTATGACAAGTTGGTGTCTCTACATATGCTTTTTATGAGACATATTTCATATGTAGAAGCAAGTGTGTGTTGTCTAAGTAATGTATAAGATTCAATAATTATAATATGGGTACATAGAATTGTTGATTGGTCTTTAAGATCAATGCCATTATGGTAGAGATTTGATGATATTATGTTGTCAAGCCTTGTGTTGATCAAAGAAGTGGATTGTCATGTTGTATAAGTCCTTAGGGAGAGAAACAAGTTCATGTGCTTTCTCTAGAGGTTTGTGATGAAAATATTTAAGAGACCTATTTGGGGATATTTTTCCTAAATATAAGTTCTTATTTGTGATAAGTTGGTCAAAATAACCATTCATGACCATTTGTTCATTTTGACTAGTTTGTTTAGTATTCACTACCTAATGAGAGCCCATCATGCAAAATTGGTGTATTTTAGGTATATGAGGCTAACCAAGGGTTGAGGATAGTTGAATTTGATGTGTCTATGTGAAAAAGGTGATGTGGAGATGTCAGAAGGCTCTCATGATCTTTTTATAATATTTTGGCTTAGTGACTACTGTGTAAATAGGGTCTACAAGCATAGTCATGAGATTTCTAGTGTCAAATGAAGATTTACAAGTTTTCAAGGTGATTCTAAGATTTTTAAAAGTGTGTTGACCTTGTAAAAAAGTGTTCCAAGTTTTTATAGGTCATGAAGATGTATTTAACTCCATTTGATGGTTTTTTATGGCTCTCAAGTATGGCAGTTTTTACTTAAGGGTTAGTATGTCAAAAACAACATTTATGGATGTATGGGTTACCCAAGGAATCTGACCTTATTTTTTGGACCAAGTGGTGTGAGTTGGTGACCTCCAAGTGTGAGAGAATTTTCAAGATTTGGCATTGACCAGAAGATGGTAAGTTAACCATATTTCTTTTTAATGTTGTAGTGTCTTAGCCCATACGGGTTAGTGACATTCCCAAAGGAATTGAGGTTTTAGGTTCATCAATTGAAATGATCTAATGGGTCCTAAAAAATTGTTTCAAAATCTTTTTAAGGTAAGTAGTTTCTTCTATGTTTATCAATTTGTCAAGTAGGAGGGTTAATTAGCGAGTCAATTTACAAAGGAGCTATAGTGAAAGGGAAGATTTAGATGATGAAAATTGGCATGCATGAGGTGGTGTATGATTTTGAATCAGATATGAAGTTTCAAGTGATGAAGGCATCTAAATAAAAAGTTATGACCTATGCAAAATTTGGAAGGGATACAAGGCTTTTAGGTAAGGCTAGTGTGAAAAAGAGTAGTTTTTGGTAATTTTATTCAAAATAAAAAGGTATGGTTATCCTTGAATATGTTTATCATATATATTTTTGCATCATGTGTGTTTGAGAAAGAAAATGAATGCCCCTTATTCATTCTGTGGGTGGCTTGTGAGAGAGAATTTTGAGACAACTATGAAGTTTCATCATGGTTGGAGATGGTATGAAGGTGATCAAGGGGTGCCTAAGCTCAAGTGACTTAGGAGTATATCTTAGTGTTATTAAGGTATTTTCAATCAGTTTTTTGTATTCTTATGTGTTTCTTCTTCATATAATAATGCATGGTCAAAGAAGAGTGTTGTCAATGAGCAGGTTTGAGGTAGTCATAGTAATAAATGGTATGCATAGTGATAGGGGGTTTCTATAATATCTTAATAGGATTTAATTTAATTTTTTTTTGTCTTTTAAATCATTTATAGGTCCTCAAGGTCAGTAGGTAAGCCCACTTTGTCCTTGTGTCAAAAGGGGAAAAAGATTTTGTAGAGGAAGAAAGAATATGTGCATAGATTTATGTTGGTGTTTATATAAGTGTTGACATCAATGACAAAGGGGTATACTTTTGAGGTATTATAAATTATGTCTTAAATTTGTACAAGAGTGTCCATAATATTATATGTATGCATGGTCCTCAATGACAAAGTGTACCTTAGTGCTCACATAGTTTGCATGAGACCCTATAGGTTTTGGTCTTGTTATGGATGTTATTGGTAATGTGTTATTGATGCATAGGCCCTATGGGGTGTAATAACTTATGTATATACTTGTGGAAGTGAAATAATCCATTTTATTAGTCTTGTGAAGGTATAGGTTATCCTAGTAATCTTGGTAGAGTTTCATAAGTGAGAATATTTATGATGTCAAAATTTGCATGTGTGAAGGTGTCAGTGGTCACATGGGTCTATTCAATTTTGTGCTTAGAGTACATGTTACAAGTTTAATGATTTGACTTGATGTATATAAAATTTATGATGGTACAATGTTACTCTCCTAAGTAGATTTCATTGTTTTTATACTTGGTCAAATTTGCATTTTTTAGTGATCATTGAAATTCAAATATTTGAATTTTACAAATGAAACCAGTTGTGATTGTTTAATTTATATATTGAGAAAATGGATGAATTTGATGATGGAATAAAAATAAAATTTTAAATATATTCAATTTAAATCTAGGTAAATTGATTAGGAGGTTTGATTGGTTGTACAACTGCATTTATTACAACTCAAAGTTGACCAAGGGTTTGACCTTCATTTGAACAGGGTGTTTTAGTTTGTATTGATTATATTTGGATGTTTCATGATGATTTATATATTAGAGAGTGTTATATACTCCATTAGGATCATCTGTGTGTATTTTTGAGGTTTGACCAATCCAAATTCAATATGAACCATCGCTTGGAAGTTGATTGTTTGTTCATTCATAGTGTTTTCATGTACAAGGCAAATGATTGAATGGGTTTACATATGCATAGGTGTGTAGTGATGAATTTAATAACTTTAGGGTGTCTTAGAGGTCATGTATCATGGAATTATCTGATTATAAGTGGTTTTATGTTTCTATTTTGATTAGTGAAGTGTTAAAGGGATGAATAAGTCTCTATAGGACCTAAAAGGGCCACCTAGGCCTAATTGAAAGGTGTTGTTGCTTAAGGATGATATATAAATTTTATGGAAAACCTAGGTAGGTGGTTTTGAAATTTTTATAAATGGGATATAAGGATTAAGGTTTAATTAATGTCTTGTGGCTTAAAAATAAGGTGGTGATCATGAAGACTCTATAAAGAGTAAAAATAAAGATGAAGGTTTATAGTGTGTTGTGAGTGAAGTAAAGTGAAGTGTGAGTAGGCTTGGTGGATCAATTGAAGATCATAATAGTATGAGAGATATGTGTGTGACATATTAGTCATGTTTTTGATATGGTACCAATATTTTACAAGGTTGATGGTTGAGGATGAGTGAAGAGGTGTAGAGTGATCCCAAAAGTTGTTTTAGATGTATTGATTATGTGTAAAGACTTGAGAAAGTGTGAAGGGTTTATATTAGAGGTATTGTGTGGGTGCTCAACATCTAGGGAAAGTGGGTAATTTTCCATGATTAAGGGTTGGTGATCCTTATGGAATGGGTGCTTCATTAAAGTCTCTTATCTATGATATCTTATACAACTGTAATCCATTTGTTTACAGGCTTGAGAGTGGGATTTATCCCCCATGAGGGTTTCCCACATAGTTCATGTGTTATGTGATTTGATCTTGATTTTTTTTTTTCATTATAATGAATGGTTTATATGATTCATAAATTCTTATGTTTAATGGTTAAGAGTTTGAATAAGTGGGATTGAAGTTAATTTGCTTTCAACACTGGTTCAACCCCCCTCTTAGTCATTGTTCCTCTAACAATTGGTATCAGAGCCACACCTTATTTAAATGTTTAACCACTTGAAGGTGATCAAAGGTAAAATGGGTAGTCATCAAATGCAAGGTTATTTCTTTACTAAACAAGCACCATTGTTTAATGGATCCAACTATGTTTTTTAGAGTGCAAGGATGAATACCCACATCATGTATTTAGGGTTTGACATTTGGAAATATGTTATTGATGGTTATTCCAGATCCCCTACTAATCCAACTAGTGTAGGTAATAATAAGTTTAGTGAGAATAATTCTAAAGCAATGAATGCTATCATTTATGGCCTATCAGAAGTTGAGTCCACCAAGGTGATCCACTGTAAGTTTGCCAAGGAAATCTGGGACAAATTATAGACCATCTATGAAGGGGATTCAAAGGTTAAGTTGGATAAATTACAAAATTACTAAAGGTAATTTGAGGGTATCAAAATTAAGGAATAAGATATTGTGGCATCTTATCTTCTAAGGGTTAATGAGGTGGTGAACATGATCAGAGGTCTTAGAGAGGAGCTTGAAGAAGCTACCAAAGTATAAAAAGTATTAAGGTCTCTCACCCTCAAATTTGATTCAAAAGTATATATTATATAATAAAGTAATGATATCACCAAGATGAAGATGGATAAATTTCATGGCATCCTAACTACCTATGAGATGATACTTAATGAGGATAAACCACCAAAGAAGGAAGCAACCTTCAAGGTGATCAAGGAGATAAAAGGTAAGAAGAGAAAGTTAACTCTTGAGGACTTTGATCTTAATTAAGATTAACTTGAAGTCATGATTTCAAGAAAATTGAATTTAGTATTAGGTAAATATGAATGAAATCTTCCTTTTAATTTTTCTTCATGTGGTAAAGTTGGTTATTTTATAGCTAAGTGTCCTAGATTAAGGCAAGTCTGAATATAAGGAAACTCATAAGGAATCTCATTTGGATGAGCACAGAAATATGAGGGTCATAGAAAGTACATAAAGTTATTAAATAGGATAAATGGAAAGAATTCATACACATGTCATAAGAGTATTTACCATGAATAAGATAGTAATACATCTACTGAAGAAGAAATATCCACATCAGAAAGTGATGATGCATCAAATGAGATATTGTTCATGGATCTTGATGATGTTGACTGTGAATGTTCTAAAGGAAAAGATATCTTTGATGGTGATAGATCAAAATATAAAGATCCCAGATATAATTTTTAAGGTGAACAAATGTTTCTTAAGAATAAATTAGACACCACTGTTGATGTATTTAGTTGAATCAAGAAAAATTTAGAAGCACAAGTGATCTTCCATATTAAAGAACTTTTTGACAAGTATAAGGAATGTTTTGAATTAATGGAGAAGCTATATGTATCATATCATGAAGGCAATTTAACTCTTTTCATGTCCTTAGAATCAAGTAGCTCTAGAGGAGAATACCTCATGCCAAATAAAGATGCAGCTAATGATTTAGATGATGAATAATCTAAGGTAGATTATGAGAAAAAATTAGTGAATGCTCTTGATGAGCCAAAACACAAAATAAATAAGAGTCACAAGATGAGATCTCTAATCAAAGACTATGAGGAGAAAATTAGTCTATTAATGGTAAGATTGGAGTGCAACTCAAGGGAGTATGAATTTTTCATAAAGAAAGAGAAGCTATAGGCTAAGGTAAACTGCGCAAGCCTTAAGCCAAAATAAGTTGAGTGCTCAAAGCTTAGCTTGGAGGTTGAGTCATTGAAAGGCATTCTAAGGACTAAAGAGTTTGATTGCACCATGTTCAAGACATAATTATATTAGGCAACAGACAAACTGAAGACATCAGAAATTTGAGAAAAGTATAGTTGATATTGATGACCTATTGATCAGTCAAAAGGTCTCAAATGACGAGTCAAGCCTGGGGTTCCATGAAGATGTTCAAAAGGGTAATAATATTGAGAAGACATTGATGATAGATTATAAGACTAATCATGTTAAGGAGAGTGTTAGTAAAGACAAAAAAAGTGTCAATATGAATAAGGACAATTCAAAGAGATATAGAAGTTTAAGTCAAATTAAGCAACCCAATGCAATAAGGTATGATAAATCCTTTAATGGTTATTTCTATTCTTGTAATCATTTTGGGCATAGGGCTAGTGACTGTAAAAGACTTATTCAAAGCCAATATCTATGGATAAATAGTAGATCTCAAGGTCCACACTAGTCAAAGGAGTGTTTTTAAGTGTCATAAGGAATGACACATTGCAAGACACTGTCTTAGTAAGATGAGAAGGTTTTCTAGTCTAGAAAAGGTAGGTAGAGCTCTGAGAGTGCATGAGAGAACTCAATATAAGGTATGGAGATCTAAGGAGGTGAATGAAAAATAGACTCAAAGAGGATTTTTTGTAATGAAAAAATAGGGTACATGTTCAAGTGTTCAAGAATAGGTCTTATCTACCCAAGTGGACAAAAAAATCAACCAAGATTCCATGTCTAAAGTAAAGAATGAAGTTAAGGACCCATTCAAAGTCAATTTGATGATGAGATAGGACTGTAGGTCAAATGAGAGTGTGGATATATAGGATTATCCTATGTTTTGGTAATTTTAGTCTCTCTATGATAATTGGGTGTCTCTACATATGATTATTAGGATACATATTTCATATGTAGAAGCAAGTGTGTGTGCTCTAGGTGATGTAAATGATGCCATAAATAGATTAGGGGTATGTAGAGTTATTGATTAGTATTTGAGACCAATGTCATTATGGTAGAGAGTTGATGATCTTATATTGCCAAGCCTTGTGTTGATTAGAGAAATGAGTTGTCATGTTGTATGAGTCCTATTGTGGCATGGAATTATACCTTATAGAGGAGTTCTTCAGGCTCTCCCACTCCCAGTCATAATATTTGGACAACCTGAAGATGTGGGTTTCCTATGGTGAAGTTAAACCTTTAAATAAGGCCATATTCCTCTTGATGGATCACCTAGACTAATGATTCTACTAGGAAAAAGGTTATAAAAGGGGAATAGGGTTCTTGAGAAAGATAACAAGGTGATGCATCAAATTTAAATGAGACATACATATGATTAAGCCCACACTAGGTCAACATAAGAAAATAATAACTCACATAATCTCATAAAACAACTAATTACATAAGTATTTCATGAACTAAGCTCACTAAGCAATCAAAGAAGTGAAGAGGAATTTTAAGACTCACACTAAGAATTCATATATGGAAAAAGAGCACAAGTTTAGACCTATAAATTCACTTGAAATACCTTAAAAGAGGTAAGCAAGAAGGATAATGGATATGGAATAATATCCTTCCTAAATCCATCATACACAAGCTTAGAAAATCACTAATCAAAGGCAAGAGATAGGTAAAAATAATATTATTACATCAAGAGGTAGTTATTACAAATTTTGATAGGGTTTATCTTAGTTAAATGAAAGTCTCCTTGATTCTCAAAAGTCTCTAACTAATATCTAAAAATTGATAACCTTTTACAAATGTAAAAGAATGGGAGATATAGGGGAGAGGGGATGAGAGAGGAAGAGGCAGGAGAGAAAGCAATCAAAGATCCATAAATGAGATGTCTTTATTCTTCAATGAATGCTCAACCACATTTTATCCAATCAAGACTAATCAATCATAGACAAAATTAAATTTCATTTATCCTAATAGCCTCGGAATGCTCTCATTGGTTGAGCAACATAGTAGAAGACAAGATATTTTCAAGTGTGATGAGTCATGATCTTGCTATGAAGAAAAACCCTTTAGAGGCCCTAAACATATATTAAATTCTCCAATTGATTTCTCTAACCACCAGATCTCTATCTAGGGATTATATGCCATCTTCCACTTAACTTGCTTATGAGGACAAAATCCTTATATCTCTAAACCTAACAGAGCCATAACTATGTCTGCTTTGAGAAGCTATATGTATCTTCTTATCAAGGAAATGACTATTTTGGAAGAAAAGACACTTCTTCATTAATCATATATCTAGTCGCATTTCAATATATGAGTATAGGTTAACTATATATTGAAAACCAATCCATTTATTATTTTTCCTATAGTTATCATGTCAATGGAAAACCTAATGGCTATATAGTGCCATTCTTGAATTATATTAGGTTTAAATAAACCTATTCTACCTTTGAATCTTGTGGAAACCAAGAAGTCCCTACACATGAGGATCTCTCTTCTAAAAGAGAAAAAAACACAACCATGGAATAATCATATAACTTTTAGAGAATGAGCTTGACAAGTTCTAAATCATTAACCAAAGGTCCTATTTGAGATTTAATAGTGACAAAGATTCATAATTTAACAACCTTGACTAGATGAATAAGTCTCATGCTTAATTTTCCTAGACTTAGATTTAATTGCATCATATGCCCCTTCAATTTTTTTTTGGTTTGACCTGAGTCATATTTGATCTTCATTTAAAGTCTCCTGGCTTCAACTTTTAATATCAATCATTGATCTTGATCTAGGCTTCCCAGATTATGCCATTTATTAGCTCTTCATTCATTATGTGATCCCTATAATCAGTTATATTTGGTTCATATGCTTGTGTCATGTGGTATCCTCATGTTCATCCTTAGTAACATTAAATCTTTAACCTTATATACACCTTTGATCTTCTTTTTCATAGTTTATTTGCATACCATTTATTTACCTAGAATTTACCATGATCATGACACTTGGTAGATCCTTATTTATTCTCAAGATTAGCTAACTTGTTGACCTCTTTCTCACCATCGATCCATTTTTGTATGATTAAATGCACTCTGTTTATTTTCCTAGACCTAATGACTTCATTGATTGCCCACATGACATTAGATTTTAACTTGAGCTCCTAAGAAATTTCCACTTGTCAACTACACATTCATCCTCAGAAACATTTGAATCCAAATGTTTACATGCCTCAACTTTAAGTTGACATCCCCATGCAGATCCCACTCTATTAGTTCAACTTTGAATTCTTATATCTTGAGACAAAAAACTCATCAAGATACAAAATTTGACAAGGATATTTATAGGACCAAAAACATCATGTCCATGTATTCTTTTGACTTTGGTTGTCTTCCTAAGTCCATTTATAAAATGTGCAACTAGATTGATCTATTTTTTCTTATATGACATGTTTAGATGGTTTGGCTCCTTAAATTTTTCCAAATTCATAATTTAAGATTGCTTAAAATGTTTCAAAAGCTTTATAAATAACTTGATCTACTCCTAAAGCATGTATGCTCCTTTCACCACTAGATCACTTCCTCAAGAAGATTCTACTTAACTTGTTTAAACTATATTCTATCAAATCTTCTTATGTGGGCTAATTTTGGCCAAAATATTTAGAAACTCAATTAGGAATCATGTCTTCTACGATTGATAACCCACACTATTTTGCTTATCTAATCCATCAAGCATATAGAGTCTCAAGCCTTTCTTTCCAACTGACATGAAATGGTACAAGGTTGTCCCATTTTCACAACCTCTTCTTGAAGTAAACAAGGACCAAATGAAAAAAAAACTAATAATATACCCAAGGAACTTAAGGAAAATAAAAGAACACACAATTGAAAGGAAAATGTGCACAAGGCATTTAGAAGAAAGCATAAAAACTACCCTCATCTATACAAGGATGCATCTTACAAGTGTTTTCCTCCTAAGTCAAATGGGAAACATTTAGAATCATTCACTCATAATAGACAAGGATGGAAAATACCTTTATTTTGAGATCTCATGATAGGTGGGATAAAATGCTTGATTTTTAGCTCTTTTGGCTTGTTCTCCAATGGATGAAATGGGACAAACATGTCTCTAATGTAGACATATTGGTTCATTTCTTCAAATCTTTCTCCATACTAGACTATAGGAGAAACTAAAATCTTCTCACTTGATGGCTCTTTTAAACATGGAGGCTGACTATCTAGGCTTAGGAAAAATAACTCTACTTGATCGCAAAAGGTAGCCTCCTCTTGGTCATCTAGGAAAATGCCAATCTCAACACCATACTTGATTTTCTCACTTTGAAAGGAGCCATATGGTATCTCATCAACCCATATGAGGTTAAAAATTTCATATTCTTGTGGTTCTTGATCTGACCATTCTTCTTCATTCTTTGAAGACATTAGTACTACCTTCAATGGACAATTCATCTTGAGACTGGTCAGCTTCTTCAACCTAATTTGAAATTTCATCGTCACGCTCTTGAGGAGGCCTAATTTTGTTTAGAACCTCTACCTATTCTATGAATTCATGGTAAAACTATTTCCATACTTCATTCTAATCTTCTTTCTCCTTTATTTCTTTCTCTTGCTCATTTATGACATCTTTAACATGATCATCTAACTAGTTGACTATTGTACCCACATCAATATTTATAATTTTCTCATTCTCATCTTCAATCCCACCAAATGGAATCTCTTGAAACAAATCAAGGTCTTTTTTGGTCTTAGTTGCACCCTAAATACACACTAGCTTTTCCTTTGAATAAAGTGTACTATCTATAATGATCTCCTTCTTATAGATATGTGTTATCCCCTTCAAGCTCACTGATGACTGTAAGCTCCTCTATCTTTTATAAAATGGGTTATTCCTCTATGAGGGAAATGGTGGGAGGGTGAAAAATTTACCCTTGCTTGTAGATTAATAGAATGTCCTTCCAACTAGGGACTTTATAGGCTTTTTTAAGTGATTCTTAGGGAATAGAAGAAGAGTCAAGGAAATTTTGTATGGCAAGCTCATTAATCTAAGCTAATACCTATTACTTATTTTATGCATCCAATAACTCCTTATTTCTACTCTCCTAAACTGATTTCCATGAGGGGAATGTGTAAGGCTTGGCCACCTTCTCCTTTTCCTAAATGTGTATAAGAGAGGGTGGTTTCACAAGAGAGGGTATGATAGAGTCAAGGTCATTAGAATAAGAGAAGATACATGATGGGATGGCTTCATATTCTTTATTTGAATGGTCCTTAATGAGTTGTTTGACTCTTGACAAGGATGATATTTAACAAGATGGACTAAGGGGCTAGGTTTGATCATGAATAGGAGTAGGAGAGGGTATTTGGGTGCTAGGATGGGCTTCTCTCTATCTCCATAACATTGCATAGTCATTTTCCCTCTTGGCTTGGTCTTTCCCAACCAAGTATTCTTCCTGAAACCTCAAATCCTACTATTGAACAAAATATTGGTTTTCAAGATTATCCTATTGCCTATAATACTCTCCCTCCCTATCAAACTCTCTTAATTATATTTTAAAATCAATCATTATTTCCTTAATACTCTTTTCAGGTTGACTAGAGAGGGGAAAATTCTGACAAGACTATTATATTGAATCTTGAGAGCCACTTGGGTTGAAGCCATAAACATTTCCAATATGATATTAAGGATACTAAGGTAGAGAATAATCATAATGATAAAATGAGAAATGAAACATACCAAATAATGATTATTAGGAACCTAGGCTACTTATACTAGCTGATACATACTTAAATTCACCATTGATGTTTGTACACATGCCTCCAAATGTTGATTAGATGAAGAGAACACCAAAACCCTTCACTCAGTGCATAATGTAGTCATATTGGATGTGTTAGAAACTATTGTGGTATATAATTACACCCTTGTAGAGGATTTATTTAATATCCCCCACTCCTAGTCATAATATTGGGATAACCTCAGGATGTGGGTTTCCTATGGTGAGGTTGAACCTCTGGAGAATGCCAGCTTCCTCTTAATGGATCACATAAACTAATGATTCTACTAGGAAAAGGGTTAGAAATGGGGAATAGGGTTTCTAAAAAAGCTAAAAAGGTGATACACCAAATTTAAATGAGATTTACATATGCTTGAACCCACACTAGATCAGCATAAGATAATACTAGCTCACACAATCTCATAAACCATCTAATTGCATAAATATTTCATGAACTAGTCTCACCAAGCAATCAAATAAGTGAAGATGAATTCTAAGACTCACATTAAGCATTAATCAATGGAAAAAGAACACAAGTTCAAAACTATAAATTATCTTGAAACACATTAAAATAGGTAAACAAGAAGGACAATGGATATGGAAGAATCTCCTTCCCAAGGCCATCATACACAAGCTTACAAAACCACTAATCAAGGACAAGAGATAGTTAAAAATCATATTATTACATCAAGAGGTAGTTCTTCAAATTTTTGACAGGGTTTAGCCTAGTCAAATGAAAGTATCCTTGATTCTTAAAAGTCTCTAACTAATATCTAAAAATTGAGAACCTTTTACAAATGTGAAATAATGGGAGATATAGGGGAGAGGGGTAGAGAGAGGGGGGGAGAACACATAATCAAAGATCCATAAATGAGTTGCCTCTATTATTTAATGAATTCTCAACCACATTTTATCCAATAAAGACTAATCCATCATAGACAAAATTAAATTTCATTTATCCCAATACCCTTTGAATCCTTTTATTGGTTGAAAAACATACTAGAATACAAGAGATTTTTGAGGCTGATGAGTCATGATCTTACTATGAATAAAAACCCTTGGAGGCCCTAAAAATCTATTAAATTCTCTAATTTCTTTCTCTAACCACCATATCTCCATCTTGAGATTATATGGCATCTTCCACTTGACTTGATTACGAGGACAAAATCTTTATATCTCTAAACTTAATAGAGCTATAACCATGTCTACTTTGAGTGGCTATAGGTACCTTATTGTTGAAGAAATGACTATTTTGGAAGATAAGACATTTCTTCATTAATCGCATATCTATCCTCATTTCAATATATGATCATAGGTCTAACTATAGATAAAAAACCAATCCATTTATTGGTTTTCCTATAGTTATTATGTCAATGGAAAACCTACAAGCTACATATCTTCGTTCCTAAATTATATTAAGTTTAAACAAACCTATTCAGCCATTGAATCTTGTGGGAACTAGAAGTCCCAATACATGAGGATCTCTCTTCTTAAAGAGAAATCAACACAACCATGGAATAATCCTACAACTTTTAGAGAAGGGGATTGACATGTTCCAAATCATTGACCTAAGGTCCTATCTGATCTTTAATGGTGATATAGCTTCATCATTTAACAACCTTGACTAGATGAATTAGGTGTCATGTTTAATGGTGCTCGAATGAGCTCTAATGGTGGCATATGACACTTTGAAATATTTATTCTAGTTTGAGTTGAGTTGTATTCAATCTCCATTTGAAGTCTCATGGATTTGCCTTTTAATATCAGTAATCAATCTTGATCTAGGCTTCCCAAACTATGCCATTTTTCAACTCTTTACTCATTCTATGATCCCTGTAGTTAGTTTCATCTAGTTCCTATGCTTGCATCATGTGGAAGCCTCATGTTCATCCTTAAGAACATTGAATCTTTGAACTTATGTATACCATTGATATTATTTTGCATGGTTAAAATGTGTTCTATTGATTTACTTAGTAGATACCATGGTCATGACACTTTTCACCTCCTTATTCATTCTCAATACTTACTAAATTATTGACCTCTTACTTGTCATCGATCCATTTTTTATGATTAAATGTGATACATTGATCTACCTAGACCCACTAACTTTGTTGATTGCCCCTGTGTCATTATATTTCAACTTGAGGTCCCAATATCTTGCCACTTATTAGCTCCACATTCATCCTTAGGAACATTTGAATCCAAATGGTTACTTATTATAGCTTTAGCTTGATGTCCCTACACACGTCCTACTCTACTAGTTTAAATTTGAATAATTATATATAGATATAGAAAAATCATCAAGACAATAAATTTTTTGTAGATATTTATTGGACCAAAAATATCATGTCCATACATTCCTTTGACTTTGGTCAACTTCTCAAGTGCATTTATGAAATGTGCAACTAGACTAACCTATTTGTTTTTACAGGATGTGTTGTGATGGTCTGGATCCTTAAATTTTTCCAACTTTATATTTTAATCTTGCTTAAAGTGTTTCAAAATCTTTGAAAACAACTTGATCTACTCCTAAATCCCACTTGCTCCTTTTACCACTAGATCACTTCCTTAATAGGATTATGCTCATCTTGTTCAAATTGTATTCAATCAAAGTTCGTATGTGAGCCAATTTTTCACCAACATGTCTTAAGGAGGAGAAAAAAATTCATGTGATTTCTCAATAGGTTTGTGATGAAAATATTCAAGAGACCCATTCAAGGACATTGGTCTTAAAGATAAATTCTTAGTCAATCTTTAAAGCTTGGTTTAGTTGGTTAAATCATGAATAATGAAGGTAATATTAGTTTGTAATATGAAGAGGACTTGTCCAAGTGTATTACATGGTTTCATATGTGCTAATATGGTCAAAAGAACCATTCATGACCATTTATTTAGTTTGACCAAGTTGTTCAGTATTCACTGCCTAGTGAGATCCCATCATGCAAAATTGGTATATTTGAGGTTTATGAGCCTAACCAAGGGTTGAAGCTAGTTATATTTGATGTTTCTAAGTACAAAATTTGTTTTGGAGATGTCATAAGGCTCCCATGGTATTTTTATGATTGCAAGCATGAGGGGGCATATGAATATGCATCAAATATGAACTTTCAAGTCATGCAGGTCTCTACATAGAAAGTTATGACCTCTCCAAAATCTGAAAAGGCTACAAGGCCTCTAGGTAAGGCTACTGTGAAGAAGAGTATTGTTTGGTCATTTTATTCAAAAGATAAAGGTATTATTATCCTTGAATATTTTTCTCAATTGGATTTGTGTATCATGTGTGTTTGAGAAAGAGCTTGAATGTCCATTATTCATTATATGGGTAGATTTTGAGAGAGAATTTAAAGACAAATATGAAGTTTCATCATGGTTAGAGATGGTCTAAAGGTGTTAAAGGGGTGCCTAAGATAAGGTGACCTAGGGGGAGTCCCTCTCAATGTTTTAAGGTGTTTACAATCATTTTTTGGTATTTTTGTGTTTCCTATTCATATAGAAATGCATGGTCAAAGAAGAGTGTTATCAATGAGTAGGTTTGAGGTAGTCATGGTAATAAATTGTATACTTAGTGATAATATAATTTTATATCATCTCTTAAGATGAGGTACCTTATTTTTTTTGGCTTTGAAATCATTTATGGGGCCTCCAGATCAATAGGTAATCCCACTTCATCATTGTGTCAAAGGGGAAAAAGAGTTTGTAGAGGGAGAAAGAGTATGTGCATAGCTTTGTGTTGGTGTTTACAAGTGTTGACATCAATGAAAAGGGGGTATATTATTGAGGTGTTTTCAATGATGTGTCCAATGTGTCCAAGACTATCCATGAGATGATATGTATGCATGTTCCTCAATGACAAAGTGTACCTTAGTTCTCACATAGTTTCCATGAGACCTTATAGGTTTTATTCTTGTTATGGACATTGTTGATAATGTTTTATTGATGTAGAGGCCATATCAAGTGTAATATGTGATTGGTGTACTTTTTAAAGTGAAAATAATCCATTTAAGTAGTCTTGTGAAGGTCTAGGTTATCCTAGTCATCTTGGCAGACTTTCTTGATTGAGTAGATTGATGATGTCAGAATTCACATGTGTAAAGGTATCAAAAGAAAGTGGTCACATGGGTCTATTTAGTTTAGTTCTTCAATCATGTGTCTCAAGTTTAATTCCTTGAAATTATGTTTATAAAAAGTTATGATGGTATAAAGTTGCTTTCCCAGATAGATTTCATTATTTTTATACTTAGTCAAATTTGCATTTTTAGTAACTATTGAAATTCAAATATTTAAATTTTACAAAGAAAATCAATTGTGATTGTTTAATATATATCTTGAGTAAATGGATGAATTTGGTGATGGATTAAAAATAAAAGTGGTAAATATATTCAAGGGCAATCCATGTAAATTGATTAGGAGGTTTGATTGGTCATACAATTACATTTATTATAGTTCAAAGTTGACCAAGGGTTTGACCTTCATTTGTTAAGGACCTAAGAAGGGTGTTTTAGTTTGTATTGATGATATTTAGATGTTTCATGATGATTTATCTATTAGATAGTGTTATAGACTCCTTGAATATCATTTGTATGGATTTTGGAGGTTTGACCAATCCATCTTTAGTATGAATCATTGCTTGGAAGTAGAATTTTTATTCATTCATGGTGTTTTCATGTATAAGACAAATGATTGAATGGTTTTGCATATGTAGAGATGTGTAGTGATGAATATAATCAATTAAGGGTGTCTTAGGGGTCATATGGTGTGGACTCATGTTCTTATAAGTGGTATTGTGTTTCTATTTTTATTGGTGAAGTGTTAAAGGGATGAATAGGTCTACATAGGACCTAAAAGGGACACTTAGGCCTAATTGAAAGTTATTATTACTTAAGGATGGTCTATCAATGCTATGGTCAACCTATGTAGGTGGTGTTGATATTATTCTAAGTGAGATAAAATCCTCAATGGTTAAGGAATGTCTTGTGGCTGACCAATAAGGTGGTGATCATGAAGACTCTATAAAGAACAAAAATAAAGATGAAGGTTTCTAGTGAGTTTTGAGTAAAGTAAAGTGAAGTGTGAGTAAGCTTTATGGATGAATTAAGGAGAAAAATAGTGTGAGCGATATGTGTGTGACCTAGTGGTCATGTTTATAATATGGTAATAGTATTTTTAGGATTGATTATTAAGGATGAGTGAAGAGGTGAAGAGTGTTCATAAAATTTGTTTTAGATGCATTACTTGTGTGTAAAGGCTTGATAAAGTGTGAAGGCTTGAAGAGAGTTGTTATTAATTGTTTCTTTATCATATTGGAAGGAAATTAGATTTTTAGAGGTGTTGATATTAGAGGTTTTGTGTGGGTGCTCAATATTTAGGACAAGTGGGTGCTTGTCCATTCTTAGGGGTTGGTATTCCTTATAGAGTGGGTGATTCACTAAGGTCTCATTTTTTGTCTCTTATAAGACTATAGTCCATTTTTTTAATGATTGAGAGTGGGTTTTATCCCCCATGAGGGTTTCCCATATAATTCATGTGTTATGTGCTTTGATCTTGCATTTTTTTTCTTTATTCATTACAGTGAAAGGTTCATATGCTTCATGAATGCTTATGTTGAATGGTTACGAGTTTAAAGAATTGGAATTGAAGTTTATTTTCTTGCATAAATTATTCAACGCCCCCTCTTAGTAAGTGTACCTCTAACATTTGGTATCAAAGCCACACCATCTTTAAAATTTTATCCACTTAAAGGTGATCAAAGGTACAATGGTTAGTCATAAAATGAAAGGTGTTTATTTAATAAGAAATAACCAATATTTAATGGATCCAACCATGTTTTTTGGAGTGTGAGGATGAATAATACATCATGTCTCTAGGTTTTGACATTTGACAATCTATTATGTATGGTTATTCCACACCCCATACTCCTCCAACTAGTGAAAATAACAAGAAGTTGAGGGAGAATAATTATAAAGAAACAAATGCTATCATTTGTGGCCTATCAGAGGCTAAGTTCACTAAGGTTATCCATTACAAACCTACCGAGGAAATTTGGGACAAATTTCAAACCATCTATAGGCACTTAAAATTAGACACTTTGTGTTGATTTTAACCTTGTTTACACTAAATACCTAATCATCTCTAATCCTCTCTAATCATCTTTAATTTTCCCTAATCACTATTCCTCATATTAACTATTCACTAATTTATTACCCCTAAGTTAATATAAAGTTAATTAAATAATATTTCTCTAATTAAAAATTCCATGGATTTTGGATATTCATAATTTTCATAAATCTAAAAAATCAAAATTATATTCACATGCCCCAAAGGCTCCACCTATTCCCCACTATTCTAATTTAATAATCCACTTTTATTTTGATTGTCTTCCATAATCTAATTTAATAATCCACCTTTATTCCCATTGTCTTTAATGATCTAATTTAATAATTCACCTTGATTCCCATTATCCTCCATGATCATTTAATAATCCATCTTTATTCCCCCTATATTCAATGAGCTGATTTTATCCAATTTAATAATACACCTCACATCTAATTACTAGTTTTATATCACATATTTCTCCCAAATGAGTTTTATATTCATTTTTGAGTCTTGCATGTTCTCCAATAAAAAATTTAATTCAAGATTCTCATTATGAATTAAAAATTACCTTTTATTCTCATCCCTTGATCTTCATCTCAAGATGGATGGTTCACATCCATTTATAAATTCTATAAATAGAGGTTATTCCTCCAATTTAGTCAAGCTTCTTCATCCAAAAGTTATTATACTATTATATCTCCAAGCTTATTCATTATAAGTTTATTAGTATGAGATTATAAGATATTGTATACCACGATGTTGCCTATTTTGCTCTTGTGTTAGAAGAGTGAACAACCACAATCTAAACAGAGAAAATAAAATCCATATCACAATGGAGGAAGCTTTATTTTATTGCTAAGGTATAATTTTATTTTGTTTCTTTCATTTGTATCTCTATCATAGGCTAATTTAGTTTAGAATAAAATTTCATTTTATATCTTAGCTTATTTACTTTTCTAGATTTTCTTGTTACATTTGCCACATCCCGTGTGATTTTTCCTTTATCTTGTTTTGTGGTTTGTTCTAACTTTGTTGCAAGTTTCCTTAAAAAAAAAATCTCTAATAAATTATTTGTAGAATGCTTACCAAAGAAAATCCACAAAAGGGCTAAAAAAATTAACTTCTTTTCTTTTGATAATAACTCTTGCAATTCATTTTTAAAAGTTTTTAGTAATTATATCATGTTTGGTTTGGAGATAATTATTTATTTTTAAGCATTTTGTTTGTAATTGTGGAATTATGTATGTTATTCCCTTGACATCACATTGGTGATGATACTTATGAATAAAAAACAATTCCATAATTTTGTGTGTTATTCAAGTGGTGTTTTCATTTGATTTTTTTTAGTTTAGAGTTAAAATTTTTTTTCAAGTATTTTTTGTAATTATAAAATTGTGTATGCTCTTCACTTGAAATCACATTTGTGATGATACTCAGGAATAAAAAATAATTCCATTATTTTTTGTGTTACTCAAGTGGTGTTTGCATTTGATATTTTTTAGTTTAGAGTTAATTATTTCTTTTTAAGTATTTTGTTTGTAATTATGGAATTGTGTATGCTCTTCTCTTGGAATCACATTGATAATGACACTTGGGAATAAAAAACAATTTCATAATTTTTTGTGTTACCCAAGTGGTGTTTTCATATGCTTTTATTTGGCATCACATTAATGATGATACTTAAAAATTAGAAACAAACACTTACTTTTTATTTATTTTTCTAGGTGCTCTATTGATCATGGATTTCATAACCACGTAGTAGGCCAAACCTCATATACTAATGGGGTATATAAATCAAGATCCAATTTTTTCAATTATTTAAGTGGTTGTGTGTTTTAAGTACACCATGATGTGAATATATTTCATGCTCCAATACTTAGGGTTTCAATAGGTTCCTTGAAATATGATATCATTGATTGTCAACACATTAAAACCCCTATGACTGTGTTGGGCACTTTGGGACAAGACCCAATAGTGTGCATATGTTTTATCTATTTATTTTATGTTTTTAGACCTCAATGTACCATAATGTATCTTAGAAGACTCCCCTTATATATTCCTTTTTAAACTTTAATCCTAGAAAAGCCTCTTTTGTTATTCAACTTTGGTGCATTGGTTAGTAGTTATTACTGAGAAGTTACTGTCTATACACCCACAAAATTAGACTCAGTGGGCCATGAGAATGGTAGGATCCTCCACGGTTAGTGCCTTGAAATATTATGCTATAGCTGAGAGCATGAATGAGTAAGTAACTTCGAAAGGCCTAAATGTTGTTCATGACCTTTATCCTAGTTTTTCACTTTTTATGTGTACTTGCTTGACTATTTAAATTAGAAATTTATTTGTTTATTTCCTTGTAATATGCCATGTGATGAATAAATATTGAATGAAAACAAAATTTTTTTGAGTCATTAAAAAAATATAGAAATAACTTTACACTTAAACTCAAAAATATTTAGTTTTCAATCATGTTTTTGGGCACTTTGGTTCTTTTTTATAGTCTAGTGTCAAGTCCATTTTTTAATCCTTTTTTGAGTCAAAGAATTTCTTATAATAATATCACCTATCACTAAAAAATGGATTTTTAGATCTATCCTTTAATCAATCCAGTCACAAATCCAAATCCTAATATTAACCTAGTGTTCAATCCAATCAATTTTGATTCAAATACATAAATGAATCAACATCAAATCAATCATCCAATAAATCCAAATCCAAGTTTGAATGTGCATTCAATCTCACCCATCAATTAGTCAAATCCAAATTTGAATACATATTAAAACTTACTCATCTACCAATCGAATCCAAATTTTAATGCTTATTCAAATTTACCCATCAATCAATCGTATCCAAATATCAAGTAATCAAATCAAAGCATGGATAATTATTCAGGTTTCCAAACCATAACCAATCCATTTCCACCTTAAATTCTTATTCATTTTCACCCATAGAACAATGCCAAAATTTTATTTTAGGGATAACATCAAATTAATTGTCAAGTTATAATAATAAAAAAAATTTGAATTATACTTCCAATTTCAACACAAATCCAACAAACCCATCCTTCCAAAATCAAGCTACTTCCTCAACACAATTCATTACTAGTGTATTCCAAAACTTTAAACAACATCATCCTATCACTAGTTACAATTCCAACATCCCTCAATACACTAGCCAAGAGTTAGTTGATATAGAATATAAGAGAATGAACCCACATCTATTTATATTTGAAAATACTACTTCATGGGTATGTAAAGATGCCTCTCCTAAACCAAATCAATCCATCTCATTTCCAAATAAAAATTATAATCTTTCATACATTAACCATCAAACAACCATTTTTGATCAAATACCCATTTTTTATAAACATCCAATCTTGAATCAAACATCATCTAATCCACCTATCATTGAATTATCATATGCCTTCAATCTAGTGCTTAAGTCTCTACATTTTTAGAAATATATTCATCCCAAATCCAATATTTCTAAGAGATTAGTAAAAAGGAAATTTGGTAAAAATCACTTTTTATACACATAATATTTTCAAGATTTATCAATTACTGATGCTTTACATCTTGTAAGAACCCATTGAGACTCAATATCTTTGAATGAATACGTTAAGGGGTACATCAGGAATGGAGTGGGCAGACCACTAGTGCTTTTTAGGATTATTGTCCCTTATTTCCACATTATTACCAATAAAAATAGCTCCTAAAACCATTCCCTAGCTATTAATCCTCTTTTACGCACTCCTCTAGTGGTTTTCCACTTTCCATCCCTCTTTTCCTCACCTTAAGTCCCTTTTGTTAGTTGGTTATGCTAAGTTGACTATTTTGACCCTATATAGTTTTAAGATATTTTCACTTAGGAATTAGGTTAACCTTTGACTGACCTATCTCAAGACCTAGTGAATAATTATCCAAAATTGTGCTAGGTTGACTAGGATGACCTTGTCAACTAGTATTTTTTGAAGGGTCACAGTTAAAATCCACATATAAACACAAGATCATTTCATCATTATTTCAATATATAATCAAGATTTATTATTCACTTGTAGTTATTGACAATATGCTCTTCAACCATTCTACTTGAGGATTATTAACTTAGGGTTTCTAATTGAATAATATAATCTTATGGATAAGTCTTAGATGATTTGGCATTTATTAGTGATCCTTATAAACCATAACAACTTCTTACAAAACCCCATTTTACATGGGAGAGATTGAGTCTCGATGGGTTCACATTCAGGTAAGTATTCTCTAACTTTGCTCCTCTCTTTAGTAGATAGAAGTAGCATAAGTATTAGATTTAGATAATATTACTCCTACTATTTCATGTATTAGGGTCTTACTCATACTTAGATTAATTATTATTCTCTTATACATGTTTTTATTATTTACTAACCCCTCATGTTATGCCAAAAGCTTTGGTGAGCACTAGATTAGATTTACTTTATTTTTTATTAGTTTAGGTGAAATATTAAAACCTAGGACCCCCTTAGGGTTATTTCATGATTGTGTTAGACTAGAGGCTTGAGAACCCTCCCTATCATGGTGTATTATGATAAAATATCCCATAATTTGGTCTAGTAGATTCTCATATTTTTCATGCTCTTGCTTAACAAATGTGTCCCCAATCAAAAGTGTATGGTATGATCTATCTTCTCTGAGTTAGGATTGATTTATAGACATGATGTATTTTTGATTGCATATATTCTAATGAACTTGATGTGAATCTAACCCTTTTAGTATTTTCTTCACTTAATTATTTTATCATTTTTATTAGCATATATTCACAATACTAGGTAGACTATATCAACATAATTCTAACTTTTATGCACAGGTTTAACACACAGTTGCATCTAAATAACTCTATTCTTTCTATGTAGGTTTTTTCTCAGTACAAGCTACTAGATTGACTTAGTCAACATAGTATAATTTTCAAACTTTTAGATATCCAATCCAAACTAATAGGTCAACCCAATTGACCTTGTACACTATTAGGAATTAGATTCAGACTACTAGGTCGACCCAGTCAACCTTGTACATTTTAGGCACTCAACAATAGGTTTTTGCAAAGCTTGGTCGACCCAATCGAACTTGTTAGTAAGATTTTCAAGAATTTAAAAAGGCTATTTGACATTAATCTCACTTATCTACATCTTCAAACCCAAAAAGGTTTATCTATATCATTTCTCTCTTTCCTTACAATCTTTCTTTTCATATTTTGCAGTCTTTAAAAGTGCCCCTATATAGTCAATTAGATCGAATCTATTGACCTAGTTTTATATTTTGTGTGCTATCTAGATAACTAAGTTGACCCTATTCATTTTTAGACTTTTTATTTATGTAGTATATGGGTGACCTTGTTGACCCTAATCTATAATTTGTGCATACACTGTCAACTAGATTAACACTTTACTATGTTTCAAAGTTGGAATTAACCCTTATATGCTAGTAATTATCTCACACTTTCATTTCTTATTTCTTGCGTGCTTATAATAGTTCACATAGTCTAATTAGGTGGTTTCCTATATACCATTTAGTTTTATTATTTTCTATTTTATACACAAATGACCAAATCATAAATCTTAAACAAGCATTTTAATAATTGTTTATCTAAAGCCAACCTACATGGATTTCATCACCAAAGGGGAAGCTAACTTGGTTTTATGGCCAAGTATAAACATGTGGTTAATGGTATATTATGGATAATCACCCAACACCCTTATCATTTTGGTATGTGAAGTGAGGGGGTAGGCCCCAATACCAAGCCTATGCCATTACCAATATAGATCTCTTTAGCCCAAACATCCTAAAACTATCCTTAGATTGATTTCTAGTTCCTTGATTATAACTAACTTCCCATCACAATTAAAATCATATTATAATAATCTAACAACATTTAGGTTAACCATCTACTTAGATTTTATTTTCCAAGTTGATTACTTTCTCTTTGCTTAATTGTGTGTTGTATTACAAAAACTTACATTAGCCTGCATTGGTGTAAGGTTTTGTGTTGTGTACCTCCATTAGATCACCCTTATTGATCTGATTGGTTTCTTGTTTCCCTTTAAATCTTGTTTTTCTAATTACTTACAAGATCTTTCTTATTTTAGTACATAGTCATTCTTATCAACACAATTTATTATAGACTATCTATTTTCCCCTAATTACTATATTAGGTTGACCCTATCAACCCTATACAATTTCTATCCCCTATTTTCTATACTAGGTTGACCCTATCGAATCTATACAATTTTTAGACCTTATTTTCTCTATTAGGTCAACCCAATCAACTCTGTACCTTTTTATACTTTCTTTATTTGTTGATCCAATTCTCTATTTCTCTTTCTTAGAATTTTGTTAATTTCTCTCAAGTCATCATGAAGTCTCCTATCATAATATTTTTGGACAGTTTGAGTCCATTTAGACACTATATGGGTTCTCTTTACTTCTTATCTTTTCCTATGTTTTCTTCCTTTTCATCTTTTGGGGCATCTTGTGATGACCATCCACACATTTCTCTAGACTTTAGGGCATCTTGTAATACCCCCCCCCATATATCATTTCAAACTTTGGGGAATCTTGAGATGCCCATCCCTACATCTACTTACCCTTTGGGGCATTTTACGATGCCCACTCTTATTCTCCATTACATGTTACCAAAATAATACAACTTCAAGAAACCTTCTGTGACATAAGATTTTCTCTCACATGCTCATCCTTGATATAGATGTTAGTGTAGGATCCTTCCCTTCCTTTCATGTTTTCTATATGCCATCCCTATAACACTTTTTGTAGGCTATTTACTCTAGTCTCTCCCTTTGTAGTATTTTTCTCTTTTTATAAACCTTTAGTCCTTCCTTTTTTAGTCTTTTGGTTTCCCCTTTATTTCATGAGTTACATTGTAAAACCATGGATAGGACCTATTCTTCCTCATGATGTACCATAGTCTTCTTTATTTTCATATTTTTTTCAACACTTTTTGGCATCCCTTAGATTTATCTTTTATGAGTTACATTGTAAGACCATGGATAGCACTTGGCCTTCCTAAAAATATACCATATTTCTTATCCCATTTATTTTTCACATATTTTTTAGCACCCTCATGAGTTTCTCTTTTATGATTTGTAGTGTAAGACCATGGATAAGACCTGAACTTCCTCATAAAATTACCATCCTATCATTCCTTTTATATAATGTGTTTTACAATAGTTACAAGTTTTTGATCCTTGTTTTCAACTTTAGCTTTTACTTCTTTTGATCATGGAATTTTTCCAAAAATCTATATTAGCATGTTTTACTCCATTTCCCTTTTTCTTATGATAAGAAATCACACTTTATTGTCGTTATATCCCTTTTTTCCCTTTTTCACATTTTTTGCAATTTTAAGAAATTCAAATTGTTCTATGTGTCATTCCTCTTGATTTCCTTTCCTTTCACTCCACATTGGATAAAATAAGGTCAAAGTCAAGATAACACTTTTATTTCACCTAGATTTACAAGAATATTAGACTCCATACCCTTTGAATTTCTCTCTTAGAAACCAAGTCCCAAGTATTCAAGTGAAAGTCATCTTTATCACCCATGTTTGGTTTTACAAATCCGTATGGAGGAGGAAGATAAAAATCCATCAAGAAAGTTAAAATCCAAGTAATTTGAAATAAAATTCAATGATATACAAAAGGCAACATACAAATCTCAAAAGTCAAAATCACACCAAAATATATGATTCCACGCACATCTCCTATCTCTAATTAAATCTCAAACTCCACAGTTGGCCTCACATAGAGCCAAGGTTCATTAGGGTGTGGTAGGCTAGTAGATTGTAATATGAGAATTTAACAAAATCTATGGTGCTACCTACTTTCTCATGCAAGTACCCAATCTTCATAGTAGACTGATGGCTTTATAAGGGATCCTGAGAAATAGGAAAACATTGTGGAAAGGTAGGTCCATTTTAGTTTTCATGCATATAGCCTTCATGGGATTATATATATATATATATATATATATATATATATATATATATATATATATACATATACATATACATATATATACATATATATATATGTATATGTATATGTATATATGTATATATGTATATATATACATATATGTATACATATACATATATATACATATATATATACATATATATATATATACACATATATATATATATATATACATATATATATATATACATATATATATATATATACATATATATATATATACACACACACACACACTAAAATTTGTTGATCTAAGACTTGTGTGGCTAAGATAATTTCTTCAGAGTCTTTAAGGTTGAAATTTCTCTTGTTTTGACAAACCTAATTTTAGTGTCTTGACTTTTATAAAGAGTTCCTCTACCTTGGTTTTTCTTTCATTCTCCCCTCCACCCATTTTGTTTCCCCCCTTAATAGGAAAATTATAATTCCAAATATATTTCCATTATTTTATATTCCCTTATTCACCTCTTAAAAACATGCTAAAACTACTTTGTTTCAATTTTATTTATCCTTAGGGAAAAAAAAACAATGTTTGAGTAACTATGGATTACCTTATTTACACCATACATTTACATTCCTAGATTTGTTTTGCTTTCCATTTACCATTTATCATTATTGTACTATCCTGTTATTATGGACACTTGAGTTCGTACCTTTTTCCATTATTGGGTGAGGTTGGATTGTTATTTCTCAATCGATAATGTTTTTTTCCTTTTTTAATGAACCTTTCTTCATTGTTGAGTAAGATAAGGATTGCTATTGCTCACTCATAAATTTTTTTGTCTTTTACATTGATATTTTTACCATCCTTTTTGATATGTATCCTTGGTTTGACTTAGTGATTTTATCTTTCTTACTTGAGGTTTACTTGTTTGATTTTTTGGGTCTATAGTAGCATTAGATATTTGGTTACCTTATTTACTCCTATTTTGATTTGGTCATTTGGTTTAACATAGCTCCTATCACCTTATCTTGATAAATTTCAAAGTACATCTATCCTCATAGCACCAATTATCTTGTCTTTCTTGCATTTTTTTTTTTGATCTTTATTTTTGTATTATTGGGTTTATCAAAATCAGTCTCTATGCCCTACATAATCAAAACTAACAACACCATAGATAATCATCCAGTGATAAATGTAAGTCAAGGTATGCATCACAATTAATTTTTAGTTATTTACTTTTCAATTATTTCCTTTTTAATCATTTACTTTCAGTTATTTTATGCTTTAAAATAATTTTTTTTTTAGCATTAGTTTTATGTGTTCTTATGTTATTTCTTGAAGCACCATCCCCTATTACACCTTAGTGACAGATGATGAGCTTCAAGTGGGGCATATGTATACACATAGTATTTTCAAATTTTATTAATCATTGATGCTTTATAGCTTATAAGAACCCATGGAGACTCAATATTTTTGATTGCATGCCTTAAAGGGTACATTGAGAAAGGGGTGGGTAGACCATTGGTGTTTTTAAAGATTATTGTCCCTTATTACCACATTATTACCAATCTAACTAGCTCCTAAAACCCTTCCCTAAGCTGTTACTCTTATTTTATACACTCTTTCAATTTTTTTCCATTTCCCATCCCTCTTTTCCTCATCTTAAGTCTATTTTGTTAGTCAACTATGCTAGGTTGAGTGGTTCAAACCTATACAATTTCAAGATATTTTCACTTAGGAATTAGGTTAACCTTTGGTTGCCCTAGCTTGAGACCTGGTGAATAATTATCCAAAGTGTGCTAGGTTAACTGGATCGACCTTTTTAGATGAGATTTTTAGAAGGGTCAAGGTTCAAATCTACCTATAAATAAAATATAATTTTATCATTATTTTAGTATGCAATCAAGAGTTATTATTCACTCGTGCTTCTTTACAATCTACTCTTCCACCATTCTACTTGAGGAGTCTTAGCTTAGGGTTTCTACTTTGATAATCTAGTCTTGTGGATAAGTCTTGGATGCTTTGGTATTTATTAGTGATCCTTATAAACCACAATAACCTCTTTTAAAACCCCATTGGCCAAGGGAGAGATTGAGTCTTGATAAGTTCACATTTAGGTAAGTATTATATAGCTTTTATCCTCTCTTTAGTAGATATAAGTAGCATAAGTATTGGATTCAAATAATATTGCTCTTCATATTCTTTGTATTAGGGTCTTACTCATACTTAGATTAATTTAGATTCTCTTATACATGTTTTGATTATTTACTAACCCCTCATGTTGTGCCACAAGCTTTGGTGAGCACTAGATTATATTTACTTTACTTGATATTAGTATAGGTGAAATATCAAAACCTAGGACCCCCTTAGGGTTATTACATGATTGTGTTATATTGGAGGTTTTGTAACCTTCCCTAGCATGGTGTATTATGGTAAGATATTCTCTAATTAGGTCTAGTAGATCCCCATATTGGTTATGATCCTATTTAACAAATGTGCCCCTAATCAGAAGTGTATGGTATGATCTATCTCCTCTGAGTTAGGATTAATTTATAGACACGATTTATTTTTATTACATACATACTTTAATAGGAATCTTTATGGCTACATCCAAGCCAAGATCAAATTTATTATCAAAATTATATATATAATTTATTTTGGGATTAAAAGATAATTCAACATCCACATTGGTCCCAACAATAGTTTTATCAGTAGACAAGTTTACAAATGATAGTGATAATGTTATAGACAAGTAATAATCCTCATCCAATTTCAATATAAATCTACTTAGTAACATCAAAGTAGTCTATTCCATCTCCATAAACACTATTCTTATTTTTACTATTAACATTATACTACCTACACATGTCATCTGTAATCCATATAAATGAACCTCATTGGACTTATCCCATGGAAACATATCAATTATAAAATTTATAAAAAATCCATGAAAGTGTCCCATTTTAAGAAATGCTACTTCACCAACCATCACTTGAATCTCCAAAATGTAATCACAATACACCAATCGATGAATAAATTGACACCTTATTGATTGATGACAATGACATCACAAATAATATAAATATCAAGTTAATTTGGAGAGAAATAACATGGAATGATCTCCCAGTTACATTCCAAGAAAGAATATTAACTGCCATGTTTCATACTTATTATGCCAAATTGGTAGAATGACATTATAATGAGTTAGATCATGATTTTGAGATTAATTTCAAGGCAAATCAAAGTAAGTTTGAACATTCTAAATTTTCCATGGAATTAAGGATTGTCAATATGGATTTATCCTATTTTGACTTTTGTAATATTTGGTGGTTAGTCAATAGTGGTTGGGTAAGAGATATTGGTTTGTGTACATATGAAGATCTCATTAGTCCCTAGTGCTTGATAATCTTTAACAATATCACTTGAAACCCATATAGATAAAGTCATCCATATCCTTTAATGATCTAAATAACTCTTAGAAGGTTTCTATATTTTAGCTTTATTATTAGGCATATTAGTGTGGGTCTATATGATAACTATGTTTTCCAAAGAAAAACCAAAATTACCATAGAACTCTACCAAAGAAATTTATATCTAGATTTATTTATTCAACAAGGATTTATTGATAGGGAATGCTACTCAAGATGGTTCACTAATAAATTTTTTTGGGCTCAAAAACCTCATCCTAGTCAAGTACTATTCAAAGTAAATGACATGACTAAAATTGAGATTGAAGAGGAAATCTAGTTAGAATGATAAAGACTATCTATAATTGACATGGGATAAAAATGGAAAAAAAAATTATAATGCATCTCATGACCCTCCATTGGGTTTATATGCCAATAAAACCAAAGAAAATCTTAAAATCAAAAATAAAATAACTTATTGTCTAAAAATATCTTGACACTTGGGGGTAGCCCATTTATAGTTGTATTTCACATTGCCCTCGTTGCATTGCATTTTTGATCATTAAAATTTTATATTGCATATCAGATATCATGTTTGGTGATTATTTAGTTTTCAATTCACATAACACAAACTTTCAAAATGTAGCTTATCATCATATCATTTCACTTTTTCATACCACCCTATTTTTCCATAGAAAAAATTATAAAAGTTAGAATTACATTGGTTCTTTTCTTCATTCGTATGATCAGAGTACATCTATTTTACCTAAATCTTCTTGAAAGACTTAGACAATATTAGCTTGTATCTTAGTCTAAAATCTTGTCGATGACAAAGTCTCCTCTTATAGTTCCCTCTACATAGAAAACATTAGCATGCTTCCAAAAAAATTGTAACTTTACTCACCTATCTTGGTCTTAGGTGATGAGCCTTTGCATATTAATAGTTGTATGGGCTAAGGCTTAGGGTTAAATTATTTCCAAATAAAATTATACCCTTATCTAAATCTTATACAACATCAAATTCAAATTCTACATCTTTGGCCCTTCACTGATATTTGGTGTTGAGCCCTTGCATCTCACTAGTTACATGGGATTAACATTAAGGAGAGATTTCCTTACTTACCTCCATATAGTATTTGGTGATGAGCCCATGTGTCTTCCTAGGAACATGAGACTACATGTAAGTGGTCACAAAAAATTGTATTGCATATTAAATCAAAATGTGTCCACAAAAATGTTTTTCAAAAAGATTGTCTATATGTTTATGCTGAAAAGGGTAACTTTATCTTATTTACCAATTTTATTAGGGCTAGTTCTCTCTATACACAACTAATAAAGTTAGTATTTTGTGAGTTTTTTAAGAAATAAATTTTCCCTTTTGTTCATAAGGATTAGGTCAATTTCCTTTTCCATGCAAAATTTTGATTTTTGGTTTTCATCTTCACCATTTCATATCTATCATATTCCCATTTTCATTCCTATATTGCAAATTGAAATTCATATGTTGTGTAAACCAAATTAATAAGTCATCACTTGAAAAAAAATAGTAGAACATTAAAAAAAATTCATGTATATCCATAATGTTACATCCATTTGATACATTTTTGTTCTCACATATATAATCATTTTCCATAGCATTGTCATAAAAACATAGAGATACATGGTATATCCTTAATGTCTGGTCCTCTATTATTGATTTTATATAATAAGTATCTTGTAATATCCATCTCTATAGAGGGCATGTGAGTCAAACATTTCAAATCAAAAACACAAAAAAATGAAAAAAGAAAAAGAGAAAAGAAACAAAAAATAAATAAATAAGAAACATAGAAAAAAACTAAGAAATAAAAATGTGATTAGTGACATTTTCCTTAATAAAAATGTATCAAGGAAATCTAGAAAAGCAAATAAGCTAAGAAATGAAATGAAATCTTATTCTAAACTAACTTAACCTATGATATAACTTCAAACAAAAGAAACAAAATGAAATTATACCTTAGCAATAAAATGAAGCTTCCTCCATTGTGATATGGATTTGATTTTCTCTCGTTAGATTATGGTTACTCACTCTTCCAACATAAGGGCAAAATGGGCAGTGCCATGGTATGCAATCTTAGCATAATAAACCTATAATGAATAATCTTAGAGACATAATAGAAAAATAAATCTGGGATGAAGAAGATTGACTAAATTGGAGGAAGAACCTATAATTTATAGAATTTGGAAATGGATATGAATTGTCCATCTTGAAATGAAGATCAAGAGATGAGAATAAAAGGTAATTTTTAATTCATAATGGGAATCTTGAAATAAAAATTGGAGTGGAGAACATGTGGGACTCACAAATGAATATAAAATTTATTTGGGAGAAAGATATGATATAAAATTAGTAAGTGGATGTGAGGTAGATTATTAACTTAGAGAAAATTAGATCATGGAAGCTAATGAGAATAAAGGTGGGTTATTAAATTGGATCATGGAAGATAATGAGAATAAAAGTGAATTATTAAATTAGATCGTGGAGGGTAATGGGAATAAATGTGTATGATTAAATTAGATTATGGAAGACAATGGGAATAAAAAATGATTATTAAATCAGAATGGTGGGAGACAGGTGGAACCTTTGGGGCATGTGAGGATAATTTTGATTTTTTAGATTTATGAAAATTATGAATTTCTAAAATCTATGGAATTTTTAATCAGAGAAAGATTAGTTAATTAAATTTAGATTAATTTAGGGATAATAAAGTAGTGAATAGTGAATAGTGATTACGAAAATTTAAGGATGATTAGAGAGGTTTAGAGATGATTAGGTATTTAGTGCAAAGAAGGTTGAAATCAACACAAAGTGTCTGATTTTAAGTGTCTACATTTTTCTCCTCTTTAATAAGTAATTGTGAGACATTGTTGAAGTAATGACTTTTGAAAGAATGAAAAAGTCAATGAAAAGGTGGGAAAAAATAAAAAAATAAATGAATAAATAATGGATGTTATGATTTTATCATTTCTAATTGATAGGTGAAGGAGTTTGGATAGAAGAATAAGATAATGATTGGAATAAAATGAGGGACCCATGATGATGCCCCCTCAAGTGTTCATTCAATAAAGTGGAGGAACACTATAAATGATGTATCAAGAAAAATGAAGTGGTGAGAATGAAGTTCGTCAAGAAATTGAGGCACTAGAAATCAATATCATACTTGTAAGATTAAAGTTTCTATAAAATTATTTATCCCTAGATAAAAAATTAGTAATAGATAGGAAAAAGAGTATTTCTTGCTCGAAATATGCACACTTGGATGGTGCTTAGGACTTAGGGGTCACATGAGTATAGGTAGGAATGATATATCCTGGTAAGTTGTGAGCCTTAAAAAAATATAAATTTTCCAATTGGAGAGGAAGATTTTATATAATTGATAGTTTCAAGTAGTTGATTAAGATTGATAGAATTTCAACTAATTGGGGCCTAAATTTGCAAAGGAAAATTATTGTAAAATATGAAAAGGATGGGTTGGAAGGAAAAAAATTGGAATGGGAGGGGATATGGTATAGAGAGAGGATGAATTGGAAAGTGTAACCAAATGGAGATTGCATTGATAGTTATATAGTTGCCTTGTGTTTGTATTTTCTTTGCTTTAGAATTTCAACATGAATAGGTGAGTAAAAATAGAGTAACCTAAGTTTTAATTTAGCATAAAACAATAATCACCAATGATATGAAATAACCATGATCAATATCTGTGTTTGATGCATAGGGACTAAAAATATTGTAATTTGTGCAAAACAAATTGCATCATGATATGGAAAAGTCATAATCACACTATAGTGTAATACAAAAAAGAATCTTGACTCAAAAAATGATAAAAAGAAATAAAAACAAACAAGTAGAAAGAAGATTAATGCAATCAAAAAGAAAAAAGAAAATTATACACAAACAAAAATGATGGGTTTAAGATAAAATAATTAAATCACAAGACATATGACAAGAAAATCAAGAGTGAACAATTTTAATGAAGATAAGTTCACATAATCACAACAAACATATGTGAAAAAAAAAACTAAATTAATTGACGATAAAAAAAGAAGCAAATGACATAACTAACTTCTTAGTCTAGGGTTGAGACCTTTAGTAGCCAACATCATTGAATGATAGATGAGGACACCCAAAGATAACCATGTGGTTTTGAATATAAATTAAAATAAGTGAAATCATAGTTTGGACCAATGGAAATGATGGAGATAGTGGCCAAACCTATCCCAGGGGCCCCATGCCCCTGAGCATTAGATACATAGCCTAAACTCTCTTACCATTAAAATGGTGTGAACACCCATGATAATAAGGACCCATGCCCCTAAGCATTAGATACATAAATTAAACTCTCTTACCATTAAAAATGGCCTAAATGCCCATGATAATAGGGATAGACTTTAGGCCACATGTAGTTCTCCTAGAAAGGGGGAGAAGAAAAAGAAATGAGGGAACGATAAGAAGAAATAGACAGAGGAAAGTTAGATAGAAATGTACCCATAAAATGGTGAGAGCGTGGACAATAATAAGACTCATGAAAGGATGAGAGTGTAATGGAGATAGAAGGAAATTGTTCACTTGGTTAGTGATGGGATAATCATAATGTTCACATCATCGAAGGCAAGAGAGATAATAGACTAGTGGGCACTCATATAGTGATAGATACAGTCATGATGTCCACCTCATATAATGTAAGAGAAGGATAATAGATGAGTGGGCACTTGTATAGTGACATATATAGTCACAATGTCCACTTCATCTAAGGTAATAAATAGATAATATATGAGTGAACACTCATATAGTGACATATACAATCACCATGTTCACTATATCTGGGGGTAGAATAGGACACACTAGGAAAATGAAGGAATATAGATACATGAGCAGTTGAAGTGGAGACAAGATGAATCTCAAGAGGGTATGAATGTAAAAAATAAGAATTATCAAATAACCTTGGGATGAGGTTGTACAACTAGTTATATAATAGGAAAATAGTTAGAAAATGGTTGTGAGGTAAAGGGAGTAGCTGGAGAGGGACAAGGTACAAAAATAGTACCCATGTACAACATATAAAGACATTAAAGGAAGAAATGGATGTACTTTAAGCAGTGAACCTAACAATATTTTGTGAATTAAAATAAGAGAGTGAAATACATAAATACATAGACATGGATATGCATGTATCAAAACTACAAATTGATGACTGCACTCTAATGAGTGAGGAGATGGAGTTCTAATGGGTGAATATGAGGGAGATCCAAAAAGGGATGATGCAAAAGTGGACAAGGAGATGGATGAAGTAGGAATGATAAGATAGTGAGATCATAGATAAAGATGAATATGGATAATGATGTAAGAATCTACACATAGATAAGTAGAAAATAAATGATCATGAATTATGAGTAATATCACCAAGTGAAATCAAGGAGGATGAGAAAAATGAAATGAAATGGAGAAATGAAAATAATAATAAATGGTAGAATATGGGGGTGTGAGGAATGTGCTAAAAAATAATAGATTAGGGAATTAAAAAGGAATGTGAGATAAGGTTAGCAAACATGAAGGGGAAGGGGATGATTATGAATATGGTAGACAATGAAATAAGTGAAAAGATGTCTAAAAGATACCAAGGAGAAAATAATCTGCTAATGAAAATGAAAAACAAGGAAACACATGAAAGAAAGTGGAATGTGAGGAAAGAGGTGGAATAAGGAAGCAAAAATAATGACAAGAGAATGAAGAAGTAGGTGGTATCATGACCAAGTAAGTGTGGATAGGAGAAATGATGATAGACAAGCAGATGAATAGTGAATTAAAGCATATGGTGGTGTTGTAGATAACAATGGGATGGAAGATGTGAAAGGGGTTAATAAAAATGGGTGGAAGTAAAGGATGTATTTACAAGAAGGTGAAGAGATAGGGTAGGTTTCAATCAGATTATTAGAAAAGATTGACAAGCTGAATGGGTGATTAGAAGAGATTGACAGGATGAAAAGTGGTGAGGTGGTGAAGAAATAGGGGATAAAAAATGGAAAATGGATGATAGGAAAGGGAAAAAATGAAGTAATATAGAAACACAATGAAAGATAAATAGATGAAAATAAAAAATGAAGATAAGGGATGATAAGAGGAAAAAGGAAGGACAAAGTAAGAGTGTTGATAAGGATACAAAGCACAAACACTCATATAGATGCAAAAGACAAGTGTGTACAAAGATGGAAGGAGGAAAAGGGGAATGTAAAGTGCAAAAGGATGGAATATTAATTTTATGATAAGGTATAATTTAGTTTTATTTTTTTAATTTGTAGCTCTATCACAAGTTAAATTATTTTAGAATAAGATTTCATTTGATTTCTTAGCTTATTTGCTTTTTTAGATTTTTGTAATACACCACACATGAAAGGGATTCAAAGGTTAAGTTGGATAAATTATATAATTATTGAAGGAAATTTGAGGGACTCAAAATGAAGCAAGAAGATAATGTGGCATCCTATTTTATAAGGGTTGATGAGGTGGTGAACATGATCAGAGGTCTTGGAGAGGAGCTTGAAGAAGTTATTATAGTACAAAAAGTATTAAGGTCTCTTACACTCAAGTTTGATTCAAAAGTATATGCTGTAGAATAAATACATGATCTCACCAAGATGAATATGGATGAATTTCATGGCATCTTTATTATAAACATCTAATTTATAACACCATTTGTGTTGAAATTATCAATCTTACTTGAATTGCAGTCAAATGCCCAATTTAGGTCAAAATCACTAAAAATGTGCTAAATGTTTCAAACTTATCATTTACAAGTGCCGATTTAGGCCAAAGTATCCCTAAATGGGGAAATAAATTTTATGTTATTTATAACTTTGATCAATTCATTTTGATTAAAAATAATGATTTCATCTTTTTGTGCTCTAGATCACTTTTTTCTTCTAATTCATTAGTACACATCACGTACCTTTGTTATTTTGTGTTGACAACATACTAAATAGGAATATGGTTCCAAAACATCTAACATCAAATTGAAATTCTTCCCAAGTCAAATTATAACCCATTAATATGACTTTCTGACCATTTTGATTAATTGAGGGCCAATTTCCAATGAATTGCACAAATATTGATTAATCTTGTTTAAGAGATAATTAATTCAAATCAAGAGCTTAAGTGGATTTTATATGGAGGTTATTGATTATTTCATTATTGGAAATTGATTCCAAATATCTGTATCACCTAGTGACATCATCTATGGGGTGGTATCCATAAGTCATAAATGCATAAAATATCTGAATTATGGGCACCCATGCCTAATTAATGTCCCTTCTCCCAAATCATTATGAGGGTATCTATTGATTTTAGCCTCTAAAATTTAATTGATTATTGGCCACACATTTTGATCTCAAGATGGATGGTAATAGTTCATTATGATCAATTGCAAAAATCTATAAATAAGAGGCCTCTCACACCATTTCATAAGCTTAAATTGTGTAAACTTATAATGCTAAAATCCCTTCACAATTCCTTTGTGTTTTAATTATTCTGTTATTTACATTTGGATTAGATTCATTGATTAGAATATTGGATAGTTTATATCATGATCCTAGGTTATGTATAGATCTCTTAAGTCAATGGAGGAGCAAAGAATCCATTGTTGACAAAGACTGCAACTTTATATCAAGGGGAGAACATGCTTGGAGCCACTTTTGAGTAATGGGGTCATTTGGGAAGGTAATGGTTGATTTTTTTATTTCATTTGTATATTATTATAATTAAAAACCATCACCTAAATAGACTAGATTGATTTGTTTAGTTCTTTATGTATTTCTCTTTGATTTATTGACTAATGTTTGACTAATCAAATTTTGTAACCCACTCTACATTTTGGCATGCTCAGTGGGACTATGCATCCCTCTCTATGCAAATAAGACACTTTGCCATTTTTAAAATTATATTTTTGTCATTAAAAGGCCTTTATTATCATTTTTATGCTTACTTTCCCACGTTCTTTGTTCACCTACAGGTTACATAGTGACTATCAATAAAACTGAGTGATTGTCGACGGTTCTGAATGACCACCGATAGTTTTGAGTGACCATCGATGGTTCTAAGTGACTATCGATGGTTGGGTAGTAGGGGAAATATGTTTAAAAATAATTCATTTTGATAATTCATTCAAGTTTTTTCTAATAAATTTCATGTTTTAATTCTCTGGTCTGAACCTAAACATGATTTAGAAGCTTGATTTTGGAGTTTTTATACTATCTTAGGATTAAATTAAGTTTTGTTGAAATTTTTTTCTTAACTAAGTGTTTTTTAAGATATTTCAAGTTTTTATTAGTTAAAATTGAACTTTAAGTCTCTGATCTCATTTTATTTAATGAATTAAAATATTTTCTCTTGAAATATTTTTGTTATAACAACTAATAAGTGCCTTTTTACAAAAATGTTGATGCCTTCAGTTCAATAGGTAACCATTGACAGTTACATTTAGATCAGCCATGGTTAAAACTCAACCACCAATAGTTTGTAAGAACCAATGATGGTTACAGGTGATCACCGATGGTCACTATGTTTTCCAAAACACAAATCCAAGAGTACTTAAACAAAAGTGCCTTATCTAATTTACAAAAGAGATTCAAAGCTAAACAAAACTCTAACAAATTTCTTGCAAGACCTACTTGGAAAGTGATCCATTTGTGATTAATTAAGTATTTTTAACATCTTTTTGGGTGCTTAAAAGGAATTAGGAACATTTCTATTTAGTGCTTAAGGAAAAATTTCTTGTTTATGTTGAATGTTTTGTAGTTGTTCTTTAAATTTTTTTGTAACTTAAGGCCAAAGGGAGAAATAACACCACCAAACAATTCAATTTAGTGCTTTAAAACCAAAATCACTTCAAATTTTTGTTTTTAGTAAGTCATTTATCATTATTTTCTTAGTTTAAATATGTTTAAGCAAAAAGGAAGTTGTGTGTGTATGCTCTCTCCCCATCCCCTATAGGGAACTTGTGGGAATCAAAAGTGCCATCTTCATTGCAAATTACCTGAGTCCAAAGGTGTAAAAGAGATGTTTTGAAAGAGATTACCAAGACCCACATGGCTTGGGTGATCTAGAAATAACCTTAAATCTCTTTTACTTAGTTTTTATTTCACACATTTTTGGCTTGTGATGGGGACTTCATTACCTCCTATAAGTTCTATAGGGAGGCTTTAACCTATGGCTTCATCTCTTGACATTGTCTTCAACCCCTATCCATGGGGGGGTATATAAATTAGTATCCCCTCACTGGGATGATGGTTTGAGTGGTTAAACTATCTCCATCAGTAAAGGTTAAGCTTGGGACATATGATCATTTTAGACATCACACTACGCTGAGAAAGTGATGGATGTAATGGTTGTGAAAAGGACTAGACCTTTTTACAACAAGCCATTTGACACAGACCCAATTGACATGTTTTTTCTATTGTGTGCACAACATAAAAGTTGGTACACATGGGATCCATCTATAAACATGCAAAAATTATAGTTTTAGTCAACCCTACTTTACCATACCTTGATAGGATTTAGGATGATTACTTAGTTGTATTTATCTTTTGGTCTTAGATTACTTAGTATTAATTTGAATCAAAACTTTTTTATGAACAAACATCAAAAACAAAACACATTGTCCACCAATTTATTTAATAATGAGGTATTACATTGTCCAAGTGAAAATCATCTTTTTCCTTGATCAAAATTGTCATCTAAAACATTGTGTCATATCTTCTAATTGGCACAGTTATGATGCCTATTTGAGTCTAGATCATTTACCAAATTTTATTAAGTCCTTCATTAATAATTTAAATTTGAAGTTTTACTTTTATAAGTTCATCATGTTGATGTGTTAAATTAGGTTCACCATTTATACTTAACTTGAGAGAACTTGGGTTCAATTTCCAATTTGGATTGAGGGCCATTTATAGACTCATTATCTCATTCTCATCATTGGTGGACTTAAGTCATCTTTTTTATCACTCATTCTTTAAGTCTTAGAACACATTTTATACTACCCTACATATTACCTTATGGTGATGTTGTGTTGCCCATTTGGTTTTAGATTTATACTTAGGAATTCTTTCATGTTTCCACGTCATGAGTTTCTTGGTTAGAATTACTCCTTCCTAATCTGAAGGTCTTTCTTATAGTTTTCTAGTAGCAACTCATCGAAGTTGAACTATATTTTATAGTATTGACGTATCTCAAAAGCATACATTTTAGTGTACTAGTGACATTCTAGTATTTTTGAGTTATCATACCCTCTTCCAATTTATATGATTTCAACCCTACCTAAGGTTGAGTAATTTTTTGAACACATTCTTCTAATTGTGTGTGGTTCTAATCCACCCTCCTTTTATAGTCTCTTTGGTACCTTAGTCATTTATTTGGTAGAAAGATCAAAATACATACCTTGTTTAAAACATTTACAAAACATTGATCTAAATCTTGTCAAACATGTATAACAATCTTTCTAAACATGACACTAAGGTACACTCATAATGGGGTCTCTTATGGCCTTATTTGTAAGGTAGAGCATTATTATAACAGACATAGGTATTTCATCTTATTTTAGGATGTCACCCTCTTTGAGCCTATTGGATGAAAACCATTCTAATCCATACTAAGTTTTGGGTGTCATTCCCACCCTTTCCTTTCAATTTAGATTTGCACACTACACTTAAAGGTTACTATTTTTGGATATACTCCTTCGATTTGTACACCTTGCTCAAAGGTTACCATTCTAGGTTATCCCCCTTTAGCTTGTGTGAGAGATACATCTATGCAACATGTGAAGGTTACCATTTTTGGCTATTTTCCTTCATATTTTGTGAGCAATATATCTTTGTAATGCACCAAGGTTATCATTTTAGAACTTCCTCCTTTAGTTTGCATAAGCAACCAAACTAAGCAGTGTCTTGTTATCACCATTCTAAGAACATCACCTATATTTATTGAGTCTATTTTTTAAGAGTGCCCATTTTATGAACCAAATTGTGTTGATCCCTTATTCAATAGTCTACTTTTTGGATATCCCATTATTAAGCCATAAACTATTTTTCTTTCTAAACCAAATGTTCCCCATTTTTCTTTCTTGATATTTTGTAACCAATTGTGAACCAAGATCATGATGTTAATTTTGAAACACTAATTTGTGATGAGTCAACCTATGATGAATCACCTATTCATATTTTACCTATTTTTAAAGAGCCTCATCTCCTTAACAAGCCAGTCTTTGCAAAGTTGTCTCTTGATATTTTCCCACTCATTGATGAGTTTCCTTTTAATATACAATATTCTTTCAAATCATCCCTCGATTAGTTCCATCTATTTGATGGGCTTGACTTAGATGAGTCAGTCTATGTTGAACCCTTCTTAGATGAATCACTTTTTATTGAGCCCATTATGCCATCACAAGAAATTGCTTATTCAAAATTTAACATTCAACATAATATTAAATAAATAACCATATCAGATGAAGAAATAACATTAGAGTTAGGTTATATTTTTGAATCAAAATTAGATTTAACATTATAACTAGAATCAACATAATTTGGGACATTGGATTTAGAGTTCCTTGTATCAGTATCAGATTTAAAAATAGAATATAGTATTGGTTGTTACAACATTAGTTATAATTGCCTTGTAGATCAATTTTAATACATTGTGATCCTTCTACAGTTTTTGAGGATGATTATTTTAACATCAACATGGGCTCTCCTAGAATATTATATGAGGATTGTGGTTCCATTTATCATTCAATTATTCCCACCCAATATAGCCACTATGTTGACATTCCACCTCCCACAAATGTTGATTGGGACTGAAAGAATAAGACTTTATTGAAATTCATCCATGGTGGCATACCATTTATATAATATCAAGGGGTTAAAGATCAAATTAATGAAGAAGAAGAACAATATCTTAGTGAATCCTTTTCAGAGGTTCTAAGGAATGATCAAAGAACAAACTCAACATATTTTAGTGAAACCTTTTAGAAGGTGCTAGAAGACAATCAAATTCAAATGTTAACATCACTTTTTGAAACCTTCTTAGAGGCACTATGGGATAATCAGGATAAATTCATTGATGAAAACCTCATTAAGGAACCAACAACTGAGCACAAAATTTCTTCACTGCTTGATGAAGACATTATCAAAGAACAAATCAAAACAAATTTTAATCTACAACATAATCAAATGATAGCTACTCTCAAGATTAAATAATAAAACCATCTGGTGGCCTATCGAGAGGATATTCAAAGGTTTTTGGCTAGACCATAACCAAAATTATGTTGAATCTAATATAAACATCATTAATTATGACTAAAAGTCCCAATCTTCATTTATTTCCCATTCATTATACATTTCATTATCATCCACCTATTCATTACTTGCTTATATCATTTATCTCAACATTATTTACCATCACTATCATAACTTTCCTTTTTAGAGTCTAAAAGTATATCTTGTCTTGACATTTGAAAGAATCAAAGTCAATGACCTAGGAAGATCATAAACACATTATTAACATCCAGATCAAAAACAAGTTCTTGATAGAGAATCTTTTTTGAAAGGGTGTTGGATAGAAAATTTATAACCAATCATTTTCGTTGTCTCACATATTGACTAGGATGTGAATCTCCCTTTTATCAAGAACAATAGAACTATTTTTCACTTTTCTAGTTCCCATTTGATATTACCATGCCTTGTCTCTTGGGGGCAACCCTATAGACCCTTTTTAGGCATACTCTACCATTTTGTTCCATTTACTATGTTGTTTGAACTACATTGACTTGAGGTCCTTTGAGACTATGTAGGTAATGCTCAATTTCTATTGAGGTCAGCTCAATCACCCTTTTTCTTCAATTTCTTGTCATTTTATAAGTATCTTATCCCACACTCTCACCATTTTATGAGCAATCTAAACCAATAATCACTTGGGGAAACTTTGTTTCCATTATAGCCAAATGTCTTATGATTATTTTACTTATACCATATTTATTATACCATGTATTTATTATTGACCAAGGTTTATTTTTAGCCATCCTAATTATACCATTTTGATCTTAGTTCCTTTGGTTCTTCTTACACCTATTATGAGGGGATTTTGATCCAGTTTCAATAGTTTTAGAATGTTGTGTTGAATGACTATCTATGGAAGTAGTGTGACATTTGCTCTGGCAAGTTATCTTTCATTAATTATCTTATTTGGTATCACTGATTATAATCACCTATGGGCAAATCAATTGTATCCCTAATTATAAATACCTTTGGGAAAATCAAAATTATGATGTTGTTTCTTAATTATAGATGCCTATGGGAAAATCAGGTATAATGCCTTTTTATCATGCATTACCACATCATTTGGTCATTACTATTCTCATTTACCTTGTCATTTGCCTTTATTTGTGAACTTGTTGTGACCTGATAGGTTTTTCATGACCCTTTGTGTTGTAATAATCACTATGACTTGAGTTCATAATGGGATTTGAATCAGCTCTATGCATTGGAAATATCATGTCATTATGAGTTATTCATACTTACGATGCCTAATTTCTTTTTCTATAGCAAGCACTTTGTGCTTTAGACTTAAGTCTTAACATCAACACAACTTTAATGATTAGGTGTCAAGATCACTATGCATAAACTAGGCTATAAAGGTTTAGCACCTGAATCAATGCTTAGATTTGCATCTCTTCACATACATCATTAGTCTAATCAATCTTTGACTAGTTTTCATCATCCCTCATTCCATTCTCTTTTGATTTTGGGTCAACTACATTGGCTTGAAGTCCATTTGGACTATGTAGGTAGCACTTAGATACATGATGTATCTTAGACTAGCTTGGCCATATTTATTCTTCTTTTCATCTCTTTCATCACTTTATGCATTCTTGTATACTTGGTTTTTTATGGCTTTTGTAGCCATTACACCATTTCATATATGTTTACACCCACTCACTTTAATTTATGTTTTAGGTTACATCCTTAAGATAATTTATTACCAATTTTCCCATGCTAGGGTAAAACATTTAACTCGTTAACAAATTTGAATCATCCCTATATGGGAAAGCCATTATTTATTCTTTATCAATAATCAAAATTAGCCCTATTGAGGCACAACTATCTTATCATGATCAAATCTGCCTTATTGGGGCACTTCTTATTATAATCTCTTTTAGAGGCCATGTTTTCCTTTTCCTCTAATTCCAATCTATCCATAATTTTTCCCATGATCGTAATGTTTTAATGTGCAACAAGTCTTGGGATTGATTAATGTCATAAGCATGCAGCTAGTACTCTCAAATTGGGTGCATTCAAAGTGTGTCCCTTACATTTATAGATTGAATCCTTCCTATTTCCCCCATTTTGGGGGCCCATTATACATCTAATTATATTTTGATCATTGATGGTAACCACATATGCAAGCATTATCTCATCTAGATGTGATCTATTCCATGGGTTAATCTCTCACTTTTCTTCTCTTTTTGAGAGTCCATCCTTCTTTTTCATCCTAGTATGTCCTCTTGAGGGGGCATCATGAGTCATTTTCATTTCTTTTTGATAACTCTTTTCTTTTAAAAGATGTTGTTTTACCTGAATGTATTTTCATGCCTTATCAAATAGGGGAAACATGTAGACATCCAATTCCTAGCACTATTTAAGTTAGAATTGTCAATCTTACTTAAATTACACTCAAATACTCAATTTAGTTCAAAATCACTAAAAATGGTTAAACAATTTGAACTTGTCATTTACAAGTATTGATTTAGGTCAAAGTATCCCTAAATGGGGTAATACATTTTATGTGATTCCTAACTTTGATCAATTCATTTTGAGTCAAAATGATTATTTTGCCTTTTTTTACTCTATATCACTCTTTTATTCTAATTCATTAATACACATCAAGTACCTTTGTTTTAGATTAAAGGTAAAAACAGGTTTTGAAGGGGCCCCGAAACCCTGAACAAGGAGAAAGATAAACATTAAAGCACAACCAGGTTAACAAAGGAACCTGATTACATAAAAGAACCAACACCAGGTTTTACAGGAACCTGAAACCGACAGTAAGACCAAGACAAAACAACAGTCAAAACACAGAACTGAAAGTTAACCACTAGCTTCCAGCTCCGTAACCAGCAAACTGAACAAATGATCGGTTTCCTGCCCCCAAAAAACCAATCAGCAGAAAGGAACTTTGGATGAATCTTTTAAGTTCAGATTTTTCTTTTTGCATGACCAAAGATTCATATCAAGAGGAGGGACCAATGGCTTAGACTTCTTTCTTCTGACTGTTGTCCAACCGTCTTCTACCTTAGTTGCCTCAACAACCCATGCCTTAGGGGACAATGATCTTTGGACACCAGTAGGCATAACCTCCTGGTGACAGTCTAACACAGTCTGGCTCTTAGATAGATCCTTCAAAACAGGGGAAGAGATCACCTCCTCCTCCTCAGGCTCAGCTGTATCTTTGACTACAGCCTCCTCAGAGGCTTTATTTGATAGATTCTCCAGTGGTTCCTCTTCATCTTCCGATTCGGATTGCACCCTTTCCTCATTCTCGGACTCAGAATCTGTTGTTGTTTCCAAAGGTTGTTTGTCTAAACTATGTTCAGAGAAATCCTTTGGCCACCAAGAAGGTGAACGTCTGGGATTATTTTTCCCAGCAACACAATGGGCTGCAATATGTCCTGTCTGGTGACACTTCCTGCATCTAAAAGTAATCCCCTCATAATCCAAGATCTGTGTCTAGGTGCCCCTAGGGGAGTCAATGCATATCGCCTCAGGAAGGCCCTTTGAAACATCCAGATCAGCCAGAAATCGAGCACAAGTTGAATGGTGGCCCTTCGTACTGTCTTCTTCATATAGAAACTCCCTGATAGCATTACCAATGGTCTTATAAACAGCCTCTTGACACAACTGTATCAGAAGATAAGGGAGCCGCACCCAAATAGGAATCTTGTTAAAGGATTCTGAGAGAGGGTTAAAATCCTTATGCCAAGGTTTGGCCATAAGAGGAAATCTTCCTTGCCAAGAAAAATTATTGTGGCACAGTATAGACTGCCTATCTTCAGGGCTTTGAAAAATTACTATAAAAAAACCCCTGGCGCAAGGCTGGATTTGACCGTCATTAATATGCAGCCAACTCTTAGCAATCCAATTTTGTAGATCTACAAAAGAGGGCCAGAAACCACGGAAGCGGAAAATGGCAGCACAAGAGGAAAACTATTTTTCTTCTTGGAAGATATTTTCTACTAATTCAGGGTCTAGAGTTACCCTAATAGGTTTTAAATCACTTACAGGCATTACGCGAGTAGGTACAGGTGTTGTTTGAGACCGAGCTTCGTGTATCTCTGCTTCAAAGGCTGCCACATCCGCATAGGTTCGCACCCCTGTTTCATGCCCTGAACCAGGAACATAGGTCAGACCCGCAACTGTAGTATCATCCATCCCCACTACCGAAATCCCTTTGTGTGCATTCTGGTTTCTTCCACCACTAACCGAAAAGACCTCCACCGTTATGGCATCCACAGCCTCACCGGCCGCTCGAAACACAGCAACTAGTTTCAAATTTTGATTCGCGCCTTCCAATTTTGAAACACAGCAACCTTTGTTATTTTATGTTGGAAACATATTAAATAAGAATATGGATCTAGTGCATCTATTTTCACCTTCCAATTCTTCCTAAGTCAAATTATGACCCATTAATATGACTTTATGACCATTTGGATTAATTGAGGGCCAATTTCCAATGAATTACACAAATATTGATTAATCTTGTTTAAGAGCTAATTAATTCAAATTAAGAGCTTAAGTGGATTTTCCATGGAGGTTATTGATTATTTCATTATTAGAAATTGATTCCAAATATTTGAATTACCTAGTGACATCATATATGGGGTGGAATCCATAAGCCATAAATGCATAAAATATCTAAATTATGGGCACCCATGCCTAATTAATGCCCCTTACCCCTAAATCATTATGAGGGCATTTATTAATTTTAGACTCCAAAATTGAATGGATTATTAGCCACACATATTGATCTTAAGATGGATAGTCATAGTTCATTATGATCAATTTCAAAAATCTATAAATATGAGGCATCCCATACCATTTCTTAATCTTAAATTGTGTAAACTTATAATTCTAAAATCCTTTCACAATTCCTTTACATTTTGATTATTATGTTATTTACATTTGGATTAGATTCATTGATAGGCATATTGGATAGCTTATATCATGAGCCTAGGTTATGTATAAAGTTATTGAGTCAATGGAGGAGCAAAGAAGCCATTGTTGACAAAGACTGGAGCTCTATATCAAGGGGAGAACATTCTTGGAGCCATTTTTGAGTATTGGAGTCATTTCAAAAAGTAATGGTTGATTTATTTCTTTCATTTGTATCATGTTGTCATTATCAACCCCCACATGAATAAATTGGATTGATTTTTTTATTTTTTTATACATATATCTTTAATTAATTGACTAATGATTGACTAATTCTTCTCTTTCATCCTAGTATGTCCTCTCGATGGGGCATCATGGGTCATTTCCAATTTCTTCCTGACAACTCTTTTCTTTGAAAATAAGTTTATTTTCTTTAATGTCTCTCTATGCCTTCTCAAATAAGAGAAAAATATAGACATCCAATTCCTAACATCATTTGTGTTGAAAGTATCACTCAAATTGCACTCAAATGCCCAATTTAGGTCAAAATCACTAACAACATGCTAAATGGTCTAAACTTATCATTTACAAGTGATGATTTAGGCCAAAGTATCCCTAAATGATGCAATACATTTTATGTGATTCTTATCTTTGATCAATTCATTTCAAGTCAAAATGATGATTTCACCTTTTTGTGCTCTAGATCACTCTTTTCTTCTAATTCATTAGTATTAATTCATTAGTACACATCATGTAACTTTATTATTTTGTGTCAGCAACATCGTAAATAGGAATACGATTTCAACACATCTAACATCACATTTAAATTCTTCTTGAGTCAAATTACAACCCAATAATGTGAATTTTTGACCATTTTGATTAATTGAGGGCCAATTTCCATCGAATTGCACAAATATTGATTAATCTTGTTTAAGGTCTAATTAATTCAAATCAAGAGCTTAAGTGGATTTTCTATGGATGTTATTGATTATTTTATTATTATAAATTTATTCCCAATATCTACATCACCTAGTGACATCATCTATGGGATGGCATCTATAAGACATAAATGCATAAAATATCTAAATTATGGGCACCCATGCCTAATTAATGCTCCTTCCCCCCAAACATTATGAGGGCATTTATTTATTTAAGAATATAAAATTTAATAGATTATTGGCCACATATATTAATCTCAAGATTGATAGTCATAGTTAATTCTAATCAATTACAAAACTCTATAAATAAGAGGCCTCTCACACCATTTATTAAGCTTAAATTGTGTAAAATTATAATTCTAAAATCCATTCACAATTCCTTTGTGTTTTTATTATTATGTTATTTGCATTTGGATTAGATTCATTGATAGGCATATTGGATAGTTTATATCATGATCCTATGTTTTGTATAGAGTTCTAGAGGCAATGGAGGAGCAAATAATTCATTATTGATAAAGACTAGAGGCTCTAGATCAAGGGGAGAACACGCTTGGATACACCTTTGAGTAATGGAGTCATTTGGGAAGGTAATGGTTGATTAATTTATTTCATTTATATCTTGTTATCATTAGCAACACCTACATGAATATATTGGCTTGATTTATTTAGTTATTTATGCATTTCTCTTTAATTTTGTTGGGTGAATATTTTGTCGACCAGCTAACTAGCATTCAAAATAGTTCCTATCACCATAGCATAGGGAGATTGGCCATCCAAATGTGTAGGTTTACTACGTCACAAGCAGAAAAATATCTCCTCTCATCAAGGGGAGGTTCCCTATGTTGTGGTGATAGGAACTATTTTGAATGCTAGTTAGCTAGTCGACAAAATATTCACCCAACAGTTTTTGGCGACTCCATTGGGGACACAGTAATTTTGTGAAATTTAGAACCTCAAGTTTCAGATTGAAACATCACCTATGTCTTACCCATAATCATTATAACCCTTATCCATTATAGACTCTAGCAACTTCATTCTGTGTCTTACCCATTATCATTATAGCCTTACCATCTTCCTCCACTTCTATTATTTTATTTGGTCTGCAAAACTAGAGCTGCTGGGAAAGAGTGCACAGTTTAAAGCCTCAAGCCTCAAGCTGAAGTAGGGCCAATTCTTTTCCATTTTTGTTCTATAATCTGGCCACTCCACCCATATTTGTTATCCCTATTTTTCATAATTAAATCATGGCAGTTTGAGGCCCCTGAGGTAACTCATTTGGCCCACTTAATCTAACTCCACCCCTGTATGAGCTACCACTCAGTTTAAGGAAGAATTTTCCCAAATTCTTTGGTGATGGAAGAGTCCACCCTAATGAACACATTTCAGCCTTTACCATATCCTATGGTGTGATAGGGGTGGAATTTGAAGATGTGGCAGTCAGGCTTTTTGTGGAGACACTACAAGGTGCCACTGTAGACTAGTTTTACCATCTGTAGACTGGATCAGTGACTAGCTGGGACACTATCAAAGCCAATTTTGAAGCAAGGTTCAAACCTAAAGAAGATGCTCATGCTTTTTTATCCTAACTTACACATATGAAGAAGGAACCTCATGAGCCCATGAGGGATTTTATTGCAAAATTCGATAAGCTGAGAAACAGGATTCCCGCAGTTGCTCAACCCACACCTGAGAACCTCAAATGCTTCTTCATAAACTCACAACTGCCTGAAGTGAGTTTTTTGCTAAGACATGCTAGCCACATAGATCTTGAAGCTTCTCAAGACTTAGCCACTGAGTTAGAAGATGACCTTATCTTGGCTGGAAAGATAAGAAGGGATTCAAATAGAGGTGCATCTTCCTCATCTTCTGATAACTCACCTGTAGCCACCACTGATCCAATGGTGCAGAAGCTAGCAAATGAAGTGTTGGCCCTCAGAAGACAAATGGCACAAAGGATGTCATTTGTTCTTTCATACAGAGATGTACCAAGGAGGACATTCCCTAATCAGGCACATCAAGGGCAACCCAATCGTCTCCCTCCCCTATAGAGGAACCTTGCCATTGAAGCACCTCCAACCAACTCAGCAATTGGGTATTTGGAAACTAGAGCATGATTTCTCTTTCCAACTTGAGTTTAATCAAAAAAATGATGTTGGTCTCTTCACAGAGGATCAAGAAGAATCAACTGGTGACTCCCACATCAATTTCTTGGATTACCAGGATGAACCAAGAAGTAAAGGTGAAGTATCCAAGGGATCATATGCTATGGTCACCCAATCCCAAAATTAGTTAGCTTAATAAGCTGATAAAGGAGAAATAATGGAATGACCTCAACCTACAATTTTTATTGCTAAGCATGGGGCCACTCTACCTATCCAACTAAAAGACCTAGTGATTGCTAAGAAAGTAAGTATCCCAAACATTTCTACACCTTCTACTTCAAATTCGTAGGCCAGTCCTCCCACCCCTCCTATAAACCAAAAGGAAGAACACCCATCCCCTGTGCCTAGTCCAACCTAGCCATTTGACATAATTAATCATGTCAAATGTGTCAAGACCCGAACGGCGGCCCCTGTGGCCCAAATTTTGTTTGAGTCTTTAGGCAAGGATGAAATAGCAGAATAATTGGTGGAGTGTGGCATAAGTGTATAAGAACCCTCCCCTCCAAAAGAAGAAGAATCTAAGATATATGAGGGGTACAATCAAGACATGTGCTAGGCTGAGCTATCAAAACAACAAATTGTGGTACTAGGCCATGCTGCTACCCATCAAAATCAAGAAAAGGAACTCTTTGCTAGGAGAGTAAAGATTCATGGTTTTTGGACCAAAAGTCAAGTCTTGCTTTGGGGCAAGAAGAGAAGAAAACCAAGGGGAAGACACAGAAAAGTGGTTTCCTAGTGGAGAGTTCCATTCACCCGTCACCGTTTCTGGGGACAAAATGGTTTCCTACTAGTTTATCAGGATGGCACACCATTTTCACTGTCTCATAGTGGGTGACATCTGAAGTGCTTCAAATCTTGAGGCATTAGATAAGATCATCTATACATATGTATATTGATATAGTCTTTAGTTCTATTTTGTGCTTTTCATTTTAATTTTTTTTGGAGCCTTTCTTTTTGGGTAACATGACTCCTTAGCCCAATGGTACACTTCAAGGCATTAGAGATTCTAGTTTCTACTCCCTTCAACTATTCCAAGTTTTCATCTAAAGGAAGTTCCCCAACTGGAGCTAGCTATTGGTCCCCAAAAATGTCACTCATTTTTGGAACAACATATGAGCTATCTTGGTCTTATAGGACCAAAATTTCTCTCTTCCCTTCTCAAAATTTGTTTTGAGCTTTCAAATTCCTCTTTTTTCAAGCTTTTTTAGTAAAGGGATTAGTAAGTTCAATATGTTCAAAGGCTTCTGCAGGTGAGTTCAATCAAAAGAAAAAGTTTCCAATACTTGGCCATCTTCAAGATTGGGTTGGCGCCTTGGTTCAATCAAAGATGTCCATTGGCAAGCATCTAAGCAAGGATTGAACCATTGAACCATTGAACCTTGAACCATTTTGGTTCAATAGGTTCAGTGGGTTTAGAGGTTCAAATTTTAATCATTTCAAAGGTTCCATGGCTCTAAGCACTTAACTAGTTTCAAAGGCTTAAACTGTTGAATCGTTGAACCTTGAACCATTTTGGTTCATCGGTTTAATGGGTTTAATGACCAATTGGTTCAATGCGCTTGGTTCAAAGGCATCAAAGAGACTCAATCAAATCAAAAGGATGAACCAATGAACCGATTGAACCTTGAATCGAAAGAGTTCAATGGTTCATGGGTTCAAAGGTTCAAAGGCAGCCTCTGTCAAAGAGAGAAGTAACACATAGGTGGTTCAACGGATGGTTCAACCAAGGAGTAGGAAAGTGATTGAACCAAGAAATGATGGAACAAAAGAGATAGAATGAACTAATGAACCAATGTACTTTTATCAAGTTTAAAGGTTTAAGTTTCAACATAGTTCAAGTGGCTAGCGACCATTGACAGCCCCACGGATGTCAAATTCAAAGTAAGGGAATATCCATTGAAATTAAAATAAAGCACAAAACTCAAAGGAAGAACCAAGTGACTGACTGAAAAGATATAATTCCTTTGGGTTTGTTTAAAGGCTGATAGAGAATATTTCCTTTAGACTTTTTGTCTGAAGGAAATTATTAAGAGAAAGAGCTGTTAAAATTATTTCAGAAGTATTTTCTATGGGAAAATGACTAAGGCAAAGCCTGAAGGAATTCATTCAGACTTTTGTCTAAAGGAAAAGCCTGACTAAAGAGAAAAGCTCACAAACAAATGCTTGATGTAAAAAGACAAAGTGCAACAAAAGCTGCCACATGTCCATTATAAAGCAGAGCAGAAGCCACCACGTGTCATCTTTTGCAGGACCCCCAAAGGTTTCTAAAGGTTCTATAAGTTAAGAGGAATACGTCACATGTCTTATTATGACTTAGTAGAATGTGACAAGTGTTTGCATATGTGTTCCCCTTTTAGAGTTGCTTGAGCAAAACATGTCGTGGACCCCATTTTCCATAAGTTTCTAATGAGTTTCATAATAGTGGAACTTGCCACTTGTCAAAGACACAGAAAGGACCCCCCAAAGACTTAGGCAAGAAGGGCTATAAAGATCAAAGAACCACTTAAGTAGTGAAGAGAGGAGCGAGACCAAAGGATCAAAAATATCTTTAAAAGAGCTATTTCTAGTAGGTGAAACAGTGGATCGAGTAGACTTCTGAGCACACTAAACCAAGGACGTGGCCTATTTTCTTCCATGAAGTAAAGACAAATATGCAAAGGAAAAGATGGTCCATATTAAGGATGAGACATATCAGATGAAGGGACATGCCATAGTTATGGTAGCACACTATTCTCAGCATGGTCTCTCCAGACAAAACTGGAGATGCATTAAAGACGCTGACTGCAGCATGGTCTGTCCCATCGAAAAAGGTGCCAATCCTTGGGTAGTTGCTATAAGTTTGTATTTTCTCTCATTTGTAAAGGAGATCTTCCCCTTACCAGAAGTGAAACTCTACCCAAATTTAAAGGCATTATTGAGACTTTGAGCTCAGATTGTAGTTCATATTTCTTTGATTGAATGAGAAAGCAAGTTACTTTCAGACTTTGTGCTGTGATAACTTGCGCTACTTTAGGAGATTATTTTTTTGTTTGTCTTCTAAAAGCATTCTTGTTTATTTGATTTAACAAGTAGAACTAGTGGAGGTGATAAGGAAGGTGTCTTGAAGCTAACTACTTTCAGACTTTGCATTGTCATAGTTGTCTTCAGTGTGTTTTTTCTTTTTTGTTTCTGTGTAAAGGACCTTGAGATACCTTTGTGCCTCCATTGTTCTTCATATCTCACTCTTTGGGCAGTTGAGGTGGAAATTTTGCATTCTATTTCATCCTGCTATTATTGTGCCCTTTTTTTACTGGTTTCTTATCTTACCTGAAAGAACTCTTGATGTTTCTTGCAAGAACACTTCTGAAAGAAGAGAAGTGCCTTCAGTGTTTCCACCAAGATTTTTTCCTCTATTTTTTATCATCATCTCTGAAAGAAGAGAGATGGATGGTTTATCCCACCCCTATCTTACTTTCAGCTTATTTATATAGTATATAGCCTCTGCATATTTAATAGGGAACCTCCCCTTGATGAGAGGAGATATTTTTCCCCTTGTGATGTAGTAAACCTACACATGGATGACCAATCTCCCTATGCTATGGTGATAGGAACTATTTTGAACCCCAGTTAGTTGGTTGACAAAATATTCACCCAATAGATTTATTGACTAATGCTTGAATACTAAAATTTTGTAATCCACTCTACACTTACTGCCTATGAGATGTGAGTCAATGAAGATAAACTACCAAAGAAATATGTAACCTTCAAGGTGATCAAGGAGATAAAAGTCAAGAAAAATAAGTTAAGTCTTGAAGACTTTGATCTTAATTAAGATCAACTTGAAGCCATGATTATAAGAAAATTAAATGTAGGATCAAGTAAATATGAAGGGAAGCTTCTTTTTAAATATTTTTCATGTGGTAAATTTGGTCATTTTATAGCTAACTGCCCAAATGCAGGCAAGCATGAATATAAGGAATCTCATGAGGATGAGCAACACAAATTTAAGGGTACTAGCAAGTACAAAAAGTTATTCAATAGGAGAAATGACAAGGAGTCATACAAAGGCACTAAGAGTCTTGACTATGAAGAAGAGAGTAATGAATCTATGGAAGAATAAAGATACACATCAAAAAGTGATTATGCATCAAATGAGATATTATTCATGGATCTTGATGATGTTGACTGTGAATGTTCTAAATGAAAATATCTCTTTGACAGTGATAGATTAGAAGATGAAGATCCCAAAAATAATTTTGAAGGCGAGAAAATGTTTCCTGAGAACAAATTAGACACCAATGTTGATGTGTTTATAGGAATCAGGAATAATTTAGAAGCACAGGTGATATTACCCATTGAAGAACTTGTAGACAAGAATAAGGAATGTTTTGAAGTAATAGAGAAGCTAGAGATATCAGAGAATGAATGCAATAAAACTATTTTCATGGCCTTAGAAATAAGTATTTCTATAGGAGATGACCTCATGACAAAAAAATATGCAAATGGTGATTTAGATGATGAAGAATCTAATGTATATTATGAGAAATAATTGGTGAATTCTCTTGATGAACTAAAACACCAAATAAATAAGAGTCACAAGATGAGAGATCTAATCAAATACTATGTGGATCAAATCAATTTTTTTGAGGTAATATTGGAGTGTAACTCAAGTGAGTATTAAGGTCTCATAGAGTAAGAGAAGCTATAGGATAAGTCAAGCTATGTAAGCCTTAAGGAAAAACAAGATGAGTTATCTAAGCTCAACTTGGAGGTTGAGTCTTTAAAAGGCAGTCTAAGGAATAAAGAGGTTGATTGCACCATGTTTAATATAAAATTAGATTAGGAAATAGACAAACTAAAGGCATATCACAAATTTGAGAAAAGTATAGTTAATATTGATGACCTATTGATAATTCAAAAGGTCTCAATTGACAATTCAATCCTGGGATTCCATGAAGATGTTCAAAATGGTAAGAAGCTTGAGAAGACAATGATAATAGATTAAAAGACTAATCATGTTAAGGAGAATGATAGTAAAGACAAGAAGAGTGTAAATATGAATAATAAAAAATATTGAAAGAGATATAGAAGTTCAATTCAAATCAATCAACCCAATGCAATAAGGTATGATACATCCTTCAATGGTTATTGTTATTCTTGTAATCAATTTGGGCATAGGGCTAGTGACTGTAAGACTTATTCAAAGCCAATACCCATAGATTAATGGTAGATCTCGAAGTATAGATCAATTAAAAGATTTTTTTAATTGTCATAAGGAAGGATAAATTGCAATACACCATCCTAATAAGATGAGAAAGGTCCTCCATTCAAGATAAGGTAGGTAGAGCTCCAAGAGTGCATGAGAGAGCTCAAAACAAGGTATGGAAATTGAAGGAGGTGAATGAAAAATATACTCAAAAAGGATTGTTTGTCATGACAAAGTAGGGTATAGATTAAAGTGTTCAAGAATAGGTCTTATCTACCCAAGTGGACAAAATAATAAAGAAATATTCCAAGTCTGAAAGAAATAATGAAGTTAAGGACCCATTAAAAGTCAATTTGATGATGAGGAAGGACTGCAATTCAAATGAGAGTATGGAGATATGGGAGTCTCCTAAGTTTTGGGACTTTTATTCTCTATGACAAGTGGGTGTATCTACCTATACTCCTTAGTAGACATATTTCATATGTAGAAGCAAGCATGTGTTCTCTAAGTGATGTACAAGATGACATAATTAGAATAGTGGTATGTAGAGTTGTTGATTAGTCTTTAAGACCAATGCCATTATGGTAGAGAGTTGATGATATTATGTTGCCAAGCCTTGTGTTAACTAGATAAGTGGATTTTCATGTTGTACGAGTCTTGAGGGGGAGAAACAAGTTTATGTGCTTATTCCATAGGTTTGTGATGAAAATATTTAAGATACTTGTTGAGTGACATTGGTCCTAAAGACAAGTTCTTAGTTAATCTTTGAAGCTTGGTTTAGTTATTAAAATCATGAAGAATGAAGGTAAGATTAATTTGGAGTGTGGAGAGTGATTTTCCAAGTGTATTACATAGGTTCAAATGTGCTAAGTTGGTCAAAAGAACCATTCATGATAATTTGTTTAGTTTGACTAGCTTGTTCAGTGTTCATTACTTAGTGAGAGCCCATCATGCAAAATTGGTGTATTTATGATCTATGAGGATAACCAAGGGTTGAGGCCAATTGTATTTAATGTTTCTAAGTTTAAAACATGTTTTGGATATGTCAAAAGGCTTCCATGATATTTTTATGATGTCTTGACTTAGTGACTATTGTGTAAATAAGGTATGTAAGCATAATTATGAGCTTTACAAGTGTCAAATGAATATTTACAAGTTATAAAGGTGATTTTATGATTTTTAAAGGTGTGTTGACCTTTTATAGGTGTGTTCCATGTGTTGATAGGTCATGAATATGTATTGAGCTCCATTTGAATATTTTTAATGGTTCTCAAGTATGACAGTCATTGCTTAAGGGCTAGCAAGTCAAAAACCACATTTATGGATGTATGGGTTACCCAACGATTCTAACCTCATTTTTTGGACCAATTGGTGTGAGTTGGTGACCTCTTGGTGTGAGAGAATTTTTAGGAGCTAGTGTTGACCATAAGATGGTAAGTTGACCATGTTTCTTATTAATGCCCATGTGGGTTAGTGACCTTACTAAAGGAGTTGAGATTAGAGGATAATTAATAAATTTAAATTATCTAATTCTTCCTTAAATTTTTTTTCATAGTCTTTTGAAGGTAAGTGGTTTATTCTATGCTTATCCATTTATCAAGTAGGAGGGCTAATTGGCAAATCAGTTTATAAAAGAGCTATAACACAGATAAAGAGTTGTGTGATGAAAAATATCATGCATGATAGGGCATATTATTGTGCATAAGATATGAAGTTTCAATTCATGGATATATCTACAAATAAATTTATGACCTCTGCAAAATATGGAAGGGCAATAAGGCCTCTAGGCAAGGCTAGTGTGAAGAAGAGTAGTTTTTGGTCTTTTTCTTCAAAAGAAAAAGGTATGGTTGTCCATAAATATGTTTCTAAATTGTATTTTTTAATAATTTGTGTATTATAAATAGATTTAATGTCCATTATTCATTTTATGGGTGGCTTGTGAGAAAGAATTTGAAGATAACTATCAAGTTTCATCATGGTTAGAGATGGTTAAAAGGTGCTCAAGGGGTCCCTAAGCTAAGGTGACTTAGGAAGAATCCCTCTCAGTGTTATTAAGATGTTTGAAATTAGTTTTTGGTATTCTTGTGTGTTTTTTCTTCATATATCAATACATGGTCAAAGAAGAGTACTGTTAATGAGCAGATTTGAGGTAGTCATGGTAAGAAATGGTATGCACAATGAAGGGGGGGTTTTAATCATCTCTAAAGAGGATGTACCTTATTTTTTTTAGATTTTAAATAATTTAAATGTCCTTAGGATCAATATGTAATCCCACTTTATCATTGTATCAAAGGGGGAGAAAGTGTTTGTAGAGGGAGAAAGAGTATGTACATAGCTTTATGTTGGTGTTTACAAGTCTTGACATCAATGAAAAAGGGGGATATTATTTAGGTTTTGTAAATTATGTCTCCAAGGTTTCAAATAGTTTCTATGAGATGATATGTATGCATGGGCCTTAATGAAAAAGTGAACCTTAGTGCTCGCATAGTTTGCATGGTACCCTGCATGTTTTGGTCTTGTTATGGATGTTGTTGATAATGTGTTCTTGATGCAAATGCCTTATGAGGTGTAATAATTTATTGGTGTAAGTTTTAAAGTGATAATAATCTATTTTATTAGTCTTGTGAAGGTCTAGGTTATCTTAATAATCTTTGGTAGATTTTCCTAAGTGAGTAGATTGATGATATCAAAATTCACATGTGTGAAGGTGTCCAAAAAAATTGGTCACATGGGTGTAGTTAATATTATGCCTAGAGCTTGTGTTTCAAGTTTCATGCCTTGACATGATGTCTATCAAAATTTATGATGGTAAAAAGTAGCTCTCCTAGGTAAATTTCAATATTTTTATACTTAGTCAAATTTGCATTTTTAGTGACCATTGGAATTCACATATTTGAATTTTACAAAAGAAACTAGTTGTGATTGTTTAATCTGTATCTTTAGAAAATGGATTAATTTTATGATGGAGTAAAAATAAAAGTGGTAAATATCTTCAATTTAAATCTACAAAAAATGATTAGGAGGTTTGATTGGTCTTACAATTACATTTTTATAGCTCAAAGTTGACTAAGGGTTTGACCTTCATTTGTTAAGGACTTGAGAAGGGTCTTTTAGTTTGTATTGATGATATTTGGATGTTTCATGATTAATTATATATTGGAGAGTGTTTTATAATCCTAAAGAATAATTTTTATGTATGTTGGAGGTTTGACCAATCTATCTTTAGTATGAACCATTGCATGGAAGTTGACTTTTTTTGTTCATGGTGTTTTCATGTACAATGCAAATGATTGAACAATTTTGCATATGCATAGGTGTGTAATGATGAAAATAATCACTTGAAGGTGTCTTAGGGGTCATGTGGCATGGACACATGTGATTATAAGTGGTGTTTTTCTTCTATTTTTCTTGGTTAAGTGTTAAAGGGATGAATAGGTCTCCATGAGACCTAAAAGGGCCATTTAGCCCTAATTGAAATATGTTGTCCCTTAAGGATGATCTATCAATGCTATGGTAGACCTATGTAGTGGTTTTGATATTTTTATAAGTGGGATATAAGCATTAATTGCTAATAAATGTCTTGTGTCCAACCAATAAGGTGGTGATCATGAAGATTTTATAAAGACAAAAAATAAAAATGAAGGTTTATAGTGAGTTATGAGCGATGTAAAGTGAAGTGTGAGTAAGCTTGGTGGATGAATTTAAGACCAGATAAATATGAGGGATATGTGTGTGACCTAGTGGCCATGTTTATGACATGTTAATAATATTTTTTATTTTTGATATTTGAAGATGAGTGAAGAGGTGTAGAGTGATCCAAAAGGTTATTTTGGATGCATTGCTTGTGTTTAAAGGCTTAAGAAAGTGTGAAGGGTTGAAGAGAGATATTATTCAATGTTTCTCCATCATATTAGAAGGAAATAAGAGTTATATAGGTGTTTATATCATAGGTTTTGTGTGGGTGATCAACATATAGGGCAAGTGGTTACTTGTTCATGCATATGGGTTGATGTTCCTTGTGGAGTGGGTGCTTTACTAAAGTCTCTTATTTATGATATCTTATAGGACTATAGTCCATTTTTTTTCAAGCTTGAGATTGTTTTTTATCCACTATGAGGGTTTAACACATAAATAATGTTTTATGTTCTTTGATCTTGTATTATTTTCTTTGTTCATTATAGTGAATGGTTTATATACTTCATGAATTCTTATGTTGAATGGTTAAGAGTTTGAAGAATTGGAATTGAAGTTGATTTGATTTCATCACTGATTCATCCCCTCAATGATTGTACCTCTAATAATTGGTATTATATGCACACATTATTTTCAATTTTAACCACTTGAAGTTGATCAAAGGTACAATGGGTAGTCATCAAATGAAAGATTATTTCTCTACTAAGCAAAAACCATTTTTTAATAGATCCAACTATGTTTTTTGGAGTGCAAGGATGAAGACCTACATCATATCTCTAGGTTTTGACATTTGGTAATCTATTATGTATGGTTATTCCACACCCCCTACTCCTCTAACTAGTGCACTTGATAAAAAGTTGAGTGAGAACAATTCTAAAAAAACAAATGCTATGATTTATGGCCTATCAGAGGCTAATTTCACCAAGGTGATCCATTACAAGTCTAATATGGAAATTAAAGACAAATTACAAACCATATATGAAGAAGATTCAAAATTTAAGTTAGATAAATTATAGACTTACCTAAGGCAACTTGAGTGACTCAAAATGAAGGAATAATATATTGTGCCATCCTATCTTCTAAGGGTTGATGAGGTGGTGAACATGATTAGAGGTCTTCGAGAGGATCTTGAAGAGTTTACTATAATATATAATATAAATGTCTCTCAACCCCAAGATGAATTTAAAATTATCCACTATAGAAGAAAGTCATGATCTCACCAACATGAAGATATATTAATTGCATGGCATAATTACTACCTATGAGATTAGAGTCAATGAGGAAAACCCACCAAATAAGTAAGTAGCCTTCAAGGTGATCAAGGATACAAAAGGTAAGAAGATAAAGTAAAGTCTTGAAGACTTTGACCTTAATAAAGATAAAATGAAGCAATGATTGTAAGAAAATTGAATGTAGGATTAGGTAAATATGAAGGGAAGCTTACTTTCAAATGTTTTTCATGTGATAAATTTGGTTGTTTTATATCTATGTGCCCAAATAAAGACAAGTTTGAATACAAAGAAGATCATAAATAATCTCATGAGGATGAGCACAATAAATCTGAGGGTCCTAACAAGAACAAAAATTCCTTCAATAAGAGAAATGACAAGGAGTCATATAAAATTAGTAAGAGTCTTTACCATGAAGATGATAGTAATACATCTACTAAATAAGAAATATCCACTTCATAAAATGATGATGCATCAAATGAGATATTGTTCATTGATCTTGATTATGTTGACTATGAATGTTCTAAAGGAAATTATCTCTTTGATGGTGATATCTCAGAAGATGAAGATCCCATATATAATTTTGAAGATGAGCAAAGGTTTCTTTAGAACAAATTAGACACCACTATTGATTTGTTTATAGGAACTAGTAATAATTTAAAACCATAGGTGATCTTACATATTGAAGAACTTATAGACAAGAACAAGGAATATTTTGAAGTAATAGAGAAGCTAGAGATATTAGAGCATAAAGGGAATGAAACTCTTTCCATGGACTTAGAAGCAAGAAAATCTAGAGGAGATGACCTCATTCCAATCAAAGATGCAGATGATGATTTATATGATCAAGAATCTAAGGTATATTATGAGAAATAATTGGTGATTAATCTTGATGAGATAAACGCCAAAGAAATAAGAGTCACAAGATGAGAGCTCTAATAAAATACTATGAGGAGAAAATTAGTTTTTTTGAGGTAATATTGGAGTGAAAATCAATGGAGTATGAAGGTCTCATAGATTAAGAGATGCTACAAGATAAGGAAAGATGTGAAAGCCTTAAGTCAAAATAAAATGAGTGATCTAAGCTCAACTTGGAGGTTTAGTCCTTGAAAGGCAGTCTAAGGATTAAAGAGGCTGATTGCATCATGTTCAAGACATAATAGATCAGGCAATAGACAAACGAAAGACATATCAAAAATTTAAGAAAAGTACAGTTGATCTTGATGACATATTGGGCATTTAAAATGTCTTAAAATATAAGTTAGGCATGGGTTTCCATGAAGATTTTCAAAAGGGTAAGAAGATTGAGAAGACAAAGATGATATATTAGAAGACTAATCATGTTAAGGAGAGCAATAGTAAATACAAGAAGTGTGTCAATATGAATAAGAAAGACAATCTTAAGAGCTACATAAGTTCAAGTTAAATAAAGTAACCTAATGAAATAAGGTATGATAACTCCTTCAATGGTTATTTTTATTCTTATAATCAATTTGGGCATAGGGTTAGTGACTGTAAATTACTTCTTCAAATCTAGTATCCATGGAGTAATGGTAGATATCAAAGTCCACATTAGTCAGAGTGTTTTAAGTGTTATAAGGAAGGTAACATTGCAATACACTACCCTAGTAAGATGAGAAGGTCTTGTAGTCAAGATAAGGTAGGTAGAGTTCTAAGAGTGCATGAGAGAGCTCAAAATAAGGTATGGAAATCTAAGGAGGTGAATGAAAAATAAAATCAAAGAGGATTTTTTGTCATGAAAAAGTAGGGTATAGGTTCAAGTGTTTAAGAATAGGTCTTATCTACCCAAGTGGATAAAATAATCATGTAATATTCCAAGTATAAAAGAAAGAATGAAGTTAAGGATCCATTAAAAGTCAATTTGATGATGAGGTAGGACTGCAAGTTAAATGAGAGTATGGAGATATGAGAGTCTCCCAAGATTTTAGATTTTTAGTCTCTCTATGACAAGTGGGTGTCTCTACTTATGCTTCTTAGGATACATATTTCATATGTAGAAGCAAGTGTGTGTGCTCTGGTTTATGTACAAGGTGCCATAATTAGAATAGGGGTGTGTAGAGTTATTGATTGGTCTTTAAGACCAATGCCATTATCATAGAGAGTTAATGATCCTATGTTTCCAAGCCTTTTTTTATCATAGAAATGGATTTTCATGTTGTATGAGTCCTAAGAGGGAGAAATAAGGTCTTGTGCTTGATCTAGAGGTTTGTGATGAAAAGCTTCAAGAGACATGTTCAGGGATATTATTCCTAAAGATAAGTTCTTAGTCAATATTTGAAGCTTGGTTTAGTTGGTAAAATCATCAATAATGAAGGTAAGATTGATTTTTAGTGTTAATAGGAATTTTCCAAGTGTATTCCATGGGTTCAAATGTGATAAGTTGGTCAAAATAACCATTTATGACCATTTGTTTATTTTGACTAGTTTATTCAATGTTCACTGCCTAGTGAGAGCACATCATGAAAAATTGGTGTATTTATGGTCTATGAGGATAACCAAGGGTTGAGTCTAGTTGGATTTGATGTGTCTAAGTGAAAAACATGTTTTATAGATGTCATAAGGCTCCCATGATATTTTTATGATTTTTTGGCTTAGTGACTATTGTGTAAATAGGGTTTACAGGCACGATCATGAGTTTTCTAGGTGTCAAATGAAGATTTACAAGTTTGCAACGTGATTTTATGATTTGGAAAGGTGTGTTGACCTTATACAAGTGTGTTCTAAGTTTTGATTAGTCATGAATATGTATTGAAATCCATTTGAAGATTTTTGATGGATCTTAGGTATGACAGTCTTTACTTAAAGGCTAGTAGGTCCAAAACCATGTTCATGGATGTATGGGTTCCCCAAGGAGTCTGACCTCATTTTTTGGACTAAGTGGTGTAAGTTGGTGACCTCCAAGTGTGAGATAAGTTTAAAGAGATGATATTGATTAGAATATGGTAAGTTTACCATGTTTCTTATTAATGCCCTAGTGTCTTAGCCCATGTGGGTTAGTGACCTTCCCAAAGGAGTTGTTTGAGGATTCTTAATTAGTTGAAATGATCTAATGTGTCCTCAAAAAGTGTTTCACAATATTTTGAAGGTAAGTGGTTTATTCTATGTTTTTTTATTTATCAAGTAGGAGGGCTAATTGGAAAGTCAATTTACAAAGGAGATATAGTGTAGATGAAGAGTTTGGTGATGAAAATTGGCATGCATGTTGAGGCATATGAGTGTGTATCAGATATGAAGCTTTAAGTCATGGAGGTCTCTACATAGAAATTTATGACCTCTATAAAATCTAGAAGGGTTATAAGGCCTCTAGGCAAGGCTAGTTTGAAGAATCATAGTTTTTGGTCATTTTATTCAAAAGATAAAGGTATGGTTGTGCATCATGTTTTTTTTAGAAAGAGATTGAATATCCATACTTCATTATTTGGGTGGCTTGTGACAGATAATTTGAAGACAAATATCAAGTTCCATCATGGTTGGAGATGGTCTGAAGGTGCTCAAGGGGTGAATAAGATTAGGTGATATAGGGGGAATCCCTCTAAATTTTTTGAAGGTGTTTGCAATAAATTTTTGGTATTTTTGTGTGTTTCTTCTTAATATAGTAGTGCATGGTCAAATAAGAGTGTTGTCAATGAATAGGATTGAGGTAGTCATGGTAAGAAATGGTATGTATAGTGATAAGGGGAGTTTTTATCATCTCTCAAGAGGAGGTACCTTATTGTTTTTTGGTTTTAAAATCATTTAAAGGTCCTCAAGATCAGTAATAAATCCCACTTTTTCATTGTGTCAAAGGAGGAGAAAGTGTTTGCAGAGGGAGAAAATGTATGTGCATAGCTTTGTGTTGGTGTTTATAAGTGTTGAAATCAATGAAAAAATGGGAGGTTATTGAGGTGTTTTTAATGATGTCTTAAATGTGTTCAATAGCATTTATGAGATGATATGTATGCATGGTCCTCAATAACAAAGTGTACATTAGTGCTCACATAGTTTGCATAAGACCCTAGAGGTTTTGGTCTTATTATGGATGTTGTTGATAATGTGTTCTTAATAAAGAGACCCTATGGTATGTAATAAGTTCTTGGTGTACTTATGGAAGTTAAAATAATCTATTTGAGTAGTCTGTTAAAGTTCTAGGTTATCTTAGTCATCTTGGCATAGTTTCATGAGTGATAATATTGATGATGTTAGAATTCACACGTGTGAAGGTGTCAAAAGAAAGTGGTCACATGGGTATGTTTAGTTTTGTGCCTAGAGAATGTGTTTCAATTTTCATTCATTGACATGATGTCTATCAAAATTTATGATGGTACAAAGTTCCTCTCCTAGGTAGATTTAATTGTTTTTATACTTAGTCAAATTTGCATTTTTAGTGACCATTGGAATTCAAATATTTGAATTTTACAAAGGAAACCAGTTATGATTGTTTAATCTATATCTTGAGAAAATGGATGAATTTGATGATGGAATAAAAATAAAAGTGGTAAATATCTTCAAGGTAAATCTATGGAATTTGATTATGAGGTTTGAATGGTCATATAATTTCATTTATTTCATCTCAAAGTTGACTAAGGGTTTGACCTTCATTTGTAAAGGACCCAAGAAGGGTTTTTTAGTTTGTATTGATTATATTTGGATGTTTCATGATGATTTATCTATTGGAGAGTGTTTTATAATCCTTAAGTATAATATGTATGTATTTTTGAGGTTTTTCCAATTCATCTTTAGTATGAACTATTTATTGGAAGTTGACTTTTTATTCATTCATGGTGTTTTAATGTACAAGGCAAATGATTGAATGGTTTTGCATATGTATAGGTGTGTAGTGATGAATTTAATCACTTGAGGGTTTATTATGGGTAATGTGGTATGGAACCATGTGATTATTAGTGGTTTTGTGTTTATATTTTTATTGGTGAAGTGTTAAAGGGATGAATAGGTATCTATGGGACCTAAATGGGTAACTTAAGCCTAATAAAAAGTTGCTGTTGCTTAAGAATGATCTATCAATGATATGGTTGACCTATGTAGGTGGTATTGATATTTTTATAAGTGTAATACAATCCTTAAGGTATAATTAATGTCTTGTGTATGAATAAAAAGGCAGTGATCATGAAGACTCCATAAAGAGAAAAAACAAAGATGAAGGTTTCTGGTGAGTTGTGAGTGAAGTAAAGTGAAGTGTGTGTAAGCTTGGTGGATTAATTGAATAGAAGTGTGAGGGATATGTTTTTGAACTATTAGTCATGTTTTTTATATGGTAAAAATATTTTTTAGGGTTGTTGGTTTAGGATGAGTGAAGAGGTGTAGAGTGATCTAAAAGGTTGTTTTGGATGTATTGCTTGTGTGTAAAGGCTTGAGAAAGTGTGAAGGGTTGAAGAGAGTTTTTGTTAATTGTTTATCCATCATATTGGAAGGAAATAATATTTATGGAGGTGTTAATATCAGAGGTTTTGTGTGGGTGATCAACATCTAGGGCAAGTGGGTGCTTGTCCATGATTAAGGGTTGGTGTTCCTTATGGAGTGGGTGAAAAGTATCTTGTTTGTGATCTCTTATAGGATTTTAGTCCATTTGTTTATAGGATTTATAGTGGGTTTTATCCCCCATGAGGGTTTCCCACATAATTAATGTGTTATGTGCTTTGATCTTGCATTTTTTTTATTTTTTCATTGTAATGAATGGTTTATATGCTTCATGAATGCTTATGTTATATGGTTAAGAGTTTGAAGAATTAGAATTAAAGTTGATTTTCTTGCATTAATGATTCAACCCCCTCTCAATTATTTTACCTCTAACAATTGGTATCAGAGCCATACCTTGTTTTCAAGTTTAACCACTTGAAGGTGATCAAAGGTATAATGGGTAATCATAAAATACAAGGTGGTTTCTCTACTAAGAAAGCACCACTATTTAATAGATACAACTATGTTTTTTAGAGTTCAAGCATGAATACCTAAATCATGTCTCTAGGGTTTAACATTTGGAAATATGTTATGGATGGTTATTCCATACCACCCATAACAGATTGGAAGGCAATTAGAGTTATAGAGGTGTTGATATTAGAGGTGTTGTGTGGGTACTTGTCCATGCTATGGGGTTGGTGCTCCTTATGGAGTGGGTGATTCACTAAATTCTCTTGTTTATGATATATTATAAGATTGTATTCTATTTTTTAGGCTTGAGAGTGGGTTATCTTTCTTATCATTATGTTTAATACTATAGGTTCACCTTATATTTCCCAATTCTGACACTAGTTTTCACTATTTAGTCATCCTTTGGAGCATGTATCACTTTCTTTAAACTAAATTCTTTTTCTTGAATTATTGGGGGTGAGGATACCATATCATGATTGGATACTTGATATTAAAATTGTGCCAAGATTGGTAAAATACACAAAAACTTAAACACAACAAAAGTAAACTAATCTAAGTGCACTCTAATAAATACATTACCACCCTTGATGAAGTCATTATGAGATTGAATTTGAAGTGACAACCAATAAGTAGTGTTTTAGGAACTATCCATTCATAGGTAGTAGGAGGTCATTGCTTTTGAGGTTTTTGAAGTAGAACACATTTTTATACGCATCTCAAAGATCTAATATGGGCTAATCTATAACAAGTCAAATTAAGAGTGTTGGCCTTTCTTTTCCTATGATTTATTCCATATTAGATCCAAGTCATAAATCCTAAAGGACTTAACCTTCACCCTCTTATCAAACAACATTTTGAATGCATCTTGGTACTTACTAAAATTTTGGAGGACCTCTTCTTGAGTATATTCTAATTGGACGATGTCTAATATCCTCAAGTATACTTTCTAGCTACTTTTCATATATTATTTCATAAATTTATAGCTAGTCAATATGAGGGTGATTGGGAAGATGGGATCTAACCCATATGAAATTAGAAATGGAGAACATTTGAGGACATATTTATACTAGGTATGATCAACCCAAAGGATTTATTTTAACAATGAGTGTCATTCCCATGGTTTTTGTTCTTGTTTGTAAATTATACCAAACCATTCTATTATGGATATTATTTAGATAATAATATTAAAGTGAATCCATGTTTATAATCCAATTTATTAAAGTTTGTATATTGGAATATAGGTCTATTGTCATAGACCAATAACATGAGTATGCCAAATTGGGTGATTATATTTTCTTCAATAAACTTGATCACCTATTTGGTAATAATATTATTAGTAATGGTGGCCTAAATCCACATTCTACCATAATCAGTAGACATAATCACAAATTTATAGTTGGATGAGGAGTTTGGATTAATAACTCCTATGAAATCAATTCCCCACTATGAAAATGGTTATCCCTTAATAATAGGATGAAAGGCATTACAACATGAACCTCATATTTGGAGAAAGCTTGGCACTAGTGAAATGATTATACATGGGAAAACACATCCTTAAGGATAGTGGGCAAATAATATCTTGATCACAATATCTTATGTGTTGTTGTATTTCCATAGGGATGGCCACTACCCAAATTATTTTGGAAACTAGTCATGACATCCTTCATCTCTTCCTCATATACACATCTCAGATAGATGATTTTATAGTAATTTATATAAACAACCCCTTTATTTAACATGTAGTGCACTGATTTGAGTTTAGGGGCCCTTTTTTAGGTCTTATTTTATTTGGGAGTGGACTTTCATAGAAGTAGTAGATGATTGGAGCATACCAATATTAACATAGTACCTCTACTTAGTCTACATGATGTAGTGTGATCCATAGACCAATCTTCATGATTAATTTAATGATTCGCTGGCCTTAAAAATCTTGGTAGGTCTGATCTCTAAGTCATATTCTTGTAACCTAACCATACATCAACCTCTATGCCCTCCTAATTAATTCTAAATAAGTGTAATATTTATTTATAGGTTTGAGACAATGGCATACACTTTATTCCTGAGTATATAATGCCATAATTTATTCACCACCTTGACCAAGGCATATACATGTTTGTTAAGGGTAGAATAATTTATCTCTACATGCTTGAGTTTTGTTCTCATAAAATTAATTGGGTGTTCTTCCTTGTTCTACTTCTATGTGAGGACTAAAATAATGGTATGCTAAGAATAAAAAGAGTAGAGGTAAAAGTTTTGGGTGTAGTCCAAGATTATCATAGCTGGGGACCACATGATGGCCTCTTTGATGTCATAAAATTCATTCTTAGTTTTAATATTACATTCCACTTTAGCTTTTTTTTTTTAGCATGGAATTTAAAGGTTTAATAATGTTAGTAAATCTAGAAATAAATTTGTATATAAAATTAATTTACCCAAAGAAAGACTTTAATTCATTTTTACTATTTGGGAGAGGTATCTTCAAAATAATATCAACATGCTTAGGGTCAATAGAGATACCATCCTTCATGATAATGTGACCAAAAAAATTACCTTTGGTAACACTAGATATGCCTTTCTTTGGGTTTTAGGAGATACCATACCACCTACATCTCTCAAATATATTCTATATGTGATGGATGTGATATGACCTATATTTGGAAAAGATAGTCAAATCATCCATATAGATAATAATGCATTTCCCTATAAAACATCAAAGGTGAAATTTGTGTCCCTCTGGAAAGTTAATCTAACATTATTTAGGCCAAATGTAATCTATTTATAAATAAAATTTCCCCACTTCATTGTGAATAAAATCTTGGTTTGATCCTCTAGTTTGATGAGAACTTGGTTGTATCTAGAGAATCCATACAAAAAAGACATCATTTAGGATCCACTGCCCATTTTAATCACTTTGTCTAAGAAGGGTAATGGGTAATTATCTTTATCAAATGCTCAATTAAGATTATGTAAGTTTACATAGATCCAAATCTCTCTATTTTTATTATGAATAGGTACCAAATTTGTTACACAAGTGGAGTAGCATACTATAAAATGATTCCTATCAATAAGTTCTAATGAACCTCTTTATGTATAAGTGGTTCTAAAATCATGTTCATTGTCTTTTCCTTTATCTAAAAGGCTTATAGTTTGGTTTGAGGGGAATAGTATGGGTTATCACACTCAAGTCTAAGATCTTAAGATATCCATAGGCCAAAACAATTACATCCCTATATCTTAGTATCATCCCTTTGAGTTGCTCAATCTCTTTCAATGTATAATTGAGGCCAATATTAATGGTCTGGGGTGGTCAATGGACCTAAGGATAATAGCATTAAACTTTGTGTCCTAGTAACTCAACTTCTTGGATGGGGATTGACACTTACTGAGGTTAAAAACTCATTTCAAGGAGATCATGTCTTTTGGGACTTAGTTTTCTCTAAGGTCTATGACATAATCCCAATCATATTCAACCTCTTTTGGATCATCTATCTCCTTCTCATCAATGATGTGGGCTTCAAATAACCTAATGTTGTTGAGAAATTCTAGAATATGATGATCATCTTAGAATACTTGGATTTTTTGACATTATCTAGGATAGAAGGGCAAGAGATCAACTTGATATAAAACTTCTATAATTTCATGTCATCTGGAGGTACCATATTTATAGTAGAATTTACCTATGAATTGACCCCTTAGTTTTATTCTCTGAGGATAGGAATGAAATTAAAGGTAGTGAACATATCAATCATATCCCATGCCATATGTTTTTAATTTTTGAGATAGGAAAATTTTCATTGGAACTTGATCTTGACTTGGTTTATGACTAACTCAGAGTCCTCAAACACTTTGATTTCTTTGAATCTATAGTTAAATTCCATGAGGTATCCATTTTAGCTGGTATATTTAGGTTATATTAATAGGTCAAGGAGGTATGGGTATCTTTCCACCAAATTGGACCCTCCTATGGAGTTATTATGATGAAAAAATTAGCCTACTTTGGTGGGATCTATATCTAGTGATCCATGTAGTAGGATCCAACTTATTGAAGGGTGGATCAATGAGTTTAGGTTTATGTCCCTCCTAGAACAAATTATTTTGTGTTTAAGGCACACAATAATGGATAAATCATAAAAGAGGGGAATAAAGATGTGCTCAATAAAAATATTCTTTTAAGGACATGATTCATATTAGTAGTCACTCTTAAGGCCCTCTTAGCACTAATTGTTATCTAGTCCAAAATCCTATCCTAGGACACTTATGAGATTAAGTGTTCAATATGAAAATTTTAATAACAAGTTAATTTAATCATTCATTTTAGGATTGAATCTAGTTCAACTCAGGGCATGGTTGTAGGTATTTGGCTCCATGATATAACATACTTGAAATTAGTTTTTGAGAGATGTAGTGTTACCACTAGGGGTTTGATACTAGTTTGATAGATTAATTCCAACCCTCACCTTTATTCAATCAATTCCAATCATGATCAATACTAAGTTTCACTTTATCTATTTATAAATGAAGTGGATGGATTTATTTAGATTCATAAAACAAACACAAAAGGGGAAGTAGGATAAGGTAGAAAATGATCTTTCCAAGATTAATCATGTACTAATGCTTCAAGAATTGAGTTATGTGCCCAATCACAATTAAACCACTATGTGCCAAGTTTCACCAGGGGATTGAACTCATCATCACATGGGAAAAGTCTAACTACAATAAAATTAAATTCTTAACTCATGAATTCTCCACTAAAAATAAACATTAAGAAGGGCCTATAGTAGGTTACACATAAGGTCTTTGAATATAATCTATAACTTTAAGTACACAAATTACAAGTGTTACAAATAAAGTTATAATAATTAATAAATGATTTAGAACAACAAAACACATTTTAACTACCTTATTAATTCTTAGTAACAAATCACAAAATCAATTATTTAACATCAACATTCCTTCAAATGATGAAAACAATGGACCACATTCATAGATAAACAAAACTTAGTCTAAAAAAAAGAATTAAATTAGCACTAAATTTTAATATAGTTTATTTACATAATAAATTTCAACCATTCAAAGAGAAAGTAGATTACAATTTATAGAAAGGATGGGTCTCACCCCCATGTAGCATGATATTCCCATCTGTTGATCGGGGTTTTGACATGTAGCCAAAAATTAGGAGAAGGGGTTGTTAATACCTTGGTCTATCCTTAAAGGAAGGATATCCCATGAATAAAATACCTCCCCAAGATCTAAATGTACCAGGTCTTGGTATGCTAGTCTTCACTTAGTTTACTGATTTAAACTTGTTTTAACCTTTTAAGACTTAGTGAAATTAAATATTATGTTTGTTAAAGATATGTGTAGATTAAATTAGGGTAATAATGCAAAATAAATACAACCACTAATTTATTATAGAATTGAATAACGTTTACCTTTCAAAAAATATTAATGAATAGTGTAAATAAAAACTTAGCTAGAAAATAATTGAGATGGATGATCTAGGGGTTAAAAATTGAGGTAGAAGTTAGTCTATGTATCAAAAATAAGATCTCAATGTTAGAACCACTCCTAGATAATATCACCTTGATTATATAGTAGAACCATTATTATAAATGTGGTGGTAGTGTCCCTATATTGGTAGTAGTTTTCTTTGTGCAAGAATGTCTCGAGTTTCTAGGTGCACCTGTATCTAAATCGATGAGGTCTATTCCTATGTGCATGAGTTATGAAAGCCTATATATTAACTATTTTGATTTAATCTATGAGAAAACCCTAATACTCCATATTTCTATGTCATCTGATGGATATAAGATGAAAAGTGTGTTTTTAGTGGGGTAGGCTAGACATTTTCAACACCCCACTATGATGAGAGTTTCCTACATACCAATACTATGAGGAGAGATCAAACCTAATGTAGTTTTCCCCACCTAAGTGATAGTGAAAATTCAAGTGAATTTAGTATGATAGTTAATTTGAGTATGGAATGTGCTTGAGATTGGAAATATGGGTAATATTAGATTAAGACTAATGTAGATGGTAGTATGTATAAGTAAGGTAGAGTAGGGATTGATAACCTTAATTGTGTATAATTTTTTTTGGGTTTGAATGTGTATTTTGCATATTATTTCTTTATAGTGGTTAGAGGGCTAAAATTCATGTATATATACTACTATGATGTTTTTGCATGTGCTAAAAGAGGTTTATGTAAAGCCTAGGAGATTTTAGATTTGAAAAGATATCTATTTGTGAAAAAGAGAGGGAAAATACATTAGAACAATTTTTGGGACACTAACACCATGTGGTGCTATTGTCTTTATTATGGAACTAGTGTTTAATTGGTATAAAATTAGGCACGAAGGGCCATGATCAAGAAATAAGGGTCTAAGACTATTTTAGGGATGACTAGGGACACTTGCGACCCATATGAAGGATGGATAAGTGTGAAAATAGGATCTAGGATAGGTCTAGGTATAATCTAGAGATAGGTAGTCTCAAGTAACACTCTTATCACTCAAATATAACTTTTAGGTGTTTACATTTCCCACCTTTATTCTATAAATGCAATAAAGTGAAATGACTAGGATAAAGGATAAATAAGCATACCTGGACTTACCTAAGAGGTGAATCCTATTAAGTTTTGTCTAAGTATGTGAATCATGATCCAATGCTTGTCTTACAAGTGAAACATGCATAAATTAGTCCTTACTTAAGAGATATCAAAATCAAAATACTAAACAAAGTAAAGAAGCAAAAGTTGAGTAAAATTAAGTAAAGAGATAGAAAAGAGGAAAGGAATGAAAACACCTCACTAGGTACATGAACCAATGCATAAACCTAGTGAAAACCTATCTATATGCATGTATATAGTGACTAATTGATTAATAAATTGGATTTCACTGATGGATTTCTCAATCCTCATGTGTGGGTGGCTCAATAACTCAATTTGGTTTTGATTCCATCATTTCCCACCCCTATTTGGTGGATCATGACATGTGAATATCTTGGATTATACTGATGTTGTGTCCAAAAATCTTATGTGGTGGATAAATAACTCAAGTATGATATGAATACATCATTTCCCACCCATGTGTATTAGATGCATCTAAAACTAAAATTATATAATGTAACTAGAAATGTCTAATTGGGTATGTCAGATTTGTGGCCACTCAGGTATATTAGACATCTCTAGGCCGCTTGTGATTTCCAACCACTGTATATGGATTAAGACATGAAAATGGTGTGTAATATATAATATTATGTCATATGTATATATTGTATATAATTACATGGAATTTGTCATTCCATATGATCAACTAGTTATCATACGGAAATAATGTGTCACACACATGCCCAAAACTCTGATATTTGAGCATATGGATTCTAAACTGAGTTGTAAAAATATGTATATGAGTATCTAAAGTAAATATGGTAATGGTAATACCATGCATTATGCCCCAAATATGAGTAAATTGGTATGCATCTAAGCTAAAATAGTATGAATTTGAGAAAAACTAATAGATCTATAACTAAACCTATGTAAATTGTATTGTACCTACTATACTTTTCTAGCCAATCTAGTTTTTTATAAAACTAAAGCTAATAAACATTAGAACCATGTCTTGGTAGTAGATATATTAATAATGATGTGGTTATACTATCCTGATATAGGAATTATTGTTATTTTGATTTGATATTTGTGCAACTATATTGATCTCTATGTCACTATTTTCCCACTATGCTTACCTAAGTCTAATTTTTATGATCTAAGCCTATGTGATTAAAATTTATTGTGAATACATTATAGAATCATTATCTATATGAATAACCCCTTTGAATTCCACCTCTTTTGAGGGGATTTATTTAGTCTATGCAAGAACTATCCTTAAAAGAAAAATAAAAAACTCTATAATATGTGTGTTGGCTAGAGCATATATGATATCTATGTAATAATCCAATATAATGTGCATACATAGTATCAAAATGTAAGATAATTTGAGAATAATTTTTAATTTAAGATGTATTTCATGCCTAACATTCATAAGGGTGTAAAGATAGATATATCAATGTATGTAACAATAAATCTAAGTAAAACTAAGTAGCTACCTAGGGGGATGGGGCATGATGTCCATCATGACACCCAAGTAGGAAGGGGAAATGCATGAGGCCCCTCATGGCATTTAAAATTGTTATGTGTAAAAATAAAGAAACAAGTTTCATGGCCATGATGCATATAAGAAAGGATACATACAAAACACATGAGGTACATAAAGTAGGTCAAAGGGTCACAATACAAGGGACATAGACATATGTCACTAAATATATGAAAATTAGACACAAAAGGACATGTTAAAATTTAAAAATACCCAGGAAATAAGCAATTTGGCTTAGATCCACATATGACATGTTCAAATGTCTACAGACACAATCAAGAAGTCACACACACGGACATGGGCACATGTCCAAAGCATAGATACTCTGAAAAGAAGTGGCATAAGAACAAAGATAAATGGCATATTTAAATGCCTTTGAATATAAAAAGCATAGAGATACAATCAAGTCTAAACCAGGTAATCTAGAAAGAAAGTATGCATGAATATGTAATATAAATCTATGTAAGAGCTAGGTTGTACATATGTTGAGTTTAAAGTAGTAGTAGCTGGAAAAAAATTGAGTAAGTGAAGTATGATCACTATCAAGATATAACAATGCTAAAGCTATGATGTAAGGGTTATAAAGATATAACCTAGTAATCAAGACTATGCATAGGGTCCCCCAAATGGGAGAATGCGTCAAATTAGGAACCCATGTATCTGTGTAGATGCCCTAATGGGTAGATAATATCAAGTCTGGATTGATGTAGTGGACATGAATCCTATATAAATTTGAAATCACTCAAAAAGAAAAAGTGAAGCATGTATATATGACAAAATTGACTATACTAAGATATCTAGCATATTTATTATCTAGAAAATATAATAAATATAAACATATAAATGCATAAAATGTATAATTTTATGTTTTCAGAGAAAATATTTAAATTTTTTTGTGTTTTTTGAATTATTAAATTATTTTTATATTTTATGGATATAAGCTATGTATAAGAAGCATAAAAATGAAACTATATATAAAGAACAAGAAATAAGGAAAGTATGTACAAGTAGGGAGGAACAATACTAAATAATGAGTCTCATGGTAGACTCATTATCATTGTGACCTATGTCAAAAATAGGAATGGTAATCTCTCATGCAATGTGATTGCTATGCTAGAGTTGAATGGTGTTATAGTATGAATCTAGGTGTTTTTCATCATTGAAATCCTAATAATCATAATAACTTAGAATTCTCAATGGAATTACTTCATATTATGCAGTTGAACTTTCTAAATTGTACTTTAAATATTGATCATGATTTTACCCTTTAAACCTGTGTTTATTATAGGCATATGGTGTTGTGGAGGCTCTTTTTATAGAAATCCTATTTTGAGAATGCTTTTTGGCTTAACATGATTTTAAATTTACAACTTACATTATTGTTATTTTTGTAACATTTCCTTTATATCTTGTTGCATTGATAAACTATATATGTGATTGATTTGCATTATTATGTTCAATAAATCCCAAATCTTGTTGACCAACATTATCAACTGGTAAAATAGGAGAAGTGATGCTTTGGGCTTGCTTGCCCAAACCTTGACCATGATAATCAAACTATTATAGATATTTATGACAAAAACCATATGGATTTGAAAGTTGAGCCTCATTTTAGAGAGGTAGATTTGCATCACTAACTTGTCTTACATGTGCTTATTATACTATTTCTTGATCTGATTGTCCTTTGTGAACCTTTTTTTGTTCTGAATTATGCTTTAGTAACCATTTTTATATTGTTTCTAACATTGACCCTATATGAATTTATATATGTGCCATTGTATGTTTTTTGGATGATGTGCCATTGTTTGAGTCATTTATATCCACTATATATATTGTTTTTTTCCTTTCAAATGTTAAACATGAATTGATGTGGTGTCTATGAATTCTATGATATTCATAATAATATTTGGATCTCCTTATTGGGTGTAGAGGAGGTAGGTTGATCAACTTAGCTTTAATCATTTTCATTAGTATCTCACTTGAACTCTTATTGGACCCTTGTAGCCTTATTGAATCACTAGTTGTAGAAGTACTTTGTTGTGATTTATGATTTGGATATGAAAGAGTGTTAGGCACAACTTTTCTAGGTGTAGATGCATATACATGGTTTACACTTGCATATTTCTAAGACTCTATACATGTAATGTGATTTTCCAATAATGTGGCATGTTTAATTAGTAACTGATTTTGATTCTGTAAATATGATATTAGCTTTCTCATAGTAATACTTTGATCCCTTAGAATCTCACAAGTGCAAACCATAGTTATTTTTGATTGAATATGTAAACACACACCCTATAGGGAAGAGGTGTGAATAGGCTAAGTATGGGGATTAGTGAAAATGATATAGGTTATTTCATCTCATGGAGGAATGATAACATGGACCTATTTATATGGAAATTAGATATCATCCTCATGGAAATGAGGAGGAAAAGGAGATTCTTTCATGTGCATAAGATATGACATTGAAACTTGAAACTTGGTTGTTAGCTTATGTAATAGATACTATATGTATGTAAGGATTTGTTTCTTAATTGAATTTTTCACAAGATAATAGTAACATGCTAAAGATAAAATTAAATATGACATACATTTTAATTGATATAAATCATCATTTATACATGTGTTTTTGTCTTTTGAGTTCATTCCAAATTAGAGGAAACAATCATGTAAATTAAAGTATTAAACTTTGAAATATAAGTAATAAACTTATTTTATCATGATTATCATGACTATAACAAAGAAATATTAAAAGATGTATGGATCAATAACTCAATTAGGCTATGAATCCATCACTACCCACCCATGTGTATTAGATGCATATGAAATTAAAACTATGTGATGTAACTAGAAATGTCTAATTAGGTATGTCAGCTCTATGGCCACTCAGGTATATTAGGTGGCTCTAGGCCACTCAATAATGCCAACCATTGTAGATGGAGTAAGGCATGAAATTTATGTGAAACTAGGAATATGATGTTATATGTATATATCATATATAATGATATGGAATTTATCATTCCATCTAATCAACCAGTGTGTAAGTGATCATACAGAAATAATGTGCTACATACATGCCCCCAAAATTTGATGTCTAAGCAATGGATTTTGGATTGATTTTTAATAATCTATATCTAAATATCTAAGCTAAATATGAGAATGGTCATGTTGCACATGATTCCCCTAATTTGAGCAAGCTAGTATGAACTTGAGCTAAATTGGTATGAATCTAAGTAAAATTTATAGATCTATAATTGAACCTATGCAAACTTATGTTATACCTACTATAATTTTCTAGCCAATATGGGTTTTTATAAAACTAAGGGTACTATAAAATAGTTTCATGTATTGGATAGTAGCTCCATTTTTATATATATGGTGTTGGTGTCCCAATTTGGGTGTTAGTGTCCTTATGATCTGATTTCTATGTAACTATACTAATCTTTGTGTCACTATTTTCCAACTATGTTTACTTGAGTCTAATTTCTATAATTTGGGATTGTGTGCTAAAAATGTACTATGACTGCATTATAGGATCTTGATCTCTATGAGAAACCCCTATTAATTCCCCCTCTTTTTAGGGGATTTGTTGAACTTGTGTAGGAACTATCCTCAAAAGAAAATTGAAAAATGCTCTGTAAGATGTGTGTTAGCTGGAGCATATATGATATATGTGTAATAATCTAGTATAATGTGTATACATAACATTGGAATGTAATATAATATGAGCATTAAGTTTGTAATGTAAGATGTATGTCATGCCTAACATTTCACAAGTTAACTTCTCTCATGATTTTATCATGTCCAAGTGTGTGACAATGCAAACACAATGATAAACTTCTAAGATATAATGATAAAATCAACAAAAATAGAGAATTGAATTTAGATTGATATATCCCTAGATTAAAATGATTATAAATAAAAATCAAAATATTAGAGTTAGAGAGGTAAAAATGCTTTTTATAAATACAAGTGAACTTTGAGCTATCTGATTGAATAAATCCCCATTTAAACCTATCTCCAGTTGAACTAAAATTATCACAACTCCAACTAAAGATGGTGTAAGAGTCTAGGGGAGAGAGTGTCTATAATAAGGATGGGCATCACTATCATAAAAATTCATATAGAATGACCATTTAGAATTGAAAATGTTCTAGTTATCATAATTTTCCTTTTGATTAATAATACTAAGAAACTCATACAATTATCAAATATTTAGAAAATAACTATGTAACTGCAAGCTAAAATGAGAAAGGGAATAAATTATCCTAAAAAAAAAGAAAACATCTAGTTTTATATGTCTCCTTTCACAATCCACATAGATCCATCCCTTATTATGGCACAAGAGTCATTCTTATATAGGCATGTAGGTTAGAGGAGTTTGAAATGTAAATTCAAATTCAAATTCAACCACTCATGGGGTAGCTACATAAATCATCAATGTGGCATGCCCACCTGAGGTCCATTAGGGGTGAATCCCACTTTGTTGCATCATGAAAATATCAAGGACCATGCTGGACCAAATCAGGAATAAACACCTATGATGGAATATAATTGAGATTACATTGGGATAATCAGCTTCCATGCCCTCTATAATTAGAGGCATGCCTCTTTAAGTCATATATTTTGTCCTTTATGTTTTATGGTTAATATTGAATCACAAGACACAGTACTAATTCCCATCTCAGTCATGATTTAATATCACTAAATTTTGATTCTCAAAATCAAATTGGATGTGAAATCCATTTTTAACCTCTTGAAAGTTTTGATGTCTAGATAGATAATCAAATTCAAGATAGTGTTTTACTATTTGTGTATCTAGTGAGTCATTTATTCTACCTAGTTGTTGTCATGTCACTTCTCCCCATTTTACCTCACCATGTTTTTGGCTCTACCTCTGCAAGCCTCATTTTGACACTTGGTAGCTTATCGACACCTATAATATATATCTCTACCATTTTCTTTCATCATTTTCATGACCATGTGACCTTTTCTCACTCTTTCAATCCTTTTGATGATTTTGATGGATAGATAAGCCAGTAATTTTAGGCTCATGTTTTGTTATCTACACATCTAACATGTCCTTAAATCTAATGGGTTTCCTTCTATGTGGATTCTCCTCACTCCATTTCTTTTTTGAATATTTAAGTACATGTTGATCATTCATTCCTCAATGAATTAATATTTTTCCACACATCACAATCTCACTTTCCTAGGCTTTAACAAATTTCAAGACTTACATAGACTAATATGGGGATGTATAGAACCAAAATTTCACTAAATGACAACATATCACTCACTTATTTCCCTGACATACTACCATGCTTACACAGACCACCCTAGTGCTATGGAGTAGTGGGATTATTCCATGTGGTGTCATATCGCTCACCCACTTACTTGGGGATCTAACATGATTTTTGGGTTGTATGAAAATATCTTAGAGAGTAGGGTAGTAATATTTTGCCATGTGGTATCATATTTCTCACCTATTTGCCTAATCACCCAGATCTTTGCTGACGTCGAGACTCACCAAGAAAATTTTATGAAAAATTAACTAAGTCTTTAAATGAATCTCTAATGCATATAAATTGTTGTGAGATCAATGCTTGGCATCATGTAACATTTTTAAAAATTTCCTAAGTTTCTAAAGTCTTTTTGGATAAGGGTGAGGATGTCAAGAGCTATGAAAATTCACCATGTGGTGTCAGTATCAATTTAATCACCTACGGGAATAATATAAAAGACACAATCAACAACTTTGATTTAAAAATCAATGGTTGATAAATCTAAATAAAAAATCTAAGGAAAAATTTGAAAAAAACAACTAAGTGTTGAAAGTATTTTGAACAAGCTTGGACCATCATAATATTAACATGTGGCACCATGCAATCTTTTAAAGATAAATAGATGTCTTTTGAAGAATTAGAAACATGCCACATAGTGCCATATCACTCAATCACTTATCTATGGCCATAACATCATTTATGGGATGCATATAAATCTCTAAGAGATCAAGGTAGCAAGATTGTACCACATGGCATCATCCCACTCACTTGCTCACCCAGAGCTTTGATAACGTGGAGATTCACCAAGCAAACTTCAAAAAAAATTGACCAAGTTATTTGGAAGACTCTCAAATGTGTTTGGCACCACAAAGAGATTAATGTATAGCATCAGTTAACCTTTTATAAAATTATCTAAGTGTTAAAGGCATGTTGAAGATGTAAAAATGTGCCATGTGGCTCTAGGAAACTTTTGTGAAATTGACTAAGTCCTAAAAGACTTTTTAGATAGATTTGGGCTACAAGGAGCCAAAAAAGTTTCCATGTTGAATAATAAGAGAGCCATAATTTTATTTAAGTGCCTATGGGTATAATATAAAATGCACAATAAATAACTTCAAATTAAAAGCCAAAGGTTAAGTTTTCCAAAGAAAAAAATTAAGGAATAAACCAAAAAATGACTAAGTATAAAGTAGAAATTGTGAAATAATTTAGTCATTTTGATCAATCCATAATAAAATTTAGTCCATTTTAAATGGAAAATAACTAAATAATAAAACAAAACTGTATGAATGCCTAGTTGTTTAGATCAAAATGAGAATCAAAATGGATAAAATTTATTAGGAAAGGGAGCAATAAAACTTTGAAAATTTAGATAGTTTGCATAAACCTAAGGACAAATAGTCTAAAAGGGAGCTAGAATGTGTTTCAAAACACAAACAAACAAGCAAACTAAGACTTATCAAACTTATACAAATTAAAAAATTAAAATTAAAGCATCCTAAGACATGATTTTCCATGCCATGCTTTTTATAATGTAGAATTAATTTTACAAGTTTGGTTAAAAAACTAAAGCACATATAGATTTAAATATTCACATCTATTAGAATGAACTCCCAAGAAGGTAAATTCAAACAAGCAACCAAAATTAACTCTCAAAAGTCATAAGACTAGAATTCATAGCAAAAAAAGAGGGTCCCTATTTTTAGACTAAAAATGGAGTGTGTTATGTAAGCCACAAAAAATGACAACTCCCACTGGGAAAAAATCATGAGTATTTCAAGAATCTAGAATCTTTGATTTCAAAAGAAGAAAAAACATTAGCTGAAAGATATCACTTTGAACAAACTAGAACTTAAAGGTACTAAAGTTTATAAGAATAAGTGACATACTAAGCTAAAATATTGGCCAAACCATCCAAGTATGTAATCAAGTGATTTATTCATTTCCTTTACATTCACACACATTAATTCATATTTATATATGGTTAGAATTGCTAAAGGAAAATATTTTACAATTTAGCTTGGGGGAACTAGCTTGGGTATTAATCTGCTACTAGCCAGGCATTTATAACCCTAACATAGATAGCTTTGGTCCCTTTCAAAGTCTTTGATCCACTACCAATTAGGATGGAAAGGCTATGGTGGAGATTATCAAGATCACCCTTTTGAGGATAATTTTAAATTATAACTTTTAGCTCAATTCTTTTGAAAGGAGATTTTGTAATTCATACTAAAATGGTTGGGGACTAAGCCATAGGTAGAAATAAATCAACAAGTTATGATAGATTAGTACAAACTAGAATTTAAGCAATCCTAAATTTTTATTTTAATATTTATTTAAGTGTTTTATATGGATTAAAATAATAAAATAACTGTTCTAAATTCACAAGATTTTTTATGAATCATTGACCTTTAGAATTCAATAAATGAACCTAGAAAGAATGATAGTTTACACTAGTTATTAAAGTAAAATTTCAATTAAGTTCTTTGATTTCTATCCATGCTAGTCTTACAACAACCTTTCATTTCATTTATTTGATCAACAACGGGACCTTAGGATAAAAATAGTTGGGGAAAACACAAAAAAGAAAATAGAAAACAAACAAAAAAGAACCTAATCTAACAAATAAGGGGCAGAAAATAAAAACATAAATCAAAAGAGAATTTATTTATGAGGGATTATAAACCACTCAAGATTAGAAGTAACACTTCAATAATTATCCATTGATAGGCAATGGTACATCCTCACTAGTAATACCCCTTAATAAAAATGCATATTCACCTAGTATTTCATAAATTTTGTATGGACAAAGCCATAATGCATCAAACTTTTCATGTTGTCCCTTTTGTTCGTGAGCCTTATTTCATAGGAAGACAAAATCATAGATCTAAAAGACCTTCACTTTGGCCCTTTTATCAAACCAACATTTGAATACCTCATGATGTCTACTGAAGTGTATCAAGGATACATCTCATTTATATTCTAACTTCATGATGTTTAAGAAGAAATATTCTATTGGATCCTTAGTTCCCAATTACCCTTTAGTGAACATCAACGTAGGGATCTTCAGATTGATAGGAAAAATAAGATCTTGGAGATATACCATAAGTTAGGGGAGGTCCTAAAGAATACCTAGTCCTATTTCTATCCAACCATAAAGTAAATTTAAGCACATTATGCCAATACCTTGGGTTTATTCCTAAAATATTATTAATAAGATTAAAAAAATCTTATTTATTGATTCATCCAACCCATTACCTTGTGTATAATGATTTAGATAAAACTTAAGATTTAATTGATGATCATACACACATTCAAGGAATTACATGGAGGATAAAGTAGGGCCATTATCATATAACAATGTCTTAGGCATACCAAACCTTGTAACAATGTGTTCCTCTAAAAATTGAATGATTACATCTATGGTGTATTTACAAAATGGTTAGGCTTTAGTCTAGCGAGTACAATAATTTGTTGCTATAAAGATGAACTTATGGCCAATAGAGGAGATAACATTTATGGATCCTATGAATTCCAATCCCTACTTAGCAAAGGTTTGAGTTTTGATGACTAGTAGTAGTGGCATAGCTGAGGTAAATTCATGGGATGCATCAACTTGTAAAGTGTGGAAATTCCTCACATATATATGATCATATTTGAAAATATGTGGCCAATAGTAGCCTAATAATAGTATTTTTTGAGCATTAATACTACGTGAACCATGATCAATTACATATTTACCATGGAAATATTTGAGTACTATAGCCACTTCCTCTTTATTCAGGCATCTCAAATATATGCCTTCATGGTTTCTCCTATAGAGTATGACAGCTTTGATCATGAAGTGGCTTCTCCTTAGCTATAGTGATCTATGATAAGTTGAATTAAATTTCCTTAGACACTCATTATTTAACAAATATCTAATTATGTCTATGTACTAATCATCATGTGTGATGTCATGCATTGATTATTATTGGCAAATGATTTGGGGATCTATCTTAGTGATGGTTTTATAGATTTTTATCCCTTAAAAAATATTAATTAGATGAAGATTTAGGTCAAACTCTTGAATTATTTGTTCATCCATTTACCATGCCTCTCTCCCAATTCATTATACATTAATAAGGCCTTCACATCTAGATTAGGTATTTAAAAAATACCTTGTTATGTAGAATGTAATGTCTAAAATTTTTAACAACCTTGATCAAAGAGAAGGCCTATATTAAGTGTGGAATTTATAAGTTCAAATTTCCAAAGTGGGATGCTCATAATTTACACTATCATTTCATCTTTCAACTCCTCCTTTTATGTTAATACAAAGACCATGTAATACTATGAGGCAAATGAGTAAAGGTAGAAGGGTTACATGTAGTCCAAGTTGACATGTGTATGTTATAATGGTAGCCTTGATTTGGTCAAAGTCCAACTTCACTTCAGTATTCCAACTAACCTTGGCATCCTTCTTCAACATGATATTAAGTGGTTTGATTATCTCAGAAAAAATTGAGATAAATTTTCTTATGAAGTTGATCTTCTCGAATAAAATATTAAGTTATTTCTTAGTCATGGGTTGTGGGATTTTCAAAATCACCTCCATTATTTTATAATTTATAAATATTCCCCCTCTTAGAGATAACTTGGCCTATAAAATTACCTGTAGTTTTCTTGAATATACACTTCCTTAGCCTATAAACTTACCTGTAATTTTCTTGAATATACACTTCTTAGGATTTAATGAAATTACATGTTCTCTACATCTCTATAGTACTTTCCCCATGTCCTTTATATGATCTAATTTCATTTTGGAGAATACCATAAGATCATCCATATACATAAATATGAACTTGACTATTAAGTCTTTGAATGCAATATCCATAATCGTCTTAAAGTTGGTGCCTTTATTAATCAAGCCAAAAGGCATTCTTTTGTATGTGTATGTGTCCCACTTGGTATTAATATGTATCTTGATTTTATCTTCATAATCGATCACCACTTGATTATATATTGAATACCCATCAAGGAAGGACATTATTTGGGCACTATTTACAATCTCTAACACTCCATCCAATAAAGGCAAGGGGTAGTTATCCTTTTTTGAAGCTTTGTTGAGGTTATAAAAAAAAATGCATAGTCTAATCTCCCCATTCTTTTTTCCTCACCAATACCAGGTTTGTTACCCATGTAAAATGTCTCATTTGGAAGATGATCCTTATTGCCAATAGTTTTTGTACTCCTTTAGAAATTATAGTCTCTAGCAGTGAATTCATAATCCTTTTGTATTTTACTAAAGGGATTGACTCCATGATTGAGAGGAATAGTGTGTGTCAAAATGGAAGTGTTTAAGACCTTAAGATATTCATAGATCCATGAAATCACTTCCTTGAATTCTTTGAGAGTTCATGAAAAATTATGTTTCTCTTTTAGGGTACAAGTGGTGCCTAAAATCATGTTTTTCACTTCATTTTCACCACCATGTTGTACTACTCATGTTGCATACCTTTTATAGGGGTGGATTCCTTCTCATTATCCTAATAGTCCATATTTAATAATCTTTAAATTGTAATCATTCCTTTGGGTATGATATTTGTCTTCAGGTTCATTATCTCATCCCCATCCAATTCAAAGTCTTCTTAACTATCCTCATCAATGATTTGATATGTAAACACGTCAGCATTAGTGATGAATTCCAATATATTTTGTTCATAATTAAAGACTTGGATATTATTAATGTTATCTAGGATTGAAGGGATAAATACTAGATCTACTGATAATCTTCTCAATCTTGAATAGGAAACATATTCCAAGGTACTCACAACAGTGACCAATGCATCCACTATATAATTATTATGTCTAGGAAATGTTTGAATGACAAAGGAATAAAAGTCTTAAATTAGGATCCAAACTCTATTTTGATACCTGGATAACCATTTATCATTATAAGAATACTAGCTTATCACCTTTTTAACTACCAATTCAGAGCCACCCAGTAATTTGATATTCTTTACTTTCTTTTCAAGGGTAAATAGGATACCATGGAAAAATACTTCATATTTAGCCACATTATTATTGTAAGTGAAATACAAATGATAGGCCACTAGATAATGCTTCCATTTTGGATCAATCAATTCCCCTTCAACACTGCATCCATTTTTATACTTTAAACCATCAACTTTTAATCTCCACAAGTCTGATATTATTATTAACACTAGTGTTTTTAGTATGGGTAGTGTTCTTACCACATTTACCTCATAAAAAATAGTCAGCTTCAACCCATCATCCCTAGTATGGATTTGATTTATTTGAGAAGAACATAAATGTCCTTCACTTTTGTTTTATTCATCACATCCTAGGCTATCATATGTGAGAGTGATATCTGGGAAGGATACTAACTCAAGCATTTCAAAAAAGTGTTATTCATCCAATAAACCCAAATCTTCTATATTTGGGATCTAATATACACTTAGCATGTTAATATAAAGGCACTATGCATTATTTCCTCTTTATTTTGAAAATACACTCCCATTTTAGATTTTTCATAAAGGGTCTCATTTATTATTGAACTCAATGATCATGTGAGCCACCTTGAGTTCTTGTTCTATCTTGATTTGGTTGAAAAATCCATGCCAAAGTAACCACATGTGGTTAAAATTAGTTTCCATATAGCCATTCAGAGTTCTTGACTAGTCCTTACTCAGCAACATGTTGTAAGCATTTGGGATATCCACCATTCATATATTGATGAAGTTTTGAATCATTAGATTAGAATCCAATTATATGTAAACATTGTTCATCTCCATAACTACTTTTAACTCTATTTTATATAATTGGAAAACATTTCAATTTGACTTCATAGGTGTTAGGCCCAACATTGAGAAGATGGCATAAGGCATGACATTATTTAAATCACCTGAATCAACCAAATAGATATGTAATTTTTTTCCAAATATCATGACTATTAAGAGGAAAGAAGGATCTTCAATCTTCTCCTTGTAGAGAGAAGCATGTGCATAAGAAACATTAGTAGGTTCTTTCCTTTTACTACTAGATAACTCTTTTATAAACAATTCTCTTTGATTATAAATTTGAAGTAATTCAAACATAGTTATATTGGCTTTAGTTTTCTTAAGATATTAAAATATATCATAACTAATTTGGTCTTCTCTAGTTTCTTACTATTTGGGGTATATGTGGTAGGAGTTCTAGGTGGATAAGAAGTTAGAGGTCATTTGGGTGGAGGATTATTACCTAAATTCACATCAAGTGGAACCTGAGTGTTATTCAGGTAATTAGAGGTGGTCAATGGGTTGGTCAACTTTCTCCTTAGTTGGTAATTTTTCCCTCTCTAAAACTATTTAAAAACATGGGCCTTCTCTAAGTTATCCTCAAGCTCATTCTCATCTTAAAATGTAAATTCCTAGGTGTCTAATATAAAGGATGTGTCTAGTTTACCTCCTTATTGGTTCTAATTATCATCAAGAGTAGGGATGATCTCCATATTATCCACTTTATTTTGGAAGATGTTCAAGGTAGCTATGAATTCTACATAGTTGATTTCTATGTGGTCTGTGGTATTGTGTAATATGCATTAAGTGTTCAAGGATAGGTCTATGAAATTCATAGAATGTGGAGAATTATTATTTTGGTTTCCACCATCTAGAATATTAGGCAAATTTACATTATTTGGTAAGGAATTCCATTCTTTCTTGGGTCTTTGGAAATTGAAATTTCTACGCTGAGACTATTTATTAGCATTTTGATTGGAATTATGAGGTCCCTACTTACACAAGTTGGTCATATCATTAAATATATTTTGAAATAATTGTTTTAGATTTCTCATTTTAGAATCTATGTTATCACTAAGTTGGTTGGCCACATGTGGTTATAGGCTAGTCATAGGCCCATGGGTGTGCGAATTGCTAACATGAATTTAGGGATTTAGGTAGGATGGAAGTGCCTGTTAAGTGCTATCAAATGATATATACCCAATAGTGGTAGGTGAAATAGTAACATTATTATATGCCATTGAGAGCAACTAATATTTATTTGACTAAGGAACTACATGATTGGGAGGCACGTAAGGTAGACCATTAGGTTGATATTTTATTGGAGTTAGATTATAAACTAGATTGGGACTTACATACAACGTTCTTAGGATGGGATTAATTATTAGTGTTTGTTATTATAAGGCTTGATTAATCGTGGTTATTTGCTTGTATACACTTGTTTGACCTAATGATGGAAAAGGGATAAGTCCATAGCCTTAAGACACCATCTATTATTCTATGCTAACATCTTTATTATATGCTAAAGATAATGATGTCATAGCTATGAGGGTCCTCCTAAAGAACATATATGTGATCAAATTTAGATATTTAAGGTAGGTTTGTGTCGCAACTCTTTCTATCTGATAGTAAAGGTATTTCAAATGCCGGTAGAACCTATGGAATTAAGCATTAAACATGGTCATAGGCTCATTTTATCTCTCTTAATGGGTGAAAATTGATGATATACTATTATAGGGTTAATCGGGAGTCTAAAATGGTTTTAAAACATTATTTATAACTTTATCCAAGTAGTAATATACCCTTTTATAATCCAATATACCAATCATGCATTGATCCCCTTAAGGAGTATGGAAATAGCCTAAAATAAACATCTTCATGTTAGACCTAGGTTTTGATCAAGGGATCTTTAAAGTCTTGGATGTGTTCTTTGTTTTTTTGGATACCTCCTACTATGAACTTGGGACATAACTTGTTTGTATTCTTGGGTAAATTGTGAGCCATTCCTATGACAACCACATGACAATAACCTCCTTGTCCAAGCTAAGCCATGTAAGGGCTAGGGGATTATAAATGGATTAACAAAAGGGGGATATGGAATTATTGGTGAACTTCTATATGATTGGATGGGTTTGAATTTTCCTTTCCCTTTGTTATCTCATACTTTTGGTATTCTATGGTTAGGAGGTTCTAAGAGCTGAAATTTATCCCCAATAGACTTTGATTGTGCATTGATCCTTCTACCTTCTAGCTTAAGAAAATATTTATCTCATTGGGATAGAATGGTTCTAAAATTCCTTATATCAAGATTTAAATTAATGAATTCAAATCATGGTTCAAGCTCTTCTTCTAACATGAAAACATGTTGATGGGGGTTTTGACACGTAGCTAGTAATTAGATAAAGGGGTTGTTAATACCTTGGCCTATCCTAAAATGAGGGAGATATCAAGAATAAAATACCTCCCCAAGGTTGAAATGTAATAGGTCTTGGTATGTTGGTATTTAATTAGTTGGTTGATGTAATTTCTTCCATGTTAGGGGCATGTGTTAATGATTTAAATTAGAATAATTAACATAAGGTATTCAATAATTGTAAGGGTTTTAGGATTTAATTAATTTCAAAATATGGCTTCTCTCATGAGTTTATCATGTCCAAAAATTCAAAAATGCAACAATAATGATAAAATTTTGAGACAGAATGATAAAATCAACCAAGATAGATAGTTGAATTTAGATTATTATATCCCTAGATTAAATTGATTATAAATAAAAAATTAGAGGATTAGAGTTAGAGAGGTAAAAATGATTGTTATAAACACAAGTGATCTATGAGCTATCTAACTAAGTAAATCCCTATTTAAAATTATCTCTAGTTGATCTAGACTTAGCAAAACTCTAATTGAAGATAGTGTAAGAGTCTAGGAGAGAGTGCGACTACAAGAAATAAGGGCATCACTATCATAAAAAAGTGTAGATAATGAACACATAAACTTGACAATATTCTAGTTATTATAATTTTAATTTTGATTAATAATACTAAGAAACTCATACAATCATTAAATACTCAAAAAATAACTCTATAACTACAAGATAAAATGAGAAAGGGAAGAAATTATCCTAAGAAATCAATAAAATGTCTATTTTTATATGTCTCCTTTCACAATATGCATATAGCCATCCCTTATTATGGCACAAGAGATGGTCTTATATAGGTACATAGGCTCAAGGAGTTTGAAATATAAATTCAAATTCACCCATTCATGGAGTGTTTATATAAATCATCAACATGGCATGCCCACTTGAGATCTATTAGGGGTCATATCCCACTTTGCTACATCATGAAAATATCAAGGACCATGTTAAACCAAATCAAGAATGAATGCCTATGAGGTAATCTAGCTGATATCACATTGGGATGGTCAACCACTATATCTTATGTAATTAGATCCATACCTATTTAAGGTATATATTCTTTTTCTTTATGATTCATGCTTAATCTTGATGCATAGGTTACACTAAAAATACTTATCTCATTTATGATTTAGTTGGACTATGATTTGATTCTGCAAATCAAATTAGATGCGTAGTCTATTATTAGCCTCTTGATGGTTTTGATAGCTAGATAGGCTATCAAATTAAATCTAGTGCTTTGTTGGTTGTGCATCCAATGTGTCATTTTCTCTAACTAACCATTGCCACATATGTTTTCCCCAATTTCCATCTCTTTTACCTCACTACATAGTTGTCTTTGTCTCTACAGGGCCCATTTTGAAACTTGGAAGCTATTGGTGACCATAGGGTTTAACTTTGCCATTTGATATAATCATTTATGTGTCCATGTGTCTTTTTCTCATTCTTTCAATATTTTTGATGGTTTTGATGCCCAAACAAGTTTTCAAGGTTAAGCTTATACCTTATTGGTTACAAAGCTAATGTGCCTTAGATTTGATGGGTTTCATGCTATGTGGATTCTCCTCATTCCATTATTGTTCAATTGAAGCTTTAAGTGCATGTTGACTATTCATTCCTCAATGAATCAATATTTTTCCATGAATCATAATCTTTCTTGCATAGGATATAAAAAACTTCAATGTTTACATGGATCATTATGGGGTTGTGGATCATCAATATTTCACCATGCAAAAACTTATCACTCACCTGCTACCCTGACATATTGCTCTACTTATATAGACTTCCCTAGGGATATGGAGTAGTGGTATTATGCCATGTGCTACCATCTCACTCACTCACTTTTCTAGGGCTCTGACATCATTTCTAGGCTACACATAAATGTATAGAAGAGTGGGTTAAAAAGATTGTGCCATGTGGCATCATCCCACTCACCCATTTACCCGGTTACTTAGAGCTTTTCTAATGTGGAGAATCATTAAGAAAACTTCACAAAAAAATTGAATGAGTTTTTGAAAGACTCTAAAACACATCTAATACCACTAAGAGATTGAGGTATGTTGTCAAGTAAACTTTTGTAAAAATTTTAAGTGTCTAAAGTCCCTTTGGACAAGGCCCAAGATGTTGAGATCCATGAAAAGTCACCATGTGATTATGGAATAAATTTAAACACCTGTGTTCACAATATAAAATACATAGTCAAAAAATTTGATTTAAAAATAAATGGTTAATAAATTTAAATTAAAAAGGCTAAGGCAAAAGCTGAAAAAATGACTAAATGTTGAAAGTATTTTGAATAGGCTCAGGCCACCATGAGATTAACACATGGCACTGAGAAATATTTCAAATATAAATGGCTAAGTCCTTTGAAGAATAAAAAACATGCCACTTGGTATCATATCACTCACCTACTTTTTTGGGGCTCTAACATCATTTATAGGCTGCATAAAAATCTCTAGAAGAGCAGGGTAGTGGGATTTCACCATGTGGCATCATCCTACTCACCTTCTCACCCAAAAATTTGCTAACATGGAGACTCATTGGGTAAAATTCATAAAAATTTGAATAAGTTTTTGGAATACTCTTGAATGCATCCAAGACCACTATGAGATCTATGTATGGTGTTGGTTAACCTTCTATAAAATTGGCTAAGTGTCCAGGTCTATTAAAAATGCAAAAAGGTTGCCACATGGCTCCAAGAAAATTTTGTGAAATTGACTAAGTCCCAAAAGACTTCTTAGATAGGTTTGGGCTATCAAGAGTTATGGAAAATTTTCATGCTGAATAAGAGAGATGATATTTTCTTTAAGTATTTGTAGGCACAATATAAAGACACGATTAACAACTTCTAATTAAAATCTAATGGTTAAGTTTTCAAAAGAAAATGATTAAGGTATAAACCAAAAAATGACTAAGTATACAGTAGAAACTATGAAATAACCTAATCATTTTGATCGATCCATAATCCATTTTAGTCCATTTAAAATAGAAAGTGACTAAATAATAGAATGAAACTATAAAAATGCCTAGTCATTTAGATTAAAATGGGAATCAAAATGGATCAAATTTATTAGGAGAGGAAGCAATAAAACTATGAAAAGTTAGATAGTTTACATAAACCTAAGGTGAAATAGTCTAAAAGGGAGTTGTAAAATGTGATTCAAAACACAATAAAATAAGTAGACTAAGACTTATCAAACTTATGTAAATCTAGATATTAAAATTAAAGCAACCCAAGATGTGAATTTCTATGCCAAGACTTTTATAATGCAAAGTTAATTTCTTAGGCTTAGAAAAAAAAATGAAGCAAATATAGATTTAAATATTCAGATCTAATCAAATGGAATCCAAAGAAGGCCAATTTAAACAATAAACCACAACAAACTCCTGAAAGGCACAAGACCATACTTTAAAGAAGAAAGATAAGGTCCCCATTTTTAGACTAAAAATGGGGCATGTTGTGCAAGAAACAAAACCATCCTTGGACATGATGGCCTCTAAATATTGTTGAAACTATAAAGATTAAAAATATATATATTATACACTTCTCCAAAAATATACCTATGTCCCCACTCATTTGATTCACTAATGAGCTAGAGAAGAACCATCTCCCAAATGTTTAGGTTATGCCTCCTTGGTGACTAACATGAATACCACCAGATTGAACTCCTTATACAACTTTGACAAGTTTATGAGAGGATCCTAGAATATCACCTCTAATTATGCCATCAATATTTGGTGCACCTAGAGTGGGGCCTCAATGGAAACTTTCACCTTTGACACTTGCCTGATACTAGTTGTGGATTAGGTTAAGAACTTCATAATCACCTTGTGATCCATGCATAGTTATTTTGTTATTAAATAAACTCCTCATTTATTATTCTATGTAGATCTCACACCCATCACATAATCATGTGCACTCATTTACTTAAATTTTTCTTACATCCTTATGTACATGTCATTTTCTTGCTCACAAACTTTTGTGTAATGGTCACCTTAGATCATAGCCTATACATCTCATAATGCACTCCATATCTCACAGTCTTATGCAATTCATCAGAATCTACTCATAGACCCATTTTCTCCTTTTATTTCCACCTAAACACAACCACATGTCAGCCTAACCTAACTACATTATTTAAAATGTGGCCTAACTATCCATTAGACACCAATGAAGGATCCTGAGGTTATAGGTCATTGAAGATAGCCTAGACATTATTTAGATTGTTTCCAACTACCACATCTAATAGGATATTGTTGCACCTATAAACATCCTGCTTGGTAGTTGTACAATAGTTAATATTGCTCTTGTAATCATGCATGTTAAATATGTAGCATATGCATCTAGATAAAAGGTGAACAATAAAAAATATAGATCAATGTCATTTTACATAGTCATAACATAGTTTGATGTGTATCTACTCTATGTACATGCACCACAGAAATTATATTATGTTTTCACTATTATTTCATTTATTAATAAAAGTTGCATTTCCTACAAGTAATACTTATTCTCCATTGAATTTTTATTTTATTATTTTATATGAATACTCTTTATGTATTCACTCTCTAAAAACAAGCTCAGTTGTTCCTACACACTTAGTCTTAGGCCCTATTGTGTGGATCACCTTGGCCCTAGTCTTATTGGCCTTAGCTACCATCCTCCTCATGACTTGGTCAAAGTGAGCAGCTAGACATTTAATTCTCCTATGTCAATTAGTGTGACATCCAAATGAAATAACAATATGATTTTGAATTCCTTGAAGTAATTCAATATATTTTCCCTACCTTATTCTAGAGGTTCCATGAACATTTGTACCAATACCAAGTACTCCTTAATTAAAGCTTGCATTCTCCTAGCATAGGTCTAGTAAAGGTTCAAGATAGAGAGGTATGAGTTGAAAATATAGAAACATGACCTTATTAATAAAAACAATGATATTTTTACACTTTTTGTCTACATGAGTGATCCTCTTTAAGTATGCATGTGCTCATTGGAGGTGTTCCCTGCTCATAGTCAATGTCTTGAATACTTCCCCTAAAGTTATTAAGAGTTGTATAAGGGCCTCTTTGACCCAAAAAATAATTTATATAGGGAAGGTGTTATTCACCTATGCCTTGAGAAATTTAACTTGATCCTTCATGTCCTTCATAAGATTTTTGAACATGTCATAAGTTGATTAGAGAACATACATTGGATCCTCAATGACCCTCTCCTCCTCACTAGATGTTCTCACTTTGGTGAGGGATAAAAAGTCATGCATGGTATTCTAAACTATTGGGTCTCCTTGTTGAGTGAATTTATGAGTGAGGATCCACCTCATGTTTCCTATGTTACTATAAAACTCCCACTAAAATTATGGATCACCCTATAGAAACTTCTTAGGCGCCGACAATCATGTGGCAAATCCCAAGGTATAAGGGGGTGAAAGTGGGGTGGTAGATATGGAAGTGGAAGGTGGAGGTATGTGAGAATGATGAATGGATGAAGTGGAGGGAAGGAAGGAAGAGATCAATATAATAGGTGGAGGTATGGGGGTAAAAGGGGGAAGAACAAATGGGGAAGCCCATGGGGACATTTAGGCATGTCACTAGCTTTGGTTCAAATTAACCTATGGTATAATGGCACTACGGAGAGAAATGTTTATAAGGAATGAGTAAATTGGTTATTTAAAGATAAATCCATGGGAACTTAGGATAATGGAAAATATATGCATGAGAGGGATATAGGGAACAATAGGGGGCTGAGGAGCAAAAATTACGTCCTACTTCTTTATGGACCTCTTATCTAGATTAGCTTGTGTTATAGTAGTAGGAGTGGTGGTAGCAGTGGTGGATGGGAATGGCTATGGAGCCTATAGAGTGACTTCATGTGATTTTGAATTCATTGAAGCTAATGTAATTGTGCACATGGGTGTAATCATTATTGGGGTTATTGTGACATTAGTTTCAGTAATAGACACATATTGGGAATTAGACAATAGAGGAACCAAGTGTCACACCCATTTATTCTCTATAAAACCACTTAATTATTAGTAATGGATTATGAAACTAATGATTTATATTTCTAATTTTTATTTATAATGTATGTATGTTACATGGTTGATGACCATATTATTGTTTTGTGATTAGTTATTATGTTGGAAAACATATACATATGTTATATTATTGCTTATTATCATGCTGATTATGATTTCATTTGTAGATGATTTACATTACAATAGTTTATTGATGCTTATATATTGATTATTATTATAATTTTAAACTAGCTACTCATTTATTTTATTAATATGGTTGTAGGAATGACCCACCCTCATAGGAAGTATAAAGGGAGAGTTACATCAAAGAGCAGGTATAAATACTAGAATTTGGATTGAGATAATTATGTTGAACCCACACACACCACATTATAGTTTCTTGAGTGAAATTAATGTTTATTGCATTGGTTATTTTGACAATAGATGACTCTTATTTGCATTGATTGGTTACATCACTTGTAATTATTTTAGTTCTTAAATCTTTATAGGAACTAAATTGTGCTTTGATAATCTTGATTGTACTATAGTTGGAGTTATGAATGTTATTGGTCTTGTTTGGTCGCTTGATTTATCTTGTTTGAATTGGACACATTATGAATTTTTGGTGACACATTATAGGAGATAAAAATACGGTAAATGTACCCCAAAACAAATTAGTTATAGGAATTTTAGAACTTGGTTTAAGTTTTGGTTATTAGTATTGGCATATTTCATGAAGTTAAAAGGAATTAGGGTTGTTTTTTTTTTATTATGTTGGTATGATTTATGGAGTTAACTTCACCATTTTAAGGACATATAGGGTTACATGCAGATATCAAGCCAAATATAGAGCTTTAGACTATAAGTTAGAGTAAAATGAAGGGATGGTACATTTATGAATGTGAACGGCATGATGGGGAACTCACAAAATTTTAGGAGAGGTACATGGGCATGTAAAAATGTGCATGGGTTATGGAAAATGAATAAGAGAATAAAAGAGGGAAGAAGAATAACAACACGAAAAATGAAAAAGAAAGGGTTTGTTGGCAAGAAGAAGGAAGCTTCCAATATCTTTAATTATAATAGTGGATACTATTATATCCAAGAAAGTAACACTTTCAATTGGTGTATAGAGAATAAAAGGGTTTTATTTTACACTTTTAAACTTGTTTGGGAATAAAATAATAAAATTTTGACCTAGGTTATACCCTGGCCAATTGTATATATTTGTTGATTTATTTATGGAAATTATGGTATCACATTTATATACCTGGGGATGGAATTTAATTTGATCCCTAGGCCTATAAAATTAATATTGAGACCTTCTCTTTTATAAACTTTGGAAATCTATTATCTGTTAAAATCCCTTCAAGTAGATTCTTTCATGGTTCTCTTTTTATTTTGTATTTATTGAAAATTTATTGGCTATCATAGTATATTTGAGTTGATTTTCTCTTGGAAGGTAATGAAGTTTGTATTTTACTTTGTTCTAAAATATGTATATGTTCAAATAGTGAAAAAAGATCTTCAATAACCCAATGAGCTACTATAGATTTATGAATTTAATTTGATCTATTAAAACTTCATGATATATCTTTCATAGAACTATTTTGACATACTTTGAGGGTTTGGATGTAAAAATTCTGAGTGATATAAATATAAGTCAAATGAGTAAAAATTTGCAATACATGTTGATAGAAGTATCATTTTTAAAACCTTCTCTATATGTTGGATGTACATATTATTTTTGAATTAGTAGAATCCTGGTGAAACTTTATTTGAGGGATTACGATAACTTTCCAAAACCTAATGAACCTAGAACAGGAAAAAAATATATTCTTTTGAGGTAGTCTATAATAGGGTTATCAGATTTGAAGACTTAACTTGGTTTTATAACCTAATTTAGAGGTATGCATAAATGGATGTTTAGGTATATATAAGAGATATGATGATTACATTCATATATATATATATATATATATATATATATATATATATATATGCAAATATATTAAACCTAAACATATAACTATTCCCTTTTTGATGAACTAGTATAGTTGTTGGTTTGGGGGGAAATATTGCAGACCTATACATTAATGATTTAAGAGGAAATATGAGACTTCATAAATAATTACCTAGTTCAAAAAATATTATATTAATAGTGTGAATAAACAAATGTATGTGTATATATATTTATATTTATAAATAAATATAAATGCATTCATTTATTTAGGTATATGTATCAAACTAGGTACATACTTGTCACCTTTTTTCTAAGTATTGAAGAGATATAGGTTATAAAAAGGATTTTTTTGATTTTTAATTATTTAAGTGACTATGTATATATAGATGAGGATGAATGTCCATATATTTTATGAATGGTAATGTGATATTAAACAAGTAGGAATTTGAATATCAATCTTAGGTATATTGTATACACATTCTCATATATTATAATATTTATAATAACTCTTATTTATATGTGAAAAATATGGTAGATCTTATTTGTAAAACATAACCAGACTATTAGCTTATTTTAATGATATTTTAACTTTTGATATAACATGATGGAATGATATAGTAAAGATTTATAAAGAAATATTAGAGTCTTGATTTTGTTTATGAGTTATTTAGAGATTCATTGGTTACATTATTTCCTAAATTTTATACATATATACATATATGAATTGGGTTTAGAGATACATTATGAAATGGATTTAGTTTTTAAGCCTTGGATTATTTTCATACACATATTTGAATGATTAGTTTGACTATAGTTTAGTTATATATTTTATACATATCACTTCTATGGTTAAATGAATGAAAATAATGAGATTCTTGATCATGATTGTTTATATCTTACATTTCTATTTGAGTTGATAATTATTTTTATTTGAATCTATATGTGAAAATTATTACACTTATTTCTTATATAACATGTGATAGATATATGAGTGTGACATTATTCAACTCATATACCTATCCCTTGATATCATTTGATAGTCATTATTCAGTAGTAGAGAGTTTTGTGTGAGTGTAACTAACTCAGATCCTTAGATATAATTTATCTAATGAAAACTTTGTCTAAAGTAATGTTATATCTAAGACATTATCATTTAATTGCAATTTTTAGTTTACATGTGTATGATGATGTCATATTATATATAGGATTAGATTCTATGATATATGTGTAGACACCATATTTTCATTGAATCTATGTTTAAACCAGACTTTAGATTGATTTCTTCCAAAATATGAAAATTAAGCCTAAAAATCACCAAAATTCCCAAATTCATCTGCACATGGGATTTCACTCCTCTAAATCACATCTATGCTTCCTCATTTTGGGTAATGCAATTCACACAATGATAACCTATCTTTGATTCAACCCTAGTCAAATTATGACCTAGCAAATTGATAAATTGGCCTTTTGATATATTAATGTGAAACACTAAAATAATTATTAAATGCCAAAAACCCTAAGTAGGATTAATTAAAAAATAACTTCAATTAGATTCTTAAGTAAAAATTACAAATTCAATTAGGGAATTGCATTTTATAAAAAAATAAAGTTTTCAATAAAGATAAGGTCAAACTCAAAAGAATTAATAATATCTTTTATAAATGCCTAAAATTCAAACAAAAGGTGAGTCACATCTCATAAATATATTTTATGATTTTTCAATCCTCATAAATAAATTCTATGAGTTATCAAGCCTTCATAATTTCCTTGACCTAACCTAGAGTTAATCTAAATTTGACCAAGGTTAATCTAGACACAACCAAGGTTAATATTAAACCTAATTGTAATTGAGTTAGAGTTAGTTTTAGAACCTATAAATACAAGTGCCATTTCCCCTATCTAAACAAGCTCTCAATCCAAAGTTATAATGTTAGATTGATTAAGGAGAAGCTTCACCAATCCAAGACAATCCAAAACAAACCTCAAGTAGTCTTATATAATTGCTACCCAAATGGAAATTGCATTTACAAATGTCTCTATTTCTCACAAATTGAGTATGAACATCCACTACGCCAATGAATGATCACTAGTTTGACAAGGGAGATAACATAGTCTTATGTTTTGTCTTCTATTTGTAATTTTGTTCATTACGTTAAGCTCACCCAAGTACTTAGGCAAGATTAGTTTAGTTTCTATTGTATTATTTGATTTGAATTCTTTTTCAATTTCACTAACAAAAAACTATCAAAATTTGGTTTTTTTAATTCTTAATGATACATAATGGCACACATGGTGGGACCACACACCCTAAATAAACCAAAGGAGTGATATGAAACCTTTAAAATCCTTAAAAAGATCACTCACAACTTTTAGTTTTTAGTTTTATGACAATTTTTTTGTCATTTTATTTAGCTACTAATCAATGACTCTGTGCCTACTAAATGATGACTTTGCATATTTTGTCTTTTGTTTTGTGATTGTTTATTTTTTCAATAAATTGTGGCTTCATGCCTAATTTTTGGAAAATTCATAAAAAATTAATGACCTTGACATAAATGGTGACATTGACCTTTTAAATAATCTTTTATCAAATTAATGACATTGACAAAAATGATGAATTCGATGAAAGAAAATGATGACTTTGTTCTTGCATTTGGATGAATTTTATAGGTCAATTTCTCATGAATTTGGTGACTTTTCTCTTTTTATAGTCATAAACATTGACTTTGACTAATTTAATTAGAGACTTTGTGCTTGATGAATGATGACTTTGCTAGAATTTTTTTTTTAATTTTGGTTCCACAAAAAAATAATGACTTCACTTTAATCTAAAAATGGTGACTTCACTCTATTTTTTAAATGGTGGCTTTGTTATATGTAAAAAACTTGAGAGCCTGAAAGTAATTTTTTTTTGGATAACCACTTTGCATAAAACACAAGTAACCCCACTAACATTTTTTATAGGAAACTAAGTAAATAAAAGGAGGTTTAAAAACTTAAAAATTCCATTCACACTTATATTTTGGTGCTTAAAAATCACTTAACAACTTTAATTTTTTATCTTTCAATGTTAAAAGTGAAACAACAAAGCCAAGGGGACAAATTTCCCTTCACATCTTGTTTAGTGATCTAAAAATAACAACAACCTTAGATTAGTGTTCCTAAGAGATTCTTCTTTTTGTTTGTTTATTATTACAAAGGTAATTACTTTCCATTTCTTAGATGGAAAAACAAACTTCATGTGTATGCTCTCCCCCATCCCCTTTAGGTAACTTGGGTGATCAAAAGTGCCTTGTTTATTTATTTTTTTGGTTGAGTCTATAAATGAAGAAAATTAATGTATACTTTCCCCAAACTATGAGTGACTTGGGTGACCTAGAAATAACACTAAATTTATTCTAATTTTTCAATTATCTATTTTTATACATTGGCTTGTGGGTGGGAGTTTATGGCCTCTTAACAAGTTAATTAGGGGAGCATTGACCTAGGGTTTTGAATCCCAACATCATTCCAACCCCAATCCATGGTGGGATATAGAATTTGGGCATGTATGCTAGAATTTAATAGTGACTAAGTGGTTAGCCTGATAGTTTTAACCAAAACTATGATCAGTTCATGCCAGACATCAGACATTACTAAGTAATTCATAGCTGAAATCATTATGTAAAGGACTAGGCCTTTACATAACAAGTTAATGAGTTTAAATCTAATTGACATGATTTTCCCTTATATTATCTACACTTGGGACAATTTAGATCATTTCCAAAATTATAGATTTTAGTAAACCCCACTTTGGCACAAAATATCCTACCAAATGTTGAGTGCTTCATCACTCCAAGTTCCTTTCTATGTACCAGTTCTTGAGAAATAGAGGGTGGCTTAAAAACTCTACCTACATGTGCTCTTTAATTTTTAGATTAACACTTAATTATTTTCAAAATTGATATATCGAATGAAACTTTGGTAGAAGCTACACATACCTTGTCAGTATTAGGCTAGGATGTACACTTAGGTGTTTTTATATTTATTTTAATATCATGTATTTTTGGATCTAAAGTTGATTTTCATGTCAAAAACACATCTAAAACAAGTCAAAACACATGTTTCACATACTAATTTTAGTTAAGAAGTGTTACACTATCAAAATCATTCCAAACATTTGCCTTGGAGATTTTTCAAAACTACTTTTTTGTGCTCTTGATCAAGGGGGCATTGTTACACTACCAAATTTATTCCAATACATTTACCTTTGTACAAAACCAAGTAAAAAACCATTATATGAATTTAGTATAATAGTGTTATTATGCTACCCATTTGAGTCTAGTCCATTATTCATTTAAAAATCTAAGTCTTTCAAAATCTCTTTTGGAATCTATCTTTCTAAGTTCAGATTAAAAATGACTAGTTTATAGTTGAGTCTTGTTTACAACTTGGGATTGAGTAGTTCACCTTTTAGTATTTATAGTGTGAAACTTGGATGGATTTTTAGTTTTATTGTTAAAGACATTTTCCTAGAAACCAAGTTTTCCTTTTACCATGTCTTACCTTGATTCCAAGTTTCTATCTTAGACTAAGTGTGCCATTTATTTCAAATCCAGATCCTTAGACTTAAGAGTTCTTCAAATTCACATGCCTAGCCTAAGTTATGTGACAAGACCTATCTCACATGCCTAGATCAAGTTTGTTTTCAAATGTTTAGCATAATTTTGTTTGTGTCATGACCTATTTCATATGCCTAGATCAAATTTATTTCCAAGGACCTAGTTCAAGTTTGTTTATAGTTTTAATTTCACACTTAGACCAATTCCAAGTTCTATGTCCAAATTAACCATGTTCAAAGCTAGACATTTTCAAAACATCAATTATTTCAGCCATCTTACACATTTTAGTCCAATTAGAGTCATTTTTTATCCCACTTATACCATGCTAATTGAATCCTTTTCATTACGTAGACTTAGACCATGCCAATCAAACCCATGCCAATTATCAAGACCAAGTTTCCTCTTCTTTGTGTTAGTTTCTTATCAAGTGCCAAGACTATCATCAGTGGGATAATTTATAATTGCCAAGTGATACCACAATGATTATCATATGCCAAGACTACCCTTCTTTGGGCCAATTAAAGTACCAAATTCAGCCTTTTGGGGCTAATTTCTTTGATAATGTTACTTGACCCCCTACTTATGTTGGTAATCCTCCATTGGCATATGTTAAAAACCAAGCTCTATAGTACCCAAGGACTACCATTACAAGCCCTCATCCTTTGGCCTATGTTAGAAACTAGTCTCTATAGTGCCTAAGGATTACCATTATAGGCCCTCCTCCTTTGGCCTGAGTTAGTAACCAAGATATGTAGCACCCAAGTATTACCATTCTAGGCCTTCCTCTTTGGCTTGTATTAGAAACCAAGCTCCAAAATACCTAAGGATTACCATTCCAATTCCTCCTCTTTTATCTTGAATTAATAACTAAGCTCCATAACACCCAAAGATTACCATTATAATCCCTCCACATTTGGCTTTCATTATTAACCAATCTCTATAGTGCCCAAGGATTATCATTCCAAGACCTTCCCCATTTTCTCCTAAATCTAGTAATTCATTACCTAAATAAGGTTGCACAATCATAACTAAGCATATTATAGTTACCATCTTAGACCCATAACAAGTCTTTATTAAGACCATCTTTGATGATCTTATTTCCAAAGAGACCATTATTTAGCCACATTTTATTACTCATCCATTTCCAAACTTCCCCCACTTTATAAAATCTAATCCGGTCTTCAAACCACAACAGAGCTAATCATTACAAGAGCTATCATTTAAATAATAAAATGTGTCCAAATCCAAGATTTTATAATCAAGTGTAAGCCAAGGCTAATAGGATCAAACAATCCATGATTTTTTTCTTGAAACACCTATTCGTGATGAGTTAACCTATGATAAATCACCCTTTGCCATTCCCTATCTTTGAAGAGCCTCACTTTAATAAGCTAGTCTCTATGGAATTGCTTGTTAACCATTTCCATTTTGCTGAGGAGTCTCACTTTGACAAGGTAGTAATTTTTGGAGTCCTTATTAGTTGAGCTTATTTATGAAGAGCTAATTATTCAACCATAGGCCATTACTCATCCAATACTAAAAATTAAACATAACATCTTTGTTACCACACCAAAAAATGAATCAACATTAAATTTAGGTTATATTTTTTTGAACCAATATCAAATTTAACATTAGAAGTAGAATTAATGTTAGTCTCAACATCAAATTTAGAGTCCCTTGTGTCAAAATTAGATTTATAATTAGAATTTATTAGTGTATTTTACAGCATTGGATACATACACCTTGTAGATCATTTTGAATATATTTTTTATCCTTACATGGTTTTTGAGGATGTTTACTTCTACATCAACACAAGTTTTCCTAGTATCTTCTATGAGGATTATGATACCTCTTACCATTACATTATAATTCCACTTTTCATTGACACCAACCAACCTAACCATTATATTGACATTCTACCTCCCACAAGTGTCAATTAGGACCAATAGAATCATGAATTATTAAACTGCATCCATGGTGACATATTAGTTATATAATATTAGGGATACCAAGACCATATTCACGTAGAATAAGAATAATATCCTAGTGAAACCTTTTTAGAGGTACTAAGGGGAAGTCAAAGTCTTAACTCAGTATCTTCTAGTGAAACCTTGTTTGAGGCATTATAAGACAATCAAAGTCAAAAGTCAACATTCTTTAGTGAAACCTTCTCAAAGGCACTATGGGATAATCAAGACAACTTTATTGGTGAAAACCTCTTTAAGGCACTAATATCTGAGCACAATAGTTCTTCATTTATTGATGAAGACCTTATTGAAGATAAAATTAGTACAGCTTCTAATCTACAACATAATTACATGTCAAAATCTCTTCAGCCTAAATTATATAAAAATATGGTGGTCCTATCGAGAGCATATTCAAAAGTATTTTGCCTTTCCATAACCAAAATTATGTTGAATATAAAATTAGTAATATTGTGTGTTACTAAAAATATTGATCTTAATTTGTTACCCAACTATTATACATTCCATTATGATCCATTTCTCCATTCCATACATAGATTACATCACCAAATCATAAATTTTACCAAATACTTATCCTTATTTACCATACCTAGCCTAACTTTCCTTTATAGAGGCTATAAACACATCTTATCTCAAAGTGTGGAGGAAACAGAATCAATGGCCAACAAAGATCACAACAGTGATATTGGAGTCTAAATCAATAATAGGTTCTTGATAAATTAGTTATTTAAAAGGGGTATGCGAAACCAATTTAAATAATTGACTATTCTAGTTGCAATATATGCTAATTAGGATGAAAATATCCATATCAATAGGAAAAAAATAATCAATCCTTACCCTACCATTTACCTTGCCTTTCCATTTGCCTTACCAATCCATTTACCTTGACTTTCCCTTTGCCAATCCCTTACTATTATTTTATACCTTTCCATTTACCTTGCCTTGCCTTTCCTTAACTTGCCTTTCTATTTTACTCAAAATTTTCCTTGCATATCCATTTACCTTACCTTATCATTGTTTCATACCTTTGACTATTTTTATATTCACAAAATTTTTGATACCTAGTTCGATCCTTCATTGTAGGGTGAAATTACATTGAATTGAGGTCTTTAGAGACTATGTAGGCAATGTCTAATTTACATTAAGGTCAGATTGATAACTTATTTTTCCATGCTCTTATAATTTTATGAGTTAGACCATTTTGTACCTCAAAATCCTCCTTTGAGTTGAGATACCAACAAACCTCAAAATAGTGGAAATATTTCCAAACATTCTCTATTATAGGGTAAAATTACATTGAATTAAGGTCCATTTGGTATATGTAGGAAACACTTAGTTTTTTCTAAGGTCATCTTATCCACCCTTATTCCCATGCTCTCACCATTTTGAGAGTAATATTAGACCATGAATCCACCATTTTGTGATCAATTTTAGCCCATGCTTTCACCATTTTGCAAATAATTTCAGTAAAAAATCTCACCATTTTGTGAGTCACCTTTGTGTGAATTGTGCATTTGAACTTGATACATTAGTGACCACTTAGTTTTCCCAATGATATCATTATTTTATGATTAATTTAATACATGATATCACCATTTTTTGAGAAACCTAAACCACACTCTCACCATTTTATGAGCAACCTAAGCCAACTCTCTCTCCATTTTATGAGTCACTTTTATGTATTGTGAATTTGAAATTGATGCACTACTACACCCTTGGTTTATACAATGATTTTTATGTTTTGTGAGTGGTATATTGTAAATATATAATGAGTTAAAATACCCAAAAAATTATAAAAACATTCAAAATATTACAAAAAGGGCCAAAAACATTTGAAAGTGGCTTATACTCTCCATATGAGATATAAAGCCATAAAACTCTAAACATTTGAAAATGGATTACAATATCCTAGAGAGATATAAATCCCCAAAATCCAAAAACATTTGTCCTATTTTAAACTTAGTCACTAATCCTTGATCCACCCTACTGGGTAAAATCCATTGTTGGTCTAATCTATTCCACTGCCATTGGGAGTGTGACCTTACCTTTTCATATATCCTTTCTTATGGGCACCATCCAATAAGTGATTTTAGGCTAAGTATATTTTGGGGTGTGACCATCCCTTTGCATGTATCCTTACTTAGTGTCACCATCTAATTTGTACTTTTAGGCTAAGCTCACAGCTTTGCCCTATTGAGGCAAAATCAAAGTGTGAAGCTTATACCAAGATATCTTATCCTCTCATGTCATTCCCTTACATATAGCCTTGCTTAGGGGCACCATTTTTTAATCTTTCCATTGATACTTCAGACGTATAAATTGTCTTGGTTAATGATAGGATGCTTTCTATTAATTTTATTTTCAATATTTATGTGTGTTTAGTTATTTGTTTATTTGCCTATTTATTTTATTTCATTATTGTAACTTGACTCAGTGTATATGCATTCATTTTTTTATTCCTTGAAAATTATACTTGAGTCCATTCTTATTCATAAATTTATATTGTCATCGTGATTTTTATCATTGGTTTGTTGTTATGAATTGTTTCTTGGATCAAGAGTCAATCCTTATGCACATTGTAGCTAGGTCATCATAGCATTTTATATCATGGTGCATACCATAATGTACTATATAAAAAACTAGGCCAATGGATATATCAAGAAATGTAGTGGTTAGTACTTTCCCTTATTCACTTTTGAGATTATCATCTATTCTTTGATCAAATCAACTCATTAACCATTCTAGTTGTATCAATGCTAATGAGGATGAACATATCTACATTGGCAGGTATAACCAAATCATCCACATTGATAAATTATTATTCTTGTATTCTATTTCTCATTCCATTTTATCCTACTTATGGGTGAACTACATTAGCCTGAGGTCTATTAGGACTATGTAGGTAGTTCTTGGATACATGATGTATCTTAGGTCAGTTTGGATAACATTACTATTTTATCCTCATTATTGTCTTCCAATAATTTATTTCATCACTTAGTGCATCCTTATGTGTATGGTTGTTTATGGCTTCTTCATTCATTAAAAATTCATTATACCATCACATCTATATTTTTACTCACTCATCTTTAATCTATGTGACATGTTATATCCTTGAGTTATGCTTACCAATCCACCCTACTGGGGAAAATTCAATTTTATTTCATGACCAATCTTCCCTACTAGGGCACATAATTATGCCACTTATTATAACCATCTTTGGAAAAATTAGTAATTCAACTAACCCACCCTATTGGGGTACATCACTATTATTGAATATAACTACCTTTGGTAAAATTAGTATTTTAATCATCACATTCAATTATTATCTCCATTAAATTAATCTCATACATAGGTTAATTTCCTTTTTCCTCTTACTTATTTTTGAGGGACAATCCATCAATCATATGTTTTGGCCACTCCCTCAAGGGGGAATCATAGGCTTACCAAACATTTTTTAGAGTGTCATTCCTCAATATTTATCTTATTTTTCTTCTTAACACATTTTTCATTCTTTGAAAATATGTTCTTATGTTTTTTTATTGCAATGCCTTCTCAAATAAGGGGAAACTATAGACACCCCATTTTATCTACATCTATGTCTAAACTAGAATTTAGATTTATTTCTATCAAACTATGCAAATTAAGTCTAAAAATTACCAAAATACCTAAATTAATCCATGTATGGGATTTATCTCCCCTAAATTGCATCAAGGATTCCTCATTTAGGGTAATTTACTACGTGAAATGATAACCTATCTTGGATTCAAACCCAATCAAATTATGACATAGTAATTTACAAATTAGACTTTTAATATATTAATATAAAACACTAAAACAATTCCTAAATGTCAAAAACCCTAAGCATGATTAATTAAAAAGATACTCCAATTAGCTAGTTAAGTAAAAAATCCAATTTCAATTAGGGAATTACATTTTATAAAAAGAGGAATTTTTCAATAAAGATGAGGTCAAAGTAAAAGGAATTAATAATAATTTTTATAAATTCCAAAAATTTAAATAAAACGTGAGTCACACCTCATAAATATCTTCTATGAGTTTGTAAGCCTCATTAGTATCTTTTATGAGTTGTCAAGCATTCATAATTGCTTTGACCTAACCCATGGTTAATCTAAAGTTGACCAAGGTTAATATAGACAAAACCAAGATAAAAAATAAACCTAACCACACTTGAGTTAGAGTTAGTTTTATAACCTATAAATATAATTTCCATTGCCTCTATCTAAACAAGTTCTCAAGACAAAGTTATAATGTCAGATTGATTAAGGAGAAGCTTCACCAAGCCAAGCCAATATTTTAGTGGTCTTAGAGAAGTGATGCCCAAATTAAAATTACATTGACAAAGGTCTTTATTTCCCACAAGCTAAGCATGAACATCCTCTATGCCAATGAATGAGAACTAGTTTGACAAGGGAGGTAATATAGTCTTGTGTCTTATATTATATTTGTGATTTTGTTCATTATGTTTAGCTCACCCAAGTACTTAGGCAAGAGTAGTTTAGTTTTTATTGTACTGTTTGATTTGAATTCTCTTTTGATTTCACTAATAATAAACTAGTGAATTTTGGCTCTTCAGATTCTTAATGATACACTATGTTACTACTGTATGTATTAGTGATCATACACACATGTTTCAGTTGATTTCTTGATATCTACACTATTATTATCTACCCCTCTATGAAGGTTAGGTCCACTCTAGATGGGGAAGTTTGTAGAAGGTTGTTGGTTTATTATTGGAGATAAAATCACTTAGATGATGTTCTCTCTCTATCCAACTATTTCAAGTATTTGGGGATCATACTCATGGATTATCGAGATATTTGTGAGGCTCATTTATATTATTGTACATACTAAATTATATATTTGAATTTGTATATAAATTTAACATATTATACATTGTTATTTGATGGATATTCAGAAAAATAGTGGCTATGAATTTTTTAATTAATTTTGAATATTATAATAATATTTGGTTGTATGCTTAATTATAACTGAAATGTGGATTATATTAGTGTTATGTTATACTTTGTTTCCTTATCCTATTAATTTTGTGAGAAATATCTATCTTGAAATATGATTTCTTAAAAAATAGATGGATCATTTTATTAACCAATGAGTTAATATATTTATACATTTATTACTTTAGATGCATTTAATAATAAAATAGTGGCTATATAGATAGTTATAGATGATTTGATAAGTAAACCCTTTGAAAAAAACTTATATTGTAACTCAATTAGGTTACAACATTGTGGTATCAAAGTGAAGGTTTAATTCTTAGACATAATGAGTCCACTAATGTAAATATGTACTCCTAATTCTTAGTGAGGATAATGTCATGAGGTAAATAAAGTGGCAAGAGGACTTTAGTTGTCAACCCTTAAGTTGATCCTAATCAATTAGCAATAGAAAAAGTTGTAAAACTTGATTAGATACTCACTATCATGAATAATACTAGAGATAAGATAAAATCTCTAAAGAAAGAAGTTCATAGACCTAAGGAGGAAGATGAAAAAGAGGTTCCATAAGAGAAACCTACTATATAAGAAATGCCTCATGATTAGGGGTATGAGGAAGGTCAGTAAGTAGTTAGAGCTTAAGTAGCTACAAATCTTGCACTTGATATGAAGAAAGTGAACCCACACAAGTTTGATGGTATGGCATTAGGTGATAGAGCTAAAGCTTGACTCATGAAAATGGAAAAAATAGTTCAAATTTTGAAATTATTCTGAGGTGACTAATGTTGTGTGGGGAGCTTACCAAATGGCTGGTGAATTAGCAACTTGGGCTAATAATATCTTGAGTTTACCCTTGATTATAGTATCACCATTTGGGAGTAGTTTGTGAATCTTTTTAGAACATGATGGCTAATTCAACTATATTTTAATCATAAATTAATAGATTTATAGAATTTGAAACAAGGGGTTTTGTCTATAAATGAATAAAGGGATAAATTCACAAAGCTCTTGAAGTATGTTCCATAGTATCATAAATATTAATGTTTTTGGATTAGGAAGTTCATTATGGGCTTAAAACCCCAAACTAGGTGTGAAGTGGATGTGCATGGACCATCCACTATGGACCAAGTCTTTGATAAGGGAGTTAAGTAGAAGTAAAAGCTGAAATCACTTGTAGAGGTTAGACAAATTTTTAAAAAATAAGTTTGGATGTTCTAAGACACCCTTTAAGAAAAAGAATTGGAAATGGAATGGGAATTGCAAGAATTGATTCAATATCTAGAATGTGATATTCAGTAATGCTTCAAGGAACATGAAACCAAGAGGTAGTTTCAAAGAAGGATTCAAGGGTGTTAATAAAGATGAGAGGAAAAGACCACTTGGTAGATGATTTATAGGTCATGGATATCATTTTGTTAAGGATTTTCTTTGATTGAAGATAGATGGCATAAATAAGAATTTGCCCACCTCACATCACAACAAGGAACCTTTCAGTAGTGTATTCAAATAGTAGTGGATAATCATCAAGCATAATTATAATCCTCTCCCATTAAAGTATTAGGTACTTTATTTGGGCATCTTATTTCTATTTTTATAGTTACAAGAGCCACTAAATATTTTCTCTCCTAGAATGTTAAGTAAACTATTTAATAAAGTTAGTTTTATATAAAATTATTGGTCAGTTCAATATGGGAATGAATCTAAGGTCAAGGTTGATAGATATCTTATTGAGGTTAAAATTAAGGTGCTAAAATTCACTACGGTGATTGATATTTATAGAAACACTAGGATCATATGATGTGATCCTATGAGTGAATTGGATCACTAAACACAAAGCCAAAGTTGATTATTTTATTACAAAGGTTGAGTGTTTAGATGATTTTAGAATTCAAACCCAAATCCAAGGAGAGTGGAGAGAGTTGAAACATAGGCAAATTTTAGCCATTTAATTGAAAAAGGCACAACAAAAGGGATGTCAAACATTCCTAGTAAAAATTAATGAAGTTGGTGGAGCTAAAGGACCCTATTTAGAACTATCCTTTTCTATAAGAATTTCAATATGTTTTTCTAGAGGAATTATTAGGGTTACCTACCAAAAGGGAATCTGATTTCACTATTTATATCATTCTAGGGTCATAATTACAATCTAAGGATCCCTACAAAATGACAACTGAGTTAATTGAGTTAAAAGCACTAATTTGGCCAAGTGTTTAAACATGGGGTAAACTTGTAGTCTTTTTAAAAAATAAGGATGGAACCCAAAATTTATGCATTGACTACCAAATGCTTCGTAAGGTAATAGTCAAGAGAAATTATCTTTTACATCACATTGATGATCTTTTTGATCAAATGCTTGGTGAAATAGTATTTTCAAAGATTAATATTCATTCTAAATACCCTAAATTGAAATTTGAGAGTAATACATTCTAAAAATATCTTTCAAGACTCATTATGGGAATTATGAGTTCACATTACTTCCTTTTAAACTAATGAATGCACCTGTAGCATTCATGAACCTCATGAACAGTGTGGTTAGAGATTACCTTAATCAATTTATGCTAGAATTTTTGGATGATATTATCATTTATTAAAAAATAAAATAATAACATGTTGATCACTTAAATTTATTTTTGTAATGGTTACAAAAACACAAACTCTATGAAAATTTATCCTAGTGTGATTTATGTGAACAAAAATTGCAATAGAGGGGAGGTTAGTCTTATTTTAGTCCAAGAAATAAAACTCAAAACAAGACACTAAAATCCTAATATATCTATCTTATACACTAGGGAGAACTTATGTAATAAAAATAAATGAAAGCATAACAAAAACATAAAAGAAACAACTCTTTTACCTTGGAACTCCCAAATGTCTTGTTAAATGGCTTGATCAACTTGGGCATCAAGAAGTCATTGATAATGGAGGTTGTTTGGCTCCTTCTCTCCTTCTCTCCTTAGATTTGATGTTCCTTAGATTAATATTTGGGCATGGTAACACTATTTACATGAGTCTTATGGAGGAAATCCTATATAATAACTCTAAAATATCCAAGCTCTGAAATGAAGAGGTATGGCCTTATATTTATAGCCTCAAGAATTTACTCTCACCCAAGGTGAGTTAAGGTTGAGTTTAAACATGGAATGGGTTCAAACTAACCTTAGGTGAGTTGATATTAACTCCATTTGAGTTAATATTTGTCATGTAGTTATGATTTCCAATTACTAGGCATGGCTCTCAAATTAGATATTTTAGAATATTTTTAAAGAGCTTGATAACTCATAAAGGAAATGGTGAAAGGCTTGGATATTTTGATTTTTAGAATTTTGATTTTTAGATATTCAATACTTACAAATGGATAATTAAAATAAGAATTTAATATTATTTAATTAGACCATTAATTTTGATTACCCTTTTAACTCTTTTAATATTTTATTGAGTGCCTCGCTTAATGGGTCCATAGGCCAAATTGATAGTTGATATACCATAAGATAATTAGGGATAAATCCGTGAGAGTTTATTATTGAATACAAGCTAGTATCCCAATTAGGGATGTTTCAACATGATTATAAGCTTTGATGCATGGTGCATTATCAAATTTGGGACATTTTATGATTCTCAAGCTTAATTTTTAATGGTTGGTAGGAATTGGTCTGAATTCTAATAAAAAACTAGTTATGTCTAGTTTTAGGTGTCTATAGTTTGCCCCTGTTTTGGAAGGTGTTGAAAACTATGGGCATAGTAATGTATTCTCAAATAATGAAAAATTCCATTAAGAATGAAAGAAGATAATGATTGAATAAGAACATCCAAACAACATTTGGGAAGCCTATAATGATGCCCCCTTGAGGGAGTGGCTGACACATACAATTGATGAATGGTCACTCAAAAAGAAGAAAGAAAAATAATGAAATTAAGTCATGGGTGAGATTAATCCAATCAAGATAATGCTTATATGTATTAATTTAAAAAGTATTGATTTTCCTAAAGGTAGTTATAATCAGTAACAAAGGTTGAAACACTGATTTTCCTAAAAATGGTTTTAATCAGTGGCACAAGAACATGCCCCACCAGGGAAGATGAGTTGAAATAATGATTTACCCACAAGTGTTTATAATCATTAAAATGACATGGATTGAATAATTATTTTTTATTATTCCCTAGTAGAGAATATTAGCAATAATAAATTAAGGATATAACCTGTTACATAGATTAAATATGATCAAGTGCAAACATAAATGCAATGGTCTAATGATTGAAGAAGCCATAAACAACTAGGAACACAAGGATGCATAAAGTGATGAAAGATATGAGAAGAATAATAAAGTTTTATTGATGTGAATGATTCAATTATACTTTCCAATGTGGAGATGCTCATCCTTATTAATATGGATACAACCAAAATACTCAATAGGTTTACTTAATCAAGAAGGGTGAGGGGATTTACCAAGGTTAACAAGGAGAATTTTATATGCCTCTATTACTTGTAAGATTCCCAAAGCTAATTTTTGTTGTATCAGGTAATGGTATTCATCATAATAAAAAACACCATGATAAATTATATGTAATATGCATAAGGACTGAATCTCAATCTAATAAATAATTAAACAAAAGAACCAATGATAAAAACCATGATGACAATTTTGACATATAAATATGGATAGACTCAAAAATAATGCATAAGGAATCACCTAATGAACACATATATACTAAGTCAAGGAATAATAACAAAAGAAAACAAATAGACAAATAAAAAACAAATAACTAATAAAATAAATACACAAAAGGCTTGAAATTAAAATCAATAGAAAGCATCATGTCATCAACCAAATCAATACCTACGTGTGAAGGCTCAATATAAGGATAAATAGGGTGTGACCCCAAGCAAATATATATGAAAAGGGAAGGTCACACCCTTAATTAAAGTGGAATGGATTATAACCAATAATGGATTTTCCCTAGTAGGGTAGATCGAGGATGACTAACTAGGTTTAAACAAGACAAATGTTTTTAGATTTGGAGGAATTATATCTCTCTAGGAGATGAAAATATAATTTTTCTAATGTTTAGGATTTTGAAATGTTTTTATTTTTTTGTAATTTTTCTAAGTGTCTCAACTCGATAGATAATTATGAGACACATAATGGTCCAAATCACAAAAAAGTGAGAGCATGGAATAGGTTACTCTTAAAATGGTGAGAGTATTAGAAATGAGGTGATAGGGATGAATGAAACATGTTGCTTACATAGTCCTAAAAGGACCTCAAATCACTATAGTTCTACCTACAGAAAAGGTAGGAATATCTAACTAGGTAGAAACAAGCTCACAAATTTAGGCAAATGATGATAGTAAGGGTAAGGTGATGAGACAATGCATGTAAATGGTGTTGTTCTTAATTCTACCATAGGGAGTTATAATTAGGAAATAATGACATAGGTTAGTGATATTAATTTTCCCATAGGTGGTTATAATTAGTAACACAAGGTGAAATATTGATTTGCCCAAAAGTAGTTATAATTAGTAACACTAGTTAAGCATAAATAAAATATGTAATTACTAGATCCATGGTCATACTACTTTCATATATTATCATTTGAACACATAATTCTAAAACTAATAAAACTAGATCAAAATACCCTCATAGAAGGTGTATGAAGAATAAATGTAACCAAGATCAAAAGAGTTGGGTAGGGCAGTTGAAAACTAGTTTGGTCAACAATGAAGGTATGGTAGGATGTTATATGATATGACATTGTTCAAGGATGGTGATGTTATGAAAATTAGATATAATGGTAATAGGATTTCCATTAAGTGATAAGGTAAGGTAAATAACAAGGTGTGAAACAATGACAATGCAAATGGAAAATGAAAATGACAAGGTAAATACCAAGTTAAATGTTTCTATTGTTCTCATTGATGTAAAGATACACATCATGATTAACATATGATACAACTAGAATCATCATTCATGTAAATTGCTAGCCCACACCTCTTATGAATAGATACTCTATCAATGACCTACTACAGATTTGGACTCCAAGAGTGTTGTTGTGATCTTTGTTTCTCATTGATTTTGTTTCCTTCAAATGTTGAGAAAATATATCTTCATAGTCTGTATAGAGGAAAGTACAGCCAGGGATGGTAAATATGGATAAATATTAGATAATAGCTTTGGTTTGACAATGTAATATAGGTATGGAATGAATAGATGGATCATAATGGAATTTATAATGGTTAGGCAACAATTGAATATTAAGATTCTTAGGCACACACACTGTTGTTGATTTCAGATTTTATATAACTTTGTTTTTGATAGGGCCAAAGACTTTTGAACATGTTATTGATAGGACTACCATATTTTTCTATAGTTTGGGCTTGAGAGTATCTACCATATAAGTATGTTGTATATTGGAAGCTATATTGATGTAATATTTAATAATGTCTTCAACAAGCAATGAAGAACTATTTTGCTTAACTATTGGCACCTTAATGAGGTTTTCACCAATGAATTTTTTTTGATTGTCTAATAGCACCTTTGAGAAGATTTCACTAAGGAATCTTGAGTTTTGAATTTAATTGTTTTCTAGTGCCTCCAAAAAGGTTTCACTATAAGGTTCTAATTTTGGACTTGATTATCCCCTATCACCTTCAAAAAGGTTTCACTAGGAGATTATTCTTCTTTTGCATGAATGTGGTCTTGGTCCCCCTAATATTATTTAACTGATATGTCACCATAGATGTAGTTCAATAAGGTGTTATTATGTCAGTCCAAATTGACACTTGTGGGAGGTGTAATGTCAATATAATGGCTATAATGGGTGGTGGTAATAGCATGTGAAATGGAAATGGGATGAAAAGAGGAAGTACAATCCTTATAGAATATACTAGGAGAACTTATGCCAATGCTAAAGTAATCATGCTAAAAAACCATGGAAGGATCACAAATGTAGTCAAATCAATCTAAAAGGAATGCATAACCAATTTTATAACAACCATGAATGTATTATGATATTGAAGCTGAGTCTTACCAAAGGGACTTTAAATCTAATGTTCAGACTAACATTAATTTTGCTTTCAATGCTAAATTTGTTATTGGTTCAAGAATAGAACCTAAATTTAATTTTGATTCTTCATTTGATGTGTATGTTACTAAAATGATGTCTTATTGAATGTTTATTATTGGACAAGTAATGGCCTATTATGGTATAATGGGTTCTTTAAAAATAGGCTCAACTAAGAAAGATTTCACATAGATTGGCTTGTCAAAATGAGACTCCTCAATGATGGGAAAAGGTCAAAAGATAACTCCACAAAGACTGGATTGTTAAAGGGAGGATATTTAAAAATATGATAATGGTCAAGATAATGATTTACCCAAAGGTGGTTATAATCATTAATAAGTGACTCAATAAAGACTAGCTTATCAGAGTGAGACTCCTTGATAATAGGGATAATATCAAAAGGTGATTCATCACAAGTTGACTTGCCACAAATATGTGTGTCAAAAAAAAATCTTGGATTGGTTAGTTTTCTTGGCCTTAGTTTAAAATCAATTATAAAATGTCATTTTTTAATAAATTTTGATTTTTGAATGACTGGCTCTATTGAAGAGGTAATGATTGCATCTATTGTGGCTTGATGATTGGCATTGGTTTTATATAGTTGGTAATGGTTGGAAATGAATTAGGAATGGAGGGTGGTTAGATAATGATCTCTTTATGAATAGGCTCATCTAAGATGGGCTTAACAAAGACTGGTTTCTAATCTAGGATGGTAACTATGACTTGTCTAGTTGCACTTGTGCAACATTGTTGGGATAATGAGCTACAATACTTGGAAGGGCCTGGAATGGTAATGTTAGGGTGTTGCAAATCTTGGTTGATATTTCAAGCCAAAGGATAAGGTCTTAAAATTGTAATTTTAGGGCATTGTGAAGCTTGGTTATTTTTTCAAGCTAAAGGATGAGGTCCTAAAATGGTAATGGTAAGTCATTGTGAAGCTTGGTTGTTATCATGAACCAAAAAACAAGGTCCTAAAATGGTAATACTAAGGTGTTATAAAGCTTGGTTTATATCATGATCCAAAGAATAAGCTCTTGGAATAGTAATGATAGGGCTTGAAAATCTTGGTTACTATCATGATCTAAAGGACAAGGTCTTGGAATGGTAATGGTAGGGCATTGTGAAGCTTGGTTGTTATCATAAGCTAAAGAATGAGGTATTGGAATGGTAATGGTAAGGAGTTTTAAATATTAATTGTTATCATAAGCTAAATGATGAGGTCCTAGAATGGTAATAGTAGGGAATTGTGAAGCTTATTTTCTATCATAATCCAAAGGATAAGGTCCTAAAATTTTAATCCATGGATGATGTGGATCTTGGTTGCTCTCATAATTTAACTGAGGGTTAATGGTATATGTAGGGGATCGGGTATCATTAGCCATAAAAGGGAGAACTTGGTACATTAGTTGACCCAAAGAAGGTATCATCACATGCTACACTTGAGGATCTTGGCTTTGTTCTCTAGTTTGAGTATTGTAAGGGGGATAAATATTTGTATCACAAATAACATCATCATCATAGGGGTCTTGAAAAAAGTCATCTTCTGTGAACATGTTATCATAACTTGGATTATACATGGCTCCACTAAAAGTATAATGAGACATATCCAAATCAATGATAAATGTTTCACAAAAAGGCCTAGAGTTTTACAAACTATAAAAAACAAGGTCCAAACATAGTCTATCTTGGTTTAAAATTAGAGACATATCTCCAAAATGGTCTGTGATAAAACTTGGGCTGAAATTGTCTAACATCCAATGTCTAATGTCTAATGTCAAATGTCTTACACAAATGGTCAAGTGAAAAAATAAAGATAAAATGAAAAACTTAGGTAGTGTTTCAAAAAAATCTAAGCTAGGTCTAACAAAATAAAAGTTTCTAGGTCTTTTTGAAAAACAAGGCACAAAAAGCTATGCTCAAAATAGGCATTGTGAGGTCTTTTAGAAAAGTCACAAAAACTAGACTTTAAACAAAATAAGGTAAGATATTTAATCTAAAAAATTTAAAACACTTCAACATAAACTAAGCATTCAGATTTAAACATGAACTTTGTCAATTAGTATAAGGCATGAAACTCTAGGCATACAGAAGATATACGACTTTCTCCAAATCTAGGCACAAGACTAGTTTTCAATTTGAATAAGAAATTAGGCTAAGTAACACAACCCAAAAGATAAATATAAATGTCTAAGCCAAATTTACATAAGGAATAGGTATAAATCAATCAATTTTTGGATTTGAACTTGTCAATATTAATTTTAAACTCAACTTAGAAAACTAGGCTTATTTAAACAAATAATAAGCTAGAGAAGAACAGACGGTATACCAACACTAGGTAAAGATCCAAAAGGCATGCATGACTTTGGTTTCAATGTTAGAATTTGGATGCAATAAAAAATGTCTATGAAATGATTTGAGAAATTTAATGACATTATTTTGATCTAAATATGTGATAAATGGTTTTATTTTAAGGCTCAAAAACATAATAACTTGGAATGAATTGAGCAGTATAATAACACCCTTTCCAAAATATGACACACATAATTTTTTTTGTTAAAATACTAAGGCAAATGTATGGTTTCAAATAGATGGTGTAACACCTCTTCAAATAAAGGAGTGATGTATATACAAGACTCATTTTTGATGTAGTAATATATATGAAATAGTTTAGACTTTAAGACCATGTAATAAAAAAGGACCAAAATGACAAAAACACCTAAGTGTAACATCCAAAATCCTAAAAATGACAAGGTTGCATCATAATATCATATTATATCAATATAATCACTCTTATAATATTTTAAATTATTAATCCAAAATTAAAAGTGCATGAAAAGTAGGGATTTTAGGCCCCCTCTTCTCTCGAGAGTTTGTACTGTGACATGGAACTTTAGGTTGCTTGTCTTGCATCAATAATGTCTATGGTAAGTGGGGTTGTTATAAACTATTAATTTTCACATGTTTATAGATGGTCCCAAGTGTAGCTAAAACTATAGATGTAATCACATAATTTGGATATGCATCAACTAGCTTGTTATGAAAAGGTCTTTTCCTTTTCATAACTAATACACCCATCAATTGGTTAGTGTAGTGTGATGTCCAAGTTGCCCCTATGTTTGAGGTAGAGTACCACTAATAGATCTTGTTTTAACTACTAAAAATAGGTGTCCCAGTGGGTCACCATCAACTTATATACCCCACCATGGAGTGGGGTTGAAATGATGTTAATATATGAATTCCCAAATCAACACTTCCCTAAAGAACTTGTGAGTAGGTGATGAACTTCTACTCACAAGCTAAAATGCATGAAAATAAAGACAAGTGAAAGGACTTTAGGGTCTATTTTTGGTCACCAAAATCATATGTGTTTTTAAGAGGACCTCAATGAATTTAATTTCAAACTTTTGGACCAAAATGACAAAGGCAAAGAGTTAGCATTTTTAGTTACTTGAGTTCCCTAAATGGGATGAGGGAGAGAATACATGTGTCACTCAGCTTGATTAAATAAACACTTTCAAAAAAAGGGAATTAAAATAATTGTTGAGTATGTAACTAATGTGAGAGTTTATTTTATTTCACCAAAATGAAATGTGTTGATAAGTTTGAACCCCTTGGCATTAGTTTTTTGAAAAAATTGTAAAAAAACTTCAAAGACAACTAAGACATGAAAGGAACTAAGTTCATTTTAAGAACCAAAGATAAAGTGTGTAATATTTTACCATAGATAAACTTTGATTTTTACACCTTAAGACATAAAAAAAATTTAGAGGGTTTTCCTTCTTAGAATCTCAAAAGTGAGTGAGAAAATAACATTTAGAATTTTACTCTTGGATTTTCTAATTTTTGTTTTAGAGATGGATCATTGCCGATCTAAATAAGGAGTAATGTCAATATATATAAATCAAAATCAATATTTAATATCATAAATGTTTCTTATAAAAACACAAGTTTGTTTTGATAGAAAAATGGTGAGAAAAATAAGCCTAAACCAAATATGTCACTAGATCTTGCAAGAAAATGGTTAAACAAACAATATGTAGGTTTTTAAACACATAATGAAGATAGAAAGATGAACCAAAAATTGAATTAGTTATGTATCCACCATGGTCTATTTTTTTCACAAGGATCATGTTTAGTTTTGGTAATCAACGTCGATCTATAAAATTGATGTCAATTCCTATCAATTTTGAAATAAAATGGCACTGATCCTTGTAAGTTGTGAGTTACTTAAAATAGAAAGACATGGAAAGCAAAGTTAAAACTCAAGTTTTGAAGATTTTTAATCATCCATTAGAAAAAATAAAACTATCATATTAATATTATTATTTATATCAAATGTTTAGAGTCCCATAGGGTATGGCAGCATGTGAACAAGGATTGCAATAAAGGGAAGGTTAGTCTTGTGTTAGTCTAAAAAATAAAACTCAAAATAACACACTAAAATCCTAACACCTCTATCCTAGAAACTAGGGAGAGATTAGTATTAGAGAGTTGTAATCATGATGTCATGGTGGTGTCATAAAGATTATGTAGTGAATGGATGAAGTTCTTTAATTTCCTAAGTGATAATGATAAAGTGTGCAAGGTGCTTGTTCTTGTATGATTGAAGGTGGCTTGGTTGATATTCATAGTTTGAATAGCTAGAGATGTTTAGGGATGATTATGGTGATTTGATCTTGTGAAAGAGGTCCCTAAGATTTTATCTATACTTTTAGAACTTGTGTGCATAAGTGGAATCCATCTGGTTGTACATAGTTTTCATCTAGACATTTTGGGTCCAGAGGCATAAATCTGAGTAGGTAGTTTGATAGCATCGCCATTACCACATGGGAGTGAGTCAAGGGGATTTGGTCATATGTTTATGATCAAATTAATCCCTATTTTTTATGTGTCATATCTCAAGTCATGCATTAAAGTGTGGTCAAAGATATGAGTGTGAAAAATTAGCTTCTCATTCAGATTTCACTATTTTCCATACTTAGCAAAATTTGCAAAGTGGCCAGAAAGAGCTAAGTAAGCATGTTGATGATGTCAACATTCACATGCATGGAGTTATGAGGAAAAAATGATCATATGGGTTTATTCATTTTTATTCCTAGTTTATTTGTGCTAATTTTTATATCATGCAATGTAGCATGTCAAGAGATATGCATATGCAAAGTTGGGCTCCCAAGCAGTTTGACTATGTTTTCCCATACTTAGATAATTTTGCAATGTGGAAAGAATATTTGAGTGAGCATTTTTATGGTGTTATATCTTTCACATGTGAAGGTGTCAAGATAAAATGATCATATGGGTCTATTTAATTTTGACCATAAATGTTTTGCACTAAATTTGATATCATGCACTGAAGTGCATATTCAAAGTTGGCTTGTCAGGTAGGTTTTAACATAGTTGGCTCTATGACAAAAGATTTTGAGAAGGCATTTTAATTATGTTATATCTCACACATGTGAGAGTTATAGGAGTAATGTTTCACATGGTTGGATTATCCTATGTGAAGAGATCATCTGGTCCAAATTTAAGATCATGTGAGTAAGCATAGAAAATTTTATTGAGGTACAAAAATGGCTACTCAAGCATATTGAAAGGGTCCCCATAGTCATTTTGGCAAGTGTTAAAGATCGATCAAGATTGATGGTGTGCGTTGCTCCAAGAAGTCAAAAATTAGTGAGATGAAGATAGGTGTATGATTTTTTTATGATTGAATAAAGGTACAAGATAAGGATCCAATAATGAGTAGACATTCATATAGATTGATAGAATGATGAGCCTTGATCATTAAAGTCCTACCTGATCCACAAAGATCGATGGAGCATGTTAAGTCAACATTATAAGATTGCATGAGATGAGGTCAACATGACTAAGGTTTAACATCTGAGCATTAGAACCTATGTGTGAAATATAGAACAAGATTGATGGTGCATATTAGATCTGAGATGAGAGGACACAAGATGCAAGCATTATGTTCAAAAGTTAACTATGACCGTTTATATTTGAATTTGTAAAAGAAAAATTAGTTTCTAGTTTTTGGGCTATAATTTTAAATCCAAGATGAATTTGATCATGTAGTAAAAATCAAAGTGGTATAGGACTCCAAGGTGCATCTAGAAATATGGATTTAAAGATCTAAAAGTATGTACAATCAAAGATATTATTCTCTAAAGTTGACTATGTTATCATATATCTTCTGCAAGTGACTCGAGAAGGATATTCAAGATTGTATTGATGTTGTTTCAATTTTTCATGTTGAATTAGTAATTTGAGAGTGTTTTAGACTCTATGAGGATGCTCTATGAGTATTTTAGAGGTGTGGTCAATCTATCTTGAGTATGAAAAATTCTTAAGAAGATGACTGTATGTTCGGTAATGGTGTTCCTATGTATAAGGTCTCTATGTGAGTTAATTAAGCATACATAGAGGTGAGTTACATTAACCATGGTCATTTGAGGATGTCAAAGGGGATATAAGGAGTAGACCCATTTATTTAAAAGTGGTCATATGTTGTTTTTCTTCTCAAAGGTGTGCTAAATGGGTGAATAGGTCTTTATGAGACCTATAAGAGCTACAAGAGCCATATTAAAAGGTGTAGTTGCTTAAGGGTATCCCATAGATGCTATGTCCAACCTATGAATATTATATTGAGCCATGTCTTCATGTGTTAGATGTCTTAATGGTTAATACATGCCTAATGGCTGACCTATATGTTGTTAATCATGAATGCTCTATACACAGTGAAACTAAATGTGATGGTTTCTACACTTATATGACTTGGATGAGGTGTGGGCATTAGAGTGAAGAAGAGAGGAGGCTAAATGTGCCCAATGGATGGGTTGAGAAGTGAAGTAGATTAAGGACTATGTGTATGACCTATAGGTCATGTTTCTAAGGTTAGAATAGTGCTCTTGTAGGTTGAACATGATCAAAGAGGTTTATAGTGATCCAAAAGGATGTTTTGAATGTCTTGAGAATGAGCAAAGGATTGTTGGTTTCTTTGAGTGCTTAGTGGTCAGTTTGAAAGTTTGATTAGAGTATGGTTAGTGTATATGACCATATGGTTATATTATTATTGTTGTGATAGAGTTATTGTTGTGAAGGATTCATTAAGTGTGCAGAGTTGAAGAGTGGGGTTAGTTGTGATATGTAATCTATCCTAATTGATCTTTGTGTGTCGGTTTAAGTATGTAATGTGCTTTGGCCAATAGGGTGTGTTGGCTGATAGAGTTGTTGATAAAGGTGAAGAGTGATAATCATAGTTCCATCATTAGGTGTTGAAGACATTAGTTCAAAAGTGGATTTATTCATAGGTGTTATTGTGGTAGCTCAACATCTAGGGTGGTTATAGCCTCCTTGTAAGGTAAAACATGTTAAAAGTTTGGTTATTATTAGAGCTCAATTAAACAAGTGTAACAACACCTAGTGGGATTAGAGTATCACTAAATAGGGATTATAATTCCTTGATCATTTATAGATGGTCTAAATTGGTTTTTTTTATAGGATAGTAGTCCAATTGTAGGTTCCAGTGGGTTTTATTCCCAAAGAGGGTTTCCCATGTGTGTCTTGTGTTATGTGCTTGATCTTGTATTTTATTTCTTGTACATTGATATGATGATGTGTATCCTTCATGAATGCTTATGGTAATTTATTAAGGAATTGTAAAAATTAGATTTGAAGTTGGATAATTTGGGCTTATTGATTCACCCCCCTCTCAGTGATTGTACCTCTAATAATTGGTATCAGAGTGGGTCCTTTGGAAGAAGAATAACATCTTGAAGGAGATTTTGAGTAGGTAAAAAAATGGATAAATAGTTGAATAAAGAGAATAAAAAGTGGAAGGATGTGATCAAGGCACTTGAAGAGCAGATATGTATTTTTAAGAAAGATTCCAAATAGGATGAGAATGTTAACAATGATCTCAAGGTTCAACTAGTAGATGCCAAGACATGTTTGAGTTAAAAAGAGAAGGACATAATGCATGGTGAATAAGTTTTCCATGACAAAAAAGAAGATGATAGTGAAGAAGAAGTTGATTTAGAAGCTGAGATCATGAGTGCACTTGGTAAACTAAGGAGAATAAGAAAATGAATCATAAGATGAGATATGTGATCAAAGGTCTTTAACCACAAGTCATTTCTCTTGAGGGAAGTTTGATAGAGCAAGAATTTAGAATAAAGGATGAAATGTATAAAGAAGCTAAGAGTGATAAGGATACTATCCAAGTTCTCAGAGGTTAGTTGATGGTTGTTATTTCAAGTATAAAATATAAATATGATGAGTGCATTCAATTGGAAACCAAGCTAGATTAATTGAAGGACGAGTATGAGAATATTTTTTTCAAAATAAGTAAGCTTGAAGAAGATCAAAATAAGTCAAATTAGGTCAAGAGCAATGAAAGAATACTAGTTATACAACCCAATGTAATAACGTATGCTAGTTATTTACATGGCCATTGCCATTTTTTCTATAAATATGTTCATAGTTCAAGAGATTGTAGAAAGATGAAATATAAGAATGAGTTCACATGGAGCCTTGGAAGAAGGAGAAATTGGTCTTGGAAAAGACTTAACTTAGATCAATCAAGAGGAATGTTGAATGATACTATTTTATACATTTGAAATAAAGTAGGACATATTACCATATTTTAGAAGAATAGCTTGAAGAAGCATTCTTCTCCTAAATGTCACTCAATGGTATTGAGACCAAATACTATGAAAGATAATTTTGATCAAAGTGGGCTTCCTGATACTACAAATAAGGAATATGATATGAATAGGATACAAGAATGCCAAGAGGATTTGTATTTTATCTAAATAGAAAAGGAAGATCATAATCATAATCAAGAAAAAGGTATGAATGATCTTGTTTGTTTTAGATGTCATAAAGTTGGTCACATTGATAGGTATTGTAAGAACATGTTGAATGATTTCCAAAAGAAAGATAAGTTGTATTAATCTCCTAGTGTGTGAGGAAGATGTCACAAGTGGGTATAGAAACCTAAGCCTATCAAAGGAGATTAGACTAAGACCAAAGATGATTTATTTTCCATAATAGACATGAAGGGAAGACAAGATTTTATGTTGTCTAATTTTTCTAAAAAATATAAAGAAAAGAATGATGTCAAGCATCCTTTCAATTCAAGCAAGACTGAAAGTTAAAAAAGGATATGGAGATATGGGAGTCTCTAGAGTCTTGGGACTTTTAGTCTCACTATGTCTAAAGGGTGTCTTTGTCTAATCTTCAAGGAGACACTTTGTAGAAAGAAGAATCATGGTATATGTTGATTAGGTCTTGTTTGTTGTTACAAGATAAGAAGGTCATGAGAAGATGTTTTAGCTTAATATGAAGGACTTTATTGATTGGTAGGCCTGTGTGTCAAAATGATCTGTAGTTAATCAGTTTGATCCCAGTTTTTGAAAAACTAACCCAAAGGTTGAAAGATAGTGACTTAATGGTTTGATTTATATAAACCCTAAGGTGTGTGTTCATGATGTTAATGACTTAGTTTTGGTATATGGATTTAATTAAATATTAGGTGGAGTATATCCAATGTTTTCATCAATTAGTGACATGCTTGTAATGCATGGTTGAGTCTAGTTTAGTATTCTTTGTCATGAAAGAATGTTGGTAGTGTGTACAAGATAAGAGAGAAAAGAATGGAAGTTTTCTAGGTGTCTAATCAAGGATGATGAGGTGTCAATATTTTATATTACTTAGAAAGGTATGCTAATTTCATTCATGTGTGCTCAAGGTGTGTTCAGGGTTCTTGGTCCTGAAGATAAGAACTTGTCAATTCTTTTTATTAAATTGATTGATAAAATGTTGAAATAATGTAAGACAGGGTTGATATGGAGGATGAGGACAATGTGTTATCATATATTTGATATCATGAAGTAGGTCTCTAATTTCTATAAATGACAATTTATGTATGTCATGGAGTTAGGGTGAACTAACTCAGTTAGTTTGAATGGCTTGAGGAGTTATGCATAATATGAGGGGGAGCATATGTAGATACTTTAGTCATGTTGAAGATACTGTGTTATCTAATATAGATGAGAACTCAAGTAGGTTATGATGATGACTTGATCAAACCAAGTCAAGTGCTTTGATAATGTATTTGAATCCTCATACATAAATAAAGGGGGAGATTTGTAATTAATCAGGTCCTAAGATTAGAGGACAATGTAGTTGAATCTAAGAGAAAAGGTATGGAGGTAATTGTTTTTATTCATCATTTTTTTTAAAGGTCTTGAAGATGTGTATAGTAAAAGATGTGGGCTCTGCAAGTTCTAGGTAGGGCTACAAGGAGGCTAGATAGGCCTAGTTTGAAGAAGACTTTTTTCGCTCAGTTTATCCATAAGTGTAAGGTATGTTTATTTCAAGGTGAGTTCTCAAGTTGGTTGAGAGCATGTTTCCTATTTGGTGAGTGTCATAAATTTCTATTGGTGGTCCTTATGGTAGCTTAAGAGATAAGGCTAGTAAGCTTGTATGTTGGTTCTTTATGGTGTGTGAAGATCTGAAGATGCTTAGAAGGTGTAATTTTTTGAAGTTCTTAGGAGGAGTCCATATTAGATGTTTTCATTATGTGTCCCTTCAGATTTATATGGTTTGTGTGTTTTTCTTCATTTGTTGTAGTGCTTGGTTGAAGAAAGTGTTGGCATGTAGTAAGAGAGAGTTGTCAAGACAATAAGCGGTAGGCTCAAGGTAAGGGGGAATTTGCATCATCTTTATAAGATGGTAATTTCATATTTATAGTCTTTTTAGGTCCTCAATATTAGTTGGTGCCCAATTTCTCATTGTGTCAAAGGGGTAGAAAGTTCCTATTATGGAAATTTCCTATTGTGGGAGTGTATTTTTTGGAGAGAGAAGGTGAGTTATATATTACTATATTCATGGGTGTTGACATCAATGAAAAAGGGGAGATTTTTTGAGAGTTGTCATGATGATGTCATGGTTGTGCCATGAAGATGCTCTAGTGAGTGGATGGAGTGATTTGATAGCCTAAGTGATAATGATAAAGTGTGTAAGGTGCTTGTTCTTATGTGCTTGAAGTTGGCTTAGTTGATCTTCAGAGTTTGATTGGTTAGAGATGTTTGGGGATGAGTATGGTGATTGAATATTGTGAAATAGGTCCCTAAGATGTTATATATGCTTTGATAACTTATGTGTATAAGTGGAATTCATCTGGTTGTCCATAGTTTTCATTTAGACACTTTGGGTCTAGTGGTAGAAAATCTGAGTAGGCAATTTGATGATGTCACCATTACCACATGGGAGTGAGTCAAGGGGATTTGGTCATATGGTTATGATCACATTAGTCCCTAGTTGTTATGCACCAGATCTCAAGTCATTCATAAAAGTAAAGTCAAATATATGAGGGTGTAAAGTTGGCTTCTCAGTGAGATTTCATTATTTTTCCATAGCCAAATTTAAAATGTGGCCAAAAAATATTTGAGTAAGCATGTTGATGAGGTTAACATTCACATGCATGCAAGTATCAAGACAAAATAATCATATGGGTTTATTAATTTTTTTGCCTAGTTTATTTGTGCTAATTTTTAGATCATGTGATGTAGCACATCCAAAGATATGCATATGTAATGTTGGGCTCCCAGACAATTTGACTATGTTTTCCCATACTTAGCCAATTTTGCAATGTGACAAGAAAAGATAAGAGAGTATTTGGTGGTGTTATATCTTACACATGTGAAGGTATCAAGAAAAACTAATCAGATGGTTTTGTTTATTTTTGAGCATAAATGTTTTGCATTAAATTTGAGATCATGCACTAAATCACAACAAAATTTATGCATGCTCAAAGCTAGCCTCTAAGGCATCTTTTGACATAGTTGGCTTTGTGATAGAAGATTTTGAGAAGGCATTTAAATGATGTTATATCTCACATGCACAAGATTTTTAAGAGTAGTGTGTTACATGGTTAGATTTTCCTATGTGAAGAGATAATCTAGTCCAAATTTGAGATCATGCAAGTAAGCACATAAGAAGTTACTAAGGTGCAAAAATGGCTACTCAAGCATATTGAAAGGGTCCACATACTGAGTCATTTATGCAAGTGTTAAAACTCAAGCAAGATTGATGGTACACATTGCTCCAAGAAGTCAAGAAGTAGTGAGATGATGATAGGTGAATAATGTTTAACAATTGAGCAAAGGTATAAGATAAGGATACAATATCAAGTGGGAATTCATATGGATTGATCAAATGGTGAGAATTAATCATTAAAGTCCTAACTACTCTATAGATATTGATAAAGTGCATTGAGTCAACATTATCAGATTACATAAGATGAAGTCAACATGACTAAGGTTTAACATCTAGGAATTTATTCCTATGAATTAAAGATCAAAAAAGATCAATGGTGTATATTTGATCTGAGTTGAGAGGACATGAGATGCGAGCATTATGTTTGAAGGTTAACTATTACTGTTCGTATTTGAATATTTGAGTTTACAAAGGAAAAACTAGTGTCTAGTTTTTAGGCTATAACTTTTGATCCAAGATGAATTTACTCATGTAATAAAAAGAAAAGTGGTAGAGGACTCCAAGATGCATATGGAAATATGGATTTGAAGATCTTAAAGTATGTATAGTCAAAGATATGATTCTCCAAATTTGACTATGTTTGCATATATGTTCTACAAGTGACCTGAAAAGGATATTTGAGCTTGTATTGATGTTGTTTTGATGTCTCATGATGAATTAGTTATTTAGGAGTGTTTTAGTCTCGATGAGGATGATCTATGAATATTTTAGAGGAATGATAAATCTATCTTGAGTATGAACAATGCTTAAGAAGTTGACTATACATTCATTAATGGTGTTCCTATGTATAAGGTATATGTTTGAGTTGATTGACCATATGCAAAGGTGATCTACATTGATTATGATCATTTAAGGATGTTGAAGGAGACATAAGGAGTGGACCCATGTATTTAAAAGTGGTCATGTGTTCTTATAAGATCTACAAGGGCCTTATTAAAAGGTGTAGATACTTAAGGGTGACCCATAAATTCTATGGCCAACCTATGAAGATTGTATTGAGCTATGTCTTCATGTGTTAGATGTCTTAATAGTTAAGACATGCCTAATGGCCAACCTAGATATTGTTAATCATGAATTGTCTATTTATAGTGAAACCAAATTTGATGGTTTCTAGAATTGTATGAATTAGATGAGGTGTGAGCATTAAATTTAATAAGAGAGGAGGTAGAGTGTGCCCAATGGATGGGTTGAGAAGTAGAGTAGATTAAAGACTATGTGTATGACCTGTAGGTCATGTTTCTGAGGTCAAAATAGTGATCTTGTAGGTTAAGCATGAGAAAAGAGGTTTAGAGAAATCTAAAAGGATGTTTTAGATGTCTTAAGAATGAGTAAAGGATTGTTGGTGTCTATGAGTGTTTGGTTGCTAGTTTGAGATACTGATCAAAATGTTGATAGTGTGTATGACCATCTAGTTATGTTATTATTATTGTGATAGAGTTATTGATGTGAAGGATACATTGAATGTGTAGAGTTTAAGAATGGGGTTGGTTGGGATTTTAATGTGTCCTAATTTATTTTTGTGTGTTGGTTCAAGTATGTAATATGATTTGGCCAATAGGGTGTATTGGGTGATAGATTTATTGCTAAAGGTGAAGAGTGATAACCATAGTTCCATCATCAGGTATTGAAGACATTAGTTCAAAGTTGGAGTTGTTCATAGGTGATGTTGTGGAAGCTCAACATCTAAGGTAGTTTTAGCCTCCTTGCAAGGTAAAACTTTCTTAAATTCTAGTTGTTGTAGTTAAGCTAGACAGGTATGGCAACACCTTGTGGGATTGTAGTCTCACTAAATATGGATTATAGTTCCTTGATCATTTATATATGGTATAAATTGGTTCTTATTTTATAGGATAGTATTCCAATTGTAGGTTATAGTGATTTTTATTCCCCAAGTGGGTTTCCCATGTATGTCTTATGTCGTGTACTTGATTTTGGATTATCTTTATTGTTCATTGTTATGAATGATGTGTATGCTTCATGAATGCTTATGGTAATTTATTAAGGACTTGTAAAACTAAGAATTCAAGTTGGATAATTTGGGCTTATTGATTCACCCCCCTCTCAGTGGTTGTACCTCTAACACTTAGCTAACAAAACTAAATGAAATCACCAAAAAAAACTCTTTTACCTTTCTTGGAGCTCCTAAATGGATTGTTAAATGATTTTCTTGGCTTGTGAATCAAGAAGTCTTTGACAATGGAGGTTAATTGGATCCTTCTCTACTTGGAACCTTGTCTTTGATGTTTCTTGGCTTAATATTTTGGCATGGTAACACTACTTTCATGAGGCTTATGGAGTAAATCCTGCATAATATCTCTACAATATCTAATATCTAAAATGAAGAGGTATGGCCTTGTATTTATAGCTTCAAGAATTAACTCTCACCTAATGTGAGTTAAGGCTAAGTTTAAAAATGGAATGAGTTCAAACAAATGTTAGGTGAGTTGAGACTAACTCCACTTGATTTAATAGTTGTCATGTAATTATGATTTTTAATTAATAGGCATGATTGTCAAATTGGATATTTTAGGATATTTTCAAAGAGATTGACAACTCATAAAGGCAATGATGAAAGGCTTCGATATTTTTATTTTTAGAATTTATATTTTTAAATACTCATTAATTAAAAATGGATAATTCAACTAAGAATTTAATATTTTATAATTATAAAATCAATTTCTATTAGCCTTTTAGCTCTTTCAAGATTTGATCAAGTACCCTGCTTAATGGGTCTATAGGTCAAATTGATAGTTGTTATGTCATAATGTGATTAGGGATGAATCCATGAGATAATATTATTGTATATGGGATAGTATCCCAATTAGGTATGTATCAACATGATTTTGAGCTTTGATGTATGATTCATGAGCAAATTTAGGATGTTTGGTGATTCTTAGGCTTAATGTGAAATGATTGGTAGGAATTAGTTTGAAGTCCAATCAAAATCCAATTGTGTCTAATTTTAGGTGTCTATAATTTATTTCAAAGAAGAGCATAATATTACTTGGGACAAATTATATTTTTAGAAGTAATTTCAATGGATCCAACTAAGATTAGAGCCATTATAGATTGGCCAACACCGACAAATGTGCATGAGGTACATAATTTTATGGGTTTAGTAGGGTACTATAGGAAGTTTGTACCAAATTTATCCAATATAGATTATCCCATAACATTTATTTAGAATAATGAACAACATTTTTTTTGGTCTGATAAGTGTGAAAAAGCCTTTCACATTTTGAAAAGAGGTTTAATTCAGCACTAGTATTGTAGATTTTAGATCCAAATAGTCACTTTACAATTATAAAAAAAATCAAGAGATGGTTTAAGAGGAGTTATTATGTAGGATGGTTTAATTATGGCATATTAATTGAGTAAATTAAAACCTTATGAGGAAAATTATGCTCCTCATTACCTAGAACTAACTACCATAGGTCATGATTTAAAAGTTTGGAGGCATTATTTATTGGGAAAGCCTTTTGAGATTAAATCTAAAAAAAATTAGGAATAAAGTACATACTTACCCAACCTAACCTTAATGATTGTTAAAGGTGGTGGTTATAATTTTTGTTAGATTATGATTTTGATATTAACTATATTAAGGGAAAAGAGAATAGAGTTGTAGATGTTCTTAGTCATAAAAGGTACATTATAGTTTTGGCCATGATAAAAAGTACCTTTTGAGATTAGGTACTAAAATTCTCACCTATAGTTTAATTCTATGAACAAGTTAAGAAAGAATTGGTAGAGAATTATTAGGATCATAGATACCATGGTTTTTAATTTGAGAATGTTGAAATTTTGAGGTATAATGGAAGAATATATGTTCCTAACAGGGGAAATTTGAGGAATAGTATGATAAAGAAATTACACAATGTTCCATACTCAAGACATCTGGAGTGACTAAGCTATTACCATAATTAAGGCCATTGTATTTATAGAAGGGAATAAAAAATGATAAGCAAGACATGTGAATCCTACATGGTTGTTATACCCACATTCCATACCATAATGGAAGTGGTAATTTATTAGCATGGACTTTATCCAAGGTTTGCCTATGTCTAGAAATCGACATGAAATGATTTTGGTAGTTGTGGATAAACTTACTAAGGTATCTCACTTAATTCTAGTAATTTAATAGATGATGGACCAATGTTTGACAAAAAATTCATGACAGATGTTTATATATTGCATTGGATTCTAAAAAACTTCATTTTAGATAGATACCCTAGGATGACCTCAAGGTTTTGGCAAACTCTCAATTCAACTTTGGGTACATAAGTGAATTTTAGTATAGATTACCATCCATAAAAGATGGAAAAATAGAGATAATAAATTAGGTCTTTAAGGATATTTTGAGGATTTATTACATGGACCAATAATACAAATGTGATGAATACCTACCATTGGTTGAGTTTACTTATAACAACTCATACCAATCAAATTTGAAAATGGATCCTTTTGAGACATTGTATGGTGGGAGGTATAGAACATGAATAAACTAAGATATATTAGAAGATTGAGTGGTTTTTGGACCTGATATACTTATATAAATGGAATAACAAGTAAATTTACTAAGGCAAATATTGGCTAAAGAAAATGATAGGCAAAATAGTTATGATAATTTAAAGAGAACAACAAGGCAACTCTTAGTTAGAGATAAACTTTTTCTATGAGTTAAACCCCAAAAGAACACTATTAAGTTTAGGAAATCAAAAAAATTATCACCAAGATATGTGGGACCCTTCTATAAGCTATTAATTATGTAGCGTATAAACTCACATTTCCACTAAATTTAGCTTAAAAGCATAATTGTTTTCATGTATATTATATCTTAATAAATATATTGATGATCCTACAGATGTTTTGGATTAGAATGCATTAAAGGTTTAGGATCCAGGGGTGGTCTGAGTATAGCTAATTATAATAATTGATACTTGCAAGCTCAACTTATGTAATAAAGAAGTATCACAATGCAAGGTCTAGTGGGATTGATATTATGAGGATAATGCTACATGAAAAGATTATGAAGAATTATTGAAGTTGTTTCCTCAATTATTTAAATGATATTTCTATTGAACATTGTTATTATTTTTTGAACTATTGTTTGAAATAAATGTCATCGAGATGATGACTTATTTTAGGGGGGAAGGATGTCACATTCATTTTTGCTCTATAAAACCACTTAAGTATTAGTAATGGATTATGAAACTAATGATTTGCAATTATGATTTTTATTTTTGATTTGAGTATGTATGTTTCAAGTTTGACAGTCATATTGTTGTTTTATGACTAGTTATTATGTTGGATAGCATTTGCATATGTTATACTATGCCTTATAATCATGATGACTGTGATTTCATTTGTAGATGATTTATATTACAATAGTTCATTGATAATTATTTATTTATTATCGTTATGATCTTGGACTAAGTACCCATTTAATTGATTGAGATTGTTTCAGGATTGTCTCGCCCTCACAAGCAGCACATAGAGAGAGTATCATCAGAGAGGGGGGTACATATACCAACATTTGGGGTTGATATAATTCTATCAAACCTACACACCACATTCTAGTTTCTTGAGTGAAATGAATGTTAATTGTATTGGTTGTTTTGATAGCAGATGAGTCTTATTTGCATTGATTAGGTACATCACTTGTCATGATTTGTATGATATGCTAATTCTATGAATTAATTGGTTGTGTTCTTAAATATTTATAGGAACTAAATTATTATTTGATATTCTTGACTATATTTTAATTGGTGGAGTTATGAATGTTATTAGTCTTATTTAGTTTCTTGATTGATCTTATTTGAATTGGTCACATTATGTCTTTCTAGTGACATAATATAGGATACAAAATAGGGTAAATTTACCCCAAAAAAATTAATTAAAGGAAATTTCAAACTTGGTTTAGGTTTTGATTATTATTATTGGCATATTACAAAAATTTAAAAGGAATTAGGTGTATTCTTTTTTTATTTTTTTGTTATGATTTAGGGAGTTGACTTCACCATTTTTAGGATCTCTAGGGTTACATGTGATTATCATGTTATATATAAAGCTTAAGACTGTAAGTTAATGGAAAATTAAGAGATGATGCATTGATGAATGTGAATGGACTCTAGACATGAAAAAATGTGCATGGATTATGGAAAAAGAATAAGAGAAGAAAAGAGGTAAGATGAATCACAACATTATAGAGGAAAAGGAAGGGAGTTCTTAGAAAGAAGAAGGAATCTACCAATATATTCAATCAAAATAATGGATAATACTATAACCATGAAAGTAAAACTTTCAATTGGTGAATGGAGAATAAAAGGGTTTTGTTTTATAGTTTTAAACTTCTTTAGGAATAAAATAATAGAATCTTTACCTAGGATACACCTTGGATAATTGCATATGTTGGTATAATTTAATTTCATTTCTAGGCCTATAAAATTAATACTGAGTTTTTCCATTTTAGAAAATTTGGAAATCTATTATCTATTAAAATCCCTTCAAGGATATTCCTTCATATTTCACTTTTGATTTTTGCATTTATTTAAAGGTTATTGGCTATCATAATATAGTTTAATTGATTTTCTCCTAAAAAGTAAGGAACTTTGTATTTTACTTCATTATAAATTATGTATGGATTCAAAATAGTAACAAAATTTCTTCAATAAATACTAAGCTACTACAGAATTAGGAATTTACTTTGAGTTGTTAAAAAATTATGATATATCCTACACATAACTATTTTGACATACTTTGAGGGTCGGGTTGTACAAATTCTAACTGATTTGAATGTGAGTCAAATGAGTAAAATTTTGGAATACATGTTGATAGAAGTATAATTTTTAAAACCTTAGCTATATGTTGGATGTACATATTATTTTTAAATTAGTATAAGCCTAGTGAAACATTATTTGAGGGATTAAATTATATTTCCATTACCTAATGAACTAGAGATAAAAAAAATTATATTATATTGAGGTAGTCTATAATAGGGTTATTAGATACTTCTTTTATGTTAAATCCAACATATAAACATGTGTGTGTGTGTGTGTGTAGTGTACCATGTGTAAATACTTGGTTAGATTTGAAGACTTAACTATGTTTTATAACCTACTTTAGAGGTACACATAAATGGATGTATAAGTATATATAAGAGATATGATGAGTACATTCATATATATATGTAAATCTATTAAACCCAAACATATAATTATTTCCTTTTTAATGATATAGTATAGTTATTATTTTGATGGAAAATATTATAGTTATGTACATTAATTATTTATTAATAAATCTAAGATTATTCCTAAATAATTAACTAGTTTAGAAAATAATATATTAATAGTGTGCATAAGTGAAGGTGTGCATATGTGTGTGTGTGTGTGTGTGTGTGTGTGTGTGTGTGTGTGTGTGTGTGTGTGTGTGTGTGTGTGTGTGTGTGTGTGTGTGTGTGTGTGTGTGTGTGTGTGTGTGTATAAAGATAAATACATTCATTTATGTATGCATATGTATCAAACCAAGTATTAACTTTTCTCCCTTTTTAAAGTATTGAAGAGTTGTATATTATAAAAGGGAAAATTCTAAGTTTGAATTATTTAAGTGATTGTGTATATATAGATGAGTATGATTATCCATATATTGTTTGAATGGTAATGGGATATTAAAAAAGTATGAAATTAAATAAAAAACTTAGGAATATTATATACACATTCTTAAATATTATAATATTTATAATTATTCCTATTTATATGTGAAAAATAGGGCAAATCTTGTTTTTAAAACATAACTAGATTATAACCTTATTTTAATGATATTTTATTTTATAATAGAACATGATGGACTGAGCTAGGAAAGATGTATAAAGAAAGACTAGAAACTTGATTTTGTTTGAGTTATTTAGAGATTCATTGGTTACATTATTGGCTGAATTTTATACTACCACACACACACACACACACACACACACAAAACTAGATTGTAAACTTATTTTAATGATAGTTTATTTTATAATAGAACATGATGGACTGAGCTGGGAAAGATGTATAAAGAAAGACTAGAAACTTGATTTTCTTTGAGTTATTTAGAGATTCATTGGTTACATTATTGGCTGAATTTTATACTGCCACACACACACACACACACACACACACATATATGAATTAGGTTTAAAGATACATTATGAAATGGATTTATTGTTTTATCCTTGGATTGCCTTCATACACCTATTTTAATGATTAGTTTAAGTATAGTTCAATTATATATTATATACATATCACTTATATAATTAAGTGAATGAAAATAATGTGATTCTTGACTATGATTACTTATATATTACATTTTTATTTGAGTTGACTGTAAGCTATAATCTATAATTATTTTGCTTTGAATGTAAATGTGAAAATTATTATACTTATTTTTTGGATAACATTTGTTATATATATGATGGTGCTAGTATGAAACTCATATACCTATCCCTTAATATCATCTTATAGTCATGATTTAGTATTAGAGAGTTTTGTATGAGTGAAATTGACTCAGATTCTTAGATCTAATTTCTATAATGAAAAATTTGGCCAAAGTAAGGTTATAGCTGAGACATTGTCATTCCATTGTAGTTTCTAGTTTACATGTGTATGTTTATGCCATATTAAATAGAGGATTAGATTCCATGATGTATGTGACTATTACATGTTTTAGTGATTGTCCACACATGGGTTCTAATTCATTTCTTAATATCTACACTATTATTATCTACCCCTCCATGAAGGGTAGTGCCACTCCTAGCAGGGAGGTGTGTGAGAGACCATTAGTTGGTGATTGGAGGTAAAGAACTTGGATGATGTTCTCCCTCTATTTAGTTTTTTGAACCATTTGGGGATCATACTAATGGCTGCATTCATGGATCATCAAGTTATTTGTGAATCTCATTTATATTGTTATACATACTATATTATATATGTGACTTTGTTTTAAAATGTAACATATTGTATATTGTTATTTTATGGATATTCAACATTGCAATGGCTATGATATTTTTAATTAATTATAAATATTATGATAGTAATAGATATATGTTTAATTATAGATAAAATGTGGATTATATTAGTGTTATATTGTACTTGATTTACTTTCATTGTTCATTTTATGAGAAATATTCATCTTAAAATCTGATTTAGATTGTTTGAAAACTAGATGGATCATTTTATTAATCACTAGGTTAATATATTTATACATTTATTACTTTAGATGAATTCAGTAATCAAGTAGTGATTATTTAGATAGTTATAGAATATTTCATAAGACATTTGAAAAAAACTTTTATGGTAACATAGTGGGGTTGTAACATTGATGGCTTGGCAACTACAACTCTTGAAGAATAGAGGCTTTCCTTAGAGATTCTTGTTGAAGAAATGGGCTAAGTGGGTAAGATTTATGATGAAAGGATGTTGTACATGGCTAAATCTAGAGGTACTTAATGGAATTAAAATGGGGTTAGAATGGGAAATAGGGAGTCACCACTTAAGTAAGCCTATTAGGAAAAGGAAAACTAGGGGGTGATCCAATGTGTTTTGAGGGATGGTGAAAAGTGGAGAAAGGAGCTACATAGACACCTATTTCTAGTCACATTTTAGGCTTGAATCAGGGCTATTACTAATGTTAAAATATAAAGCCTACACAACTTGAGGTTGAGTATCCTAAACTATAGGAGGTGGTGGATCTAGATTTGAGAATAGGGGAGGTGAGACCCACAAAGGAGAGTGAGATATGACTCCCTATATGATTTTCATTTAAAATTGGGGGGTAGTTTCTTAAACATCTCCCTAAGTATAAGTTAGTGTAAGTGAATTAGGGAGACTCTGGGAAGATGGCCTAGGTTAAACCTTCTTTTTTTCCCTTTATTCACCTTGAGCCTGACAAATACCCCCTTGTCATCTATAGGGTTGAGGTGGATCTCATTATGTAGGTAACGCATGTGTTTGTACATGATGTTGAGATGATCTTGATATCTCATCACATAGGCTATGACAATGCCATGAGGGTCTCATTATATATGATCTACTCTACCCTAGGCATAATAATCCCCACTCACAATCATATTTTGTAATAAAGGTCAAATTTTCTATATGTGGTGGCCGATGAAAATAGGGAAGGTATGAAAAACTTATATTGGTGGATGAGTTAGTGGTTAAAGACACCTTATATCAACTAATTTACAATATCCTACTTGGCCAACTAGTCTATAACCTAATATGGTAAGTGGAGGGGGACCTTTTGAATACCTACCACTCATATAATGGCATCATCCCTATAATACCAATAATCATTAATGGTGAAAAGAGATTGCCTAATTTCATTAGAAATATAAGGTATGGCTACCTCATTGATGGGCATTAGAACCTTGTAGAATGAATCATATATTTTCTAGATATGGTTTTGGTAATGGTGTCTATATAGTTTTTAGAACACCACATGAACCATTGTGCCTTTGGGAGTCCATGGTGGGAAATCAAAAGTCTTAAACAAAATATTTGCATAGATAGTATCCACTAGGTAACTCATCATGTAAAAGTTACCACCCTCCTAAGCCTCTATGACGTAGTGCACCAGTCAGAAGTTGATAATGCTCCCAAGGATTGAGATCTCCTCACCCTTAAGGATGATGGAAAGTAGGTGCACCTATAATAGATCGACATGCAAACATTCACTTACCACAAATAATCAATCAATCAAGATCATCTCAATATGGACCCCTTCCTTGAAGGTGTAATGTAATAATCAATATCTTCCTTGTTGACACACTTGGTATTAGGTTTATCTTCCCAATCCTACAAAACCTCATAAATCTGATAGGTGTTATCCCATGCATCCATTATGTTCTTTCCATAGGTAATTGTGTACTCTAGGAAGTTGTAGTAAGCTTTAAACATAAATTCTAAGATGTATAAAATATTATTCCTTGATCCTATAGAGTACTAACATTATGGGCATCATCTTACACTCGCTTGGATTTAAGGAGCATATTATCAAAGAGGTAAACACTAGGGAAAACTAAGTTTGGCCATAACATTGTGCAACCCACATATTTCGTATGCCCTGAGGGCATCTAGGAACTCAACCTCATATTCATCATCACTAGAGGTAGACTTTGGCACAAATTCAATTTCTTTAAATATTTCATTATAGTTATTGAAGTGGGTTAAATTATCAAGAAAGGTGGTGTATCTATATTTGAGCTCCCTTAGGTTAGAGGATGAAGAATCCATGGAATATAAAGGGTAAATCTTGATAGTGATTTATTCAGAGAAAGAAGGGAATTAAGGGAATAATAATGAGCTAAAAGTGAGGAGGAAAACTCTAGGAAATTACTAGCAAATAATGGTAGACCACTTTGGTTTTGGACACTTATAAGGATCTGTACATATATCCTTCATTTATGGATTTTGGTGGCTCATTAAATGTGAATTAAAATTTGAGTTTGTATTAGGATCCACCTATTCATTTCTTGATCTATAATTAACTCAGGGATTTTGGATATACATTATGTACTAGATTTGGTGGCTATGATGATATATTTTAAACTATCGAATCGGGACCCAATTTCCCATTTAGTTAATGTGATGACTATGGTAGGCACATACATATCTTTCCCTATGGCATCTTAGGTGGATTTATCTCATGTTAAGTGTCCATCACTAGTTGGTCATGTTTATGACTAGTGCCACTTAATCATGGCTAGGTACCACACTTTACCTTTTTGAGAGCTAGAATGGACCACCTAGAGTATCAAGATGATGTGTGTCTCCCTTTGATTATTTTTTGAGTTTGACTATAGTTATTCTTAACCATTTTAGGAATCTCATGTATTTTTTATAAATTTATATGGAAGTACCACATGACATGATTTGATAGGTCAAAATTTCCTAAGCTCTAACATCTCTAATAGGTATGGGAGACTGATAGCTCTAATTTTTAGGTTGCATGGTAATTTTTCATTTAGTCATTCTCTCCTAGGATTTGACATCTTTGACATGTTTGAGAGACTAAAAACTTTGATAGGATCCACATAGTGATTCCTCATTCAGTTGGGCTCTCCTAGGATTTGACATCTCTAACATGTCTAGGAGACTAACAACTGTAATAGGATCCATGTGGTGCTTCCTTATTCAGTCAGGCTCTCTTAGGATATAACATCTCTAACATGTCTGATAGAATGATAACATTGACAACTAGGATATGTGGCACTTCTTTATTCAACAAGTTCTCTTGTGATCACAAAAGTGATGAAGATAAAATAAATCCATGCAATAAATTAAAAGCTTACATGTCTAATTCTAAGGATTTAAGAAACACTGATAAGACTCCAAGAGACTAACACTTTGGTAAAATCAACATGAGTCTAAATATGGGAAAAACACAATTAGCATGATAAAATATTTGAAGTATGAAAATACTTTTTTTTTAGAATAAGGTAGGGACTCAACTATTTTTAAACACTAGAAGACTATAGGGACCTTTATTAGAGACCATATCTCCATTAAAAACTCTATTAAATGCTTAGTATACCAATATGAAATATGATTTCAAGGATTCTAAATGTTTGAGGTTAGCACAAAAGGGATTAAAACTCTAGGAGGTCTTAAGTTAAGAATTTTCAGAAGGGTCCCCAATTTTTCAAATAAGGGTGATTGTATTGGACATAACACAATCTACTTGCATAGAGTGGTTCTTAGCTTGGTATCCCAACCCTCACACTAAATTTGTATGTGGTTATTTCCCTTCAATAATTTTTTTCCCTATAATTTAAGTTCTTCACAATAAAAGGTATTAATATAGGTTACACAAGCTCTCTAGGGGAGTCCCTTATATATCTTGTAGTATAGTGGTGTAGTATAGTGGGGTCCAAGTCCATATAAATATGTTTATCTAACACTTAAATATCATAATGTTACCTTGTCACTTCACATAATCATGTATGAGTAAATTTTCTTAGTTTTATGATAGTTGTCCTTGCTATTTATACTCTAGTGGAGCATTGAATTTGGATTAGTGAGTGGTGATGAAATCCACATCACAACCTACCTAAGGATTATGAAAATTATGTGGGGATGGATTCCATGTCACATTTTTCCTCAAAAATTAAAAAAATGTAAGTAGGTTTATAAATTATTTTTATCCCCAAGATCACCCTAAGTGTGTGAGGGGAGTGAATACACAGCCTTAGCCTCAGGTGAATAAATAGGGAATCAAAAAGATTAAGTCAAAATAATTAAATTTAATATACATGCATAATTTAATTAATTTAACTAAATTAAATGTGACAAAATTATGTTATGAGATATTTTGTATGTTGTGTCTTTGGAGAATAGACCTACAACACAAAGCTTAGTAATTTAATTTAGATCTTGGAATATAACCTATAAAACCATAATAAAAAATTGAAATCATGTTTCTGTAAAATGAAATCACAAATCCATTTAGGGAAATCATGTTTTAATAGATCAAATACACCAAACATATTAGTTATCTTAGAAAATAGAACATAATTGAAATCACTTCTGTTGACAGTGAAGTTGCTAATCTCTAAAGTGAAGTCATTAGGGTTAGATAAAATTTACTAAAACAAAAAAATGGACTATTTTCATAGATTCACTAATATATAATAGAAAATTACAAATACACAAATACTAATTACAAATACAATACTATATTAACAAAGCTACTAAAATAGAGGTCAAATCTGCTAGAACTAAAACACAAATTTGTAATTAAAATTAGGCAAAGATGATTTATCTGAGCAATGTTACATCTTATTAGAGCAAAGTTGTGTTTGTCGATGTCAATGTTATAATTTTTTAGTCACAAATTTAGAACCTAAAAATATAAAAACTACAAATAAATTTGAAAAAATCATTAAAATTATATCAAATTCATTAGTTTTATCATGAATTCATAAATGATTAAAACATGACTTTACACAAAATAGTTAAAAAGTCAAATGGTTAGATAGTCTTTAGTGATTAAATGTAGCATTTTTTCATGAATTCACTATTCTTTGGGGAGATGACACTTTTTTAAGGTCAATGCCATGTAATTTCATTAGTGAATTTAAACTTGCACATAAACAAAGATGAAAAAATACATGAAATAATTAAACTATCATCAAAATCATTAGTACAAAAAAATTATTCACAAATCAACAAAAGAAATTTTGAACAAAAAAATAAAAAGGGTCAAATATTTTGTTAGCCTCTAGTGGTAAAGTTTAGAGGTTAAGATAAAAAATTTAACTTTCATAATCAAAGTGTCATTTCTAAAGAATGAGGTCAAGTTTACATAGAGTGAAGTCATGTGCAGTTTATGAATGTAAATTCATAGAAATTTTGGGTGACAAAACTTTGTCAAAATGTACTTTAAATCTTGTTATAACACACAAAATCCTCAAAATGCATAATTTAGGTTTAAAATCCCACTGTAATCACCAAAAATGTGATGTGATAAATTAGGAATAGAAATATGAAAGCTAGGAATAATGGAGGACAAATTCAAAATCTCTAAATCTATCCTAACATACACAACACCTCTAAATGGGAAGTAATTCAAATGAAAATACACAATGAAATATAGAAAATTATGCCTCAAAATATAATCAAATTTACCTTTGTTTAAAAGTAGTTGATAAGCCTAAATGACAATATAAGAGATTGATGGATGATTTATATGTTGGATTTTATGAGTAATAACTAAAGATAGTTTCAACAATGGTGATGATAATAGATAAGGTGATATAAGTTCTCAAAAGATTCAAAAGATTGAATTTGCATGGGAATGAAGTTATTATATGAAAGGTGGTGGAGAAGATCAATGGATGAAAATAATCCATGGTGGAAATATATCCAAGGGTGTATGAATTTTATAGGAATTTAAAATTCCTAGATAATTCTAAAGAATGATTAGTAAGGGGCTATAGGCATTTTAGATAAATATATATCCCATTATAATAGATTAATACAGATTGGATGGTGATTAAAAACTAAAATTTTAGGAATTCTTAGTGGGGTTAGGTAGAGGTTGGTGAGGGATGAATTTTAAATCTTTGGAATTCCTAAAGGAATTCATAAGCATAATTTTAAATCTTGTAGTGATGATTTGATCCTTGAGGGATTCACAAGCACAAACGCTAGGTACTTGGGATTGAATATGCTTACACACACCATCAAAAGGAGATGTTAGAGGTGGAGAGGGTTGAGGAAGGATATGTTGGTTTTTTTTTTGGCACTATAGGATGGGATACCTTACCCCTTGGAGTTATGATAACATGGAATTGGTTAGATGAGAATTAGTTATCACCCTTTTGTGGGTTAAGAGGTGGAAGAGATTCATTTTTAGTAATTTTATATTTTCCAAATATTAAAAGGAGGATAATAACAGAGATACATATGAATGCTAACAAATAATCTTACGTTATTAAAAAATTAGGATTTTAGATGTGAAACCTTTAAAAAAAAATTGAGAAGGATGGACCCTATGGAAATATATGGTTTGGCTATGTTTGATTAATAAAAAGGGTTCACTAATATGTTTTATCATATTTTTTGAAAACTATTGAGATAGATTACCTAATATGGTAAACCAATGTGTAAAATTATATTGCTACAAATATTTAATAAATGCTACAAAATAATTTGAAACTTGATAAATCTATAAATATACTACATATAGAAAGTGTAAAAGAGATATATAAACTTAGTTAGAAAATAGAGATGCAAACTATTTCTATATCTAAGATTGATTAATAGATTATGCTAACTATGTGTGGATCCTAAGCAAGAGATAAGAGGGTTCATGGATAGTATCATTAATACTGGATAGTAGTTGGTGGTGTTATTATCTAAATAATTTGGATTTATCTAGAAAGGAATATGGATCTAAGATTTCTATGTTTTATTCAACTTTTCTTTTTTATTATATAGACTACAAGAGATTCTAATTTAATTTGGGGACCATTGTTTAATTATTTTCCCACTTAAAACCATATATCAATAGACAAAAAGCTAAAATGTAATCATAGAGTAAAAATGGGTCAGTGGTTGAAGTTTTGTTTGATCTCAAGACCACCTGTATTGAACACTGCCGACATACCAATACTCTAAATATGGATCAAACTCCATGTATTTCTCCTATGCCTCGATGGTGCATGTGAAACCAGTGAAAAGTGTTATATGTTGTTGTAATACTAGTGTGATTAAGTGATTCAACTATGAATTATGACCTTGGAAGTGTATTCAAACTTTTACACAAGGCTAATAGTGGTGTATTTAAATAAGAATCAGGGGAAATAGAGAATTTTATCCCAATGTACAAATTGAATTATAGTGTTTTTTAGTGTGGAAGCCTCTTTTGTGCAAAATGGTTTAAAATGTGATTTTATAGTTGTGTTTTGGGAATTTATTTGGATGAGAATTCTTATACTTGGGGATGACCCTTATACAACTTTTTTTTTTTAAATATTTGTTAATTGGTGGGAGGACACTACTTGTTGAATTAGATAATAACAAGGTGCACTTTTGTCCAAATAGGGTGGTATTGTCCTAAGGGAAATATTTACTAAGTTAACATTAGGGTTCAGTCTAGAGATGAGATTAGGTTATTAATTAATCTAAATAAGGACATTATGGACTGATTTATGTTGTTTTAAGGAATGATTCATCATGCATAAAGTGAATAAAAGTGGTCAAAAGGCATTATAATACGTCATGAGCTAAGTATTTTAAGAGAATGGTCACAAGTGCATTATTTTAGCTTAAATTTTAATTTGTGTCTATAATTACTTATAACTATTTGCATGGGATTATAAGGATATGCCTAGAATTTATTCTGTATTTATAATGCATAATATGTATTATACCTAGTTGCCAAGCTATTAAAGCAAACAGCCAAAAAATACATTTTAAAGTAGCCTTAGTAGTAAAATATGAAATTGAAAAAAAAAGGATGAAAGTTTTATTTAAGGTGTTGATTATTTGGTCTCTAACATAATACTAGTTACAAATCCTAATGAAGACACTCAATTTGGTATAGACTATCAAGATTTAATCAAGACATACCCCATATATGATCTTCCATTACCAAACATCCATTACATTATGTATTCTACCATTGGTTATGAAATGTTATCATTTATGGATGGCTTATATGGCTTCAATAAAATCAAATTTAACCCCACAAATAAATTAAAAACAACATTTATTACACCATGGAGAACATTTTTATATGTATTTATGCCATTTAAATTAAAAAATCTAGGGATGCGGATGACTTACTTGAAAAATCAAAACATCAACAAGATCATGTTATCAACTTATGGTAGATATTTTAGAGACTATAAAAATTTAATGCACATTTAAATCCAAAAAGTTTGTATTTGGTGTCACATCAATAAATTTACTTAATTATTTATAGCTTCATTGACTAATAATATATGATATTTTATGATTATATTAAATAAAGATACAAAATTATAATGGGATGTTATCTTTCGACATATTTTTGATGTAATTAAGTCATATCTACTCAATCCACCTATCCTTATACTACCAATACTATATAATCCTCCATTATTATAAATATTAGCTATAGAGCACACCTTAGGAAATTTACTCACATAATATGATGATTACCATTACCTAAGTCATATATTGGTTGCTTATAATAAAAATTACAATTCAATGGAAAAATTATTTTTATCTCTTGCATTTATGGCATAGAAATTATTAAATTATATGCTCAATAATGAGATACAAATTATAATAAAAAGCTAACCAACTTAAGTTTCTCATTTCCAAGTCACATTTATTAGGATGCATTACTAAGTGGGTAATGTTACTCATGAAATTTGACATAAAAATTTTATCACAAAAAAATTTAAAATGGAAAATAATTGAAAATCACTTCATTATCATGTCATTATTAGATATAACACCAATCAATGATGATTTTCATTATGGATTAATTTCATATCACACTAATATTAACACATGGATCATGTAATTCAATGGATCAAAATGTGCCAATATTGTTGTATTAGGGATAGTATTCATTACTCCTCAAGGTTATTCATTACCATTTTCATTTCTCTTGGTATTTTCATGTAAAAACAATATATAAAAATGGGGATTTATTACTAGGTTTATCTATAGCACACACTCTACAAATAAAATATCTAAAAGCATATGGTTATTCTCATTTGGTGGTTATTCAAGTATTGGATATTTATCAAACTTAATAAGAAAATTTAAACCCATACAAATATGTGAAGATGTTGATCATTATTCTATCACTCTTTTCCACATTCTCCTAGTTGATATTGAATATCTTTGATATTTTATAGATAGTTTTAATTTTTCCAATTCTATTTATTAAAGTTTCATCAATTATTTCTCTAGCATGTATACATCATGCATCACAACTTTATTTAAAATAATATCTTAATTACCAAAAATTTCAATGGATGAATCATCAACTATGACCAATTTATTATCATTAGGATATCTCAAATTATATAATTAAGAAAAACATTATTGGTCATGTCATGAGTATAACCTAAATAAAGAATCCATTTAATATTATAACTAGTGTTGATGTGTCACTTGACATGAATAACAATTCAGTGGAGATTGTTAGACTTTGCTTCTCCTAAAAGGAAAACATTTCCCCAAGGTCTAAATATACTAGGTCTTGTTATATTGGTCTTCACTAAGTATGATGATGCATACTATTCCATTTAAGGGGCCTATTTTAATTATTAAAGATGTAGTTAGCTCTGGTTAAGGCATTTCATTGAGAGGTTACATATGTTTCTTCAATATATTTTCAAGGTTCAACATATGATATAAATAAATCTCTCTAATATTTGATTAGATAAAAATAATTGATTTAATTACCAATTTATCATGTTTATAGATGCAACAATGTTATGCTAGTGATAAACATAATGTGAAATAATAGTCAAGATAAAAATTTAATTTCATATTACTTTTGGGTCCCAAATTAATTTGATTATAAAGAAAGTGTAAAAGAGTAGGGATAAAGAGATAAAAATATTGCCACCATCATAGATCAATCTAGAATTATCTGACTAAGTGGATCCCATGAAATCAATCCTTAGTTGAGCTAGGCCTAGCACAAATCTAGCTAAAGATGTTTCAAGACTCTGGGGAGATTTACTATGGGAAGAAAATGTATAACCACCATAAAACATCCATATGATATGACTATATAGTCTTAAAAACCATTAAACTATCAAGATTTTCCTTTTGATTAACAATTTTGGGATTCATACAATCATCTAAGTGTGAGAAACATCTATGAGACAACATTACTAAAACAAGATGGATAAATTATCCTAGAAAGCAATTGAAATTCATAAAATATGTTTGATTCTCTTTGTCTCTATTATAATTAATAAGGAGCCATCCAGGATTAGCATACTCTAATCCTTAAAAAATTCCATCCTTGAGAAAAAAATTTAAGTCCTATAAATATTAAAGAGAGAAGTAATAAATTTAAAATTCCAAAAACGGAGGTAATACATGCCCACTTGTAAAAGTAGTTAAGAATTTAATGTGAAATTGGGAATGTAATTGAAACTTTTAGGTAGAATCCATGCTACTAAAAACATGGAGGTAAATTATGGTATCCAAGTGAAACTATAAGTAGTTGATAGTTCTTTGGGATTATAATTGATATTTTATCCATATTGTCCTCACAATAGAGAATGCTTCTTTTCATGGAAAATTTGTCCTTAGTGCCTTCATCTGTACATTCCCAAATGTGCATGCCATATCTATATTCAATGTCACCACTGAAACTGCACTAAATTTTTGTCTTTCATAATCCATTTTTACATTAATATACCCTTGTGAGTTATAATTACATGTCAAATTGGATACCCAATCCATTCCTGGGTTTTGATAGCTTTGATGATTGAATGAGGCATTAAATTTAAGCTTATTTCTTGTTGATATCACTACTATCATAACCTTTGTTTGAAGGGTCCTTCCCACATGGTTGATTCACATTTTTCCACTACTTGGGTGAGGCTTTGTGTACGATGGATGTTATTTTATCTTGGTGAGGTGAGATTTTACCATGTGGTGTCATCTCACTAACCTAGAGTTTTGAAAATCTATTAGGCTACATGGACCACCCTAAAGCTCTAGAGCAATGGTATTTCATAAAATGGCATCATCCAACTGGTTCACGTTCCCATAGGTATCTATTCTTGATATGGATTAAGCTAGGATCAGTAGGTTGCTAGGATTATTCCACTTGGTAGTATACCACTAATCTACTTGCAAAGAACTATGTTGACTACATGAATCTCATAAAATGGTAGAATGATGCCACATGGATGTGAGTGGAAATAAAATATTGAATAAGTCTATAAAGGAATTTTAGATGGGTTATAAATACTAATAAATCACCATGTAACACCAGATTAAATTTAGGTACTTATATGCACAAAATGAAAATACACAGTTAGCATGCTTTAAATTAAAAGCAATGGTTAGAAAATTCAAGTTCAAAATGGTTAATCAATTTAGATATATAATGGGTAATTATTTTAAAATGAAATAAAAAGGCACAAAATCCCAGTAAAAGTAAGCCATTTCAAATGAAACTAAATCCAATTTCATAGTAACTTTCATCCATTTTAATTAAATTAACTAAAGTAAAAGATGAACAAAAGTAAAATTATAGTCAATTTAGAGCAAATTGAATCATAAATGGACTTAAAAAGAGGATATTTATTAATTATAAATTTTATTTCACATGATTGAAACTTTTTATCCTAAGATATGTTCATGAAAATTACCTTAACAACTTTAGATGTAAGGCTTCAACTGGGTATTTTAACATGAAAAAACATTGAAAATAAACACATTCAGTCAATTGAAACTTAACATATAGAAAATGGATATTTGGAGAAGGGATCAAATAGGTAAATCATTCAAATATCAAGGGAAATGATCATGAAATAAAAGAGGGTCCCCATTTTAGTTGAAAAGGGGCATGTTTGAGAGAAATAATAAATGGAAACTCTTGATGGGAGATTTCTTGAGTATTTAAAAGAATCCAAAATCTTAAGGTACTTATTCAAATATAAACATTAGATATAATCAATCTTCTAAAATAAATCCAAATATGAAGGCACAAAATTTTTCTCCAACATATGACATACTAAACCTCAATTCCAACCAAATACCATTAGTTTTTTGATTTTATGTGATTGATTTAGTTATTTTACAAGAACAAAATAAATCATATTTACCTAATTAATCAACATTTCTGAAGGGATAAAGTATTTTTCAATTTGGCTAGGGGGAATGACATAGACATTGTTCTACTACTAGTCAAGCATTTATATCCCCAATAAAGATACCTTTGGTCCCTTCCTATGGCCTTTCTCCACTAACAACTAGGCCATAAATCCTATAGTAGAGATTTATAATATCACCATTTCAAGGATAAAGTGAATATTTTACATTTTAACTTGATTATTTTGGAAGGATATTTTTAATATCCATAGAGGATTAGGACCAAGCCATAAGTTGAGTGATATTCATCAAGTACATATTAAATCAAATTAAATATAAAAAATTTAGACCTGCATCACACTTCATATTTCTTATGTTCAATTTATGGTCTCTAGAATAATAAATAAAGCCTTTCTAAATCCATATATTCTACTATAGATCATAGGTCTTAAACATTTTAACCTTACATGGAAAAAAATAATCAATTCATGCAAGAAAATGAATAATATTTTTATAAATTTTGTGCACAATATTGACATTAGTGTTACTCACAACAAGTCATTCATTATCATCCCTTAATTATCTAGGGGAACCCTCAAACAAAAATAACAAATCAATTTCAAAAAAAGAGGTAATGAGGTTGAACTAAGTGAAGAGAAAAAATAAAACAAACAAAAAATAATGAAATCAAACTTAAAATAAAATAAAATTGTAAAGTAGAGAAGGCAAAGTAGAGTTATTTATATGGACTGCCAAGATAATCAAGTCAGAAAGTAATGTTTGAAAAATTATTTATTGATAGGAAATGAAACATCTTCACCAATAAGACACCTTAGGAAAAAATCATTTTCACCCAATATTTTAGAGATTTGGTAGGGACCAAGCCATAAAACATCAACTTTCTATGTAGTCCCTTCTTTTAGTGAGCCTTGCCCCATAGAAGGAAAAGATCAATAATCCTAAATTATTCCATCTTATATCACTTATCAAAATAGTGTTTGATAATATCTTGATTCCTACTAAAATTTATCAAATATACATCTCACTTTTATTATAATTGCATGGGTTTCAAGAGGCAGGATTCTATTGGATCATTTTTTTCTAAGTAATCTCTTGTAATAAATAAGGTAGGTATTTTTAGATTTGCTAGGAAGATGAGATCTAGTCCATACACTAGATGATAAGGAGAAGTCCTTCAATAAGATTTGATCCTAGCTCTATTAGACCATAAATAAAATTTTATTAAATTATGCCAATCCCTTGGGTTTATTTTTAAGATCTTATTAATTATATTCAACAAATTCTTATTTTTTGATTCAGATAACCCACTCCCTTATGGGTAATAATTTGAAAAAAAATTAAGGGTTACCTAATGATTGTAGGCCCATTCAAGGAACTATAATGAGGATAAAGTAAGGCCATTATCATATATTAGTATGGTGGGCATACCAAAATTTGTGGTAATATATTCTTCTAATATTTGAATGATTACATCAGTGGTGAAATTATTGAATGGTTGAGCTTTAACCCAATGAGTATAGTAATCTATCACTATAATGATGAACTTGTGGCCTATAGAATAATTGGCATTAATGTCCCCCATGAATTCCAACCCCTATTTATAAAATGATTAGGCTTCAATGACCGTCTGTAATGATATAGCTAGGATGTGTTCAAAGTGTGGCGTGACTTGGTAAGTGAGATAACTTCAGGCATGTAGATGTGCATCCTTAAAATATGTAGCCAATAGTAACCTACCCATAGTATTTGATGACCAGTAGTAGTCCTTGAACCATGACCAAATCCATATTTACCATTAAGACCCTTAATTACTTTGGTTGATTCTTATTTGTTTAGACATATCAAATATATGCCCTTATAATTTATTCTATAGAGGGTGCCAACATTGATCATAAAATGGCTGATTTTAGGTGCAATACTCTTCATTGTGTGGAATTTCGGTGTATAAAACACTAATTGTTTAGTATATATCCAACTATATTTGTGTACCAATCATCATTTGTGATGTCTTTCATCAATTATTATTGGAAAATTATTTGGGGATTCACTTTACCCATAGCTTTGTAGAGTTAACTTCTAAAAACTTTCATCGATTGGAGTTATACATCAAACTCCTAGAGTATGGTCATCCATTCACTACCTCTCTCCCCCAATTCATTTTGAATTAGTAATTCCTTTAAATTTGGATCATGTACTACAACAAACACTCTATTATAAAGGATTTAGTTCCTGAGCTTTCTAACATCTTTGATTAAAGTAAAGGCTTGCTTATCAATCATGGAATATTTGAGTTAAATATTTATGAATGGTATGATCATGAAGTACATAGGACTTTAATTTCCCACTTCTTTCTTCTATGTCATCATAAAAATAGTAGAATGTTATGATGTCAACAAATAAATGTAGAAGGCTATGTGTAATATGGACTGATGAGCACTAGCGTGTTCATAATGGTACCCTTGATTTGGTCAAAATTTGATTGTTCCTTAGTAATTAATTTGATTTTATCATATTTATTCAAAATTATATTTAATGGTTTGATTATCTTAGAAAAAATTGAAATATAATTCCTTACAAATTTAATTTTGTCAAAGAATGACTTTATCACTTTCTTAGTGCCAGGCTGTGAGATCTTTATAATAGATAATATTAAATTTGGGTCATGGATATGACCTTTTTAGAAATGAAATGGATTATAAATTTTTCTTTGGTTACTCCAAATATACTTTTTTAGGGTTTAATGAAATCCCATGGTCTTTGCATCTTGTAACACTTTTATTAGACCCTTTACATGATCTACCCTTCTTTTGGAGAAGACCATCAGATCATCCATGTACATGACTATGCACTTTACTATTAGGTATTTGAATGTAATATCCATTTATCTTTGAAATATATCACCCATGTTAATCAAGCCAAAATCCATTATCTTATATGAAAAGGTGCCCAAGTTGGTAATGAAATCAATCTTGATTTTGTCCTCATAATTGACTACCACTTGATTATAGCCTAAATACCCATTAAGGAATGACATTATTTGGGAACAATTCACAATATATAACACTTCATCCAATGAAATCAAGAAGTTTTTATCCTTTTTAGAAACTTTGTTTAAATTATTAAAATCAACACAAAGTCTAGTCTCCCCATTCTTTTCCTCACTAGCCTAGGTTTTCAACCCATGTAGATTTTCTCACTAGGAAGATGATCCTTTATATAATTAGTTTGTGTAATTATTTGAAAATCAGTGGTTCTAGTATTGGATTTACAAGCCTTTATCCTTACTTAAATGTCTTGACTCTAGGACTTAGTGGGATAGTGTGTGTCAAGATAAAAGTATTGAATACCTTGAGATATTCATAACTCCATAAAATCACGTCTCTAAATTATTTGAGGTATTTTAATAAACCATGTATCTCTTTTGGGGTACAAGTGGTGCCTAGAATAATGTTTTTCAGATCATTTGCCTTACCCAAATTGCACTTCTCATGTTGTATGTCTTTAATAGGGGTAGATTTATCTTTAAAATTTTGATAGTCCATGCTGAATATCCTCTCGAGTGATAACATTCCATTGGGTATGTTATTTTATTAAAATATATTTCCCCATCTTCATATTGTTTGAATCCTTCTCACACATCTTCATCTTCATTAAGAATTTGATCTGTAAATACTTTAGTATTGATGATGAAGTCCAATATGTGTTGATCATCATTAAAGGATTAGATATTATTGATATTATTTGGGATTAAATGGGTAGATACTAGCTCTACCAATAATATCCTCATTCTCTAATTGTTAATTGGATCTAGAGTGATTTTAGTAGTAGAAAATACATTTGCTATATAGTTATTCTACCTAGGCAAAGTTTGAATTCCAAATACATCAAAATATTTGATCAAGTTCCAAACCCTAATATAATATCTATTTAAGAGTTTTTCATTACATGAATATTTGATCCTCACTTGTCTAACCACTAATTTAGAAACACCCAACACTTAGATATTCTTTACTTTCTTTCCAAGGGCAAACAAGAGTCCATGAACTAATGCTTCATTCTTGGCCACATTGTTTGTGTCAATAAAATATAGGTGGTATGTATCCAAATAAGATTTAAACCTTGGGTTGATTAATTAAATGTTAGTGACACATTCACTTTTATGCTTGGAGCCATCAAATTTTATGGTCCATATGTTTTTATTGTGTACATTGGTGCTTTATGCAAGCGAAACATTGTTACAATGTTCACCTCATGGTGTTTTTTATCACCTTTGACTAAACAAGTTTTTCTATCTTTAGATAGTAGAGTTATTTCAATTAAATCTTTGTTATAGGGGTAGGTCCATGGGTATATATTTATTCTTCTCTCATTGTGAGATCTTGAAATGAAATCTTCACTCCCACTAGGATTGCCCAAGTTTATGTCTTCATCTTTCAATGAGAAAATGCTAATTTATTCAACTAAAGAAGATGCTATGGATAAATATCCCATAGGATAAGTGTGGATACATACATAAATCATAATCATTTCACCTTTTGAAGAGTAAAAACTATTTATTTCTATTTAAATTATTAAGCTTCAAACCCTCTCATGCTAGAGTAACATCCTAAAATGAGATTATCTTAGGGGTACCATAGAAGTCCTCATCCAATAGGTCTAACTTTTCCACTAATTTAATTTATTGTACACTAATAATGTTAATGGAGAGACTAATCTGGGTTCCTTCTTATTTGTCTAACAAATACACTCCCCTCTTTGCATCTTCATATAGAATCTCAGTTTTTTGTTATACTCATGATCATATGAGTCATATTAGGTTCTCTCTCTATTTTGATTTGGTTGGGAAAACTATGCCATGGTAGCCACATATGGATAAAATCAATCTCCATGCAACCATTTAGTATCCTTGACTAATATAAACTTAACAACATGGCATAAGCATCTATGATATCCACCACTTAGATATCAATAAATTTCTAAATCCTTGGATCCAAGGCTAGTTACATGCGTATGTGATTTATCCACCCTACTACCTTCACTTGGACAAGATTGTTTTTGACTTAGTAGGTGTAAGTCATTTTTTTTAGATAGCATATTGCATGGCATTCCTAAAGGAACCTGAATCATTCAAGCAATTATGTAAGTTTTTTATAAATATTCTAACTGTTACGAATAATGGAGGAGTCTCAGTCCTCTTTATAAATATAAATATGTGAATTATAAATATTAGTATATTCTTTCCCTTTATTATCAAAAAATATTTCAAAATAAATTCTCTTTGATTATATATTTGAATTAAATCAAACATATTTATATTTACTTTTATTTTCCTAAGATTCTCAATAATATCATATTTAATTTTGACATTTTCTTATTACTTGTCATCCAGGGTATATGTAGCATAATTCTTGGGTTGATAGGAAGTGGGAGGTCCTTTAGGTGGAAGAGGATTATTTCTCAAATTTACATCAAGTGACATTTGAGTGTTTCTTAGAGGATTATAGGTGGTCAATAGATTGGTTGATTTACTCCACAATTGATAATTGTTTCCTCTTTGGAACTACCTAAAATCATGGACTTCATCCAATTTGTCCTCTCCTTCATTTTCACCCTCAAATGGAAATTCATAAGTTTATAATACTAAATACATGTTTAGGTTCCCTCCATATTGGTATTAACTTTCATTAAGAGTGGGCACAATTTACATGTCCATATCCTTTTCAAAGATTTTAGAGGTAGCTATGAACTCAATGAAATATATTTTTACATGGTCAGTTATGTTATGCACTCTATACCATAATTTTAAGGCTAAATCAACTAGGTTCACTGGGTTGGAAGCATTATTTTTGCTCTAGTTTCCATTATTGAGTATATTGGGCATGTTTCTATTATTAGGTCTGAAATTCCATTTCCTTAGGGCCTCTATAAATTGAAATTTCTACCTTCAATTGTACTATTAGTACTCTAATTTGAATTTTGAGGGCCTTGCCTATGGATGTTAATCATATCATTTGACCACCTTTGGACCATTTGTTTTAGATTGCCTACTTCATGATCTATGCCAACATTTAGTTAATTTGTAGACTGTTGTTGTGGGTTAACCAAATGTGTGTTAACATTTATAAATATGGGGGCAATAGACTATGTTTGATTAAGAATATTATTATCATTAGATTAATTATTCAATAATGAGGGGACTACCATTGGGTGACTACTAGAAGCAACATAGCCATTAGTATTAGAAATAACAACTACATTATTGTCAATAACTTGGACATTCTAATTTTTATCTCCTTATGGGATAACATGGTTTCAAGGTATATAGGGTGCACATCTAGGCATGTAGTTATTTGGAGTTAGGGCATAGATTAGTTTAGGGGTACCATACATGGCACCTAGGATTATGTTCATGACTGGGGTGTTCTATATAATATCTTAGTTCAACATAAGGATTTGATTATATACCCCTAGTTCTCCTAAATATGGTAAATCTCCTATAATAAATCTTTGTGGGACCATTTGGTGCTCTATGTTCACTGATTCGTTATAGGTTAGAGATAGGGATGTTAGTGCAGTTGGGTCCTTCTAAGGAACATTAATGTCGAAGGATTGAGATCTCTTAAGTAGGTCTAAATGACTAGGCCTTATGATAATATATAGGGTTCTTTCAATTTCTAGTATACTTTATGAAACTTGGCATTGAACATGCTCATAGTCTCATTATATTTTCTTTTAGTAGCTATGAAATGATGATATAGGACCATATAGTTCATATGGCACCTAAAATGATTCACAAACACTATCTCTAAATCAACCTAGGAATTGATTAACCCATGCAGTAACCAATATACCAGTTATAAGCAGTTTCCCCTAATGATTAGGGAAACAATCTATAGGCCATGTCCTCAAATTAGACATGTGTTCTGATGAATGATCCTTAAATGCTTGAATATGTTATTATACCATTTGTGTCCCTCATAATATTAATTTAATATATAATTTATCTAGGTTTTTAGGTAGGTCATGGGATATGCCTGGGATAAATGCAACATAATAATCTCCTTACCCAAGCCATGCTATAGCCATTGGGATATGTTAGGGGACAATAAAGGGATTAACCAAGGGAAGAATTGAAGTTATAGGAAAGTTTCATGTTGATTTATCATGTTTATATCTCCTTTTGTCTTTATTATCTCTTGGATTCCTATGATTTTTGAGATCTAAAAGGACTAAATCAATCCCAATCAATAGATCTTGTATTTAGTCTTCTATTTTCTAGCTTGAGCTACTATTTAACTCAGTGGAATAAAATGTTTCTAGAATGCCTTAGTTAGAGATTTGGTTGTGAAATTGACTTATTATTCATATCCCTCCTTATATAAATAGAACATGTTGATGTATCACTTGACACATCCAATAATTAGGTAGAGTTTGTTAGGCTCTACCTCTCCTAAAAGGAAGAAGATCCCACTAGGAAAATACTTCCCCAAGGTCTCAATGTACTAGGTATTAGTATGTTGGTTTTTACTAATTTGTTTGATGCATACTATTCCATGTAAGGGGCCTATTTTAATGAATTAAGATGTAGTTATCTCTAGTTAAGGAATTTCATTGAGAGGTTACATGCTTTTATGGAATAGACTTGCAAGGTTCAACCTCTGATAGAAATCAAACTCCTTAATATTTTATTAGGTAAAAATAGTTGATTTGTTTACAATTTTATCACAATTATAGATGCAAAAATAATACTCTAGTGATAAACATAATGTGAAATATCAATTAAGATAAACATTTAACTTCAAATT